>JAHXMU010000026.1:361634-379856 GCA_019455685.1 Philornis downsi
AAAAAAGGTAAGTATAAACATCATGTTTATACATAAAGAAAAAAACGTCTTTTACCATTTTTCAAACATTCCCTCAGTTTTTTTTTAAGATAATAGAGCTCTACAACTAGGAAAGAGCATCATTTGTATGACCTATGAATATATCCTAAAAAAAGATCTTCGCTTCTAGGAATATATATAAATTTTTTTCCTAAGAAAATACCAGGGACTGCTTACATTTTCCCCCGGAAAGAAAGTCTCTTCTAACAGCTCTCAAATACAGTTTAAGAATACGCCGTTACTTTTTGGAGCTTCTTAACGTTTTCTAAGGAATAGCCCCTCTAGAAGCTCTATAAATTTGTGTTAAAGAAAAACATTACTTCAAAGAGCTCCCTAAACTTATCAATGGTTTCTTCTAAAGAAAAATTCCACTTGTAGGAGCATTTTAACATTTTTCTGTTGTTGTTTCTTAAGTCGGGTAAAGAAACAACACATCGCTGTTGGGAACTGTTTACATTTTTCTGGAGAAAGTCCATCTTAGTAAAGATTATCAAAAGAACTCCGAAGCTACTTCTAGGAATTCTACTTTTTCCGAAGCACGAACTTCATTTATATGATCTACTAAACTTATTTTTATAAAAAAATCTTTTTTTTCATAATTTTCGAAAATGCGGTGTTGCTCGAGGACCAGGAGGTTCTAAGAATTATCTTTAATTTTTTCTTATTGGAAAGCCTGACTACACAAACGGCTTTCTAAGCCTTGTTAGAGAACAACTGCGTTTCTGCCTATCTACATAGGTTTCATTTGCTTCTCCTGAAAGAGGAACGTTGCTTATAAGAGATTTCTAAGTTTTTCGAAAAAAGAACTTCACATTTTGACGAAGAAATCTTGAAAAGAAATCTAGTTGCGGCTGTGTGTTTAGAGGAAAAGTGCCCAAGAACTTCTTACGTTTTTTTCAGATAAGGATCATAACAGCTAGGAACCTTTTTAGTTTCCCCAAAGAATGAACGTCGCTTCTGAAACATTACCAATTCTATAAATTCTTGTCTGGGCTTCCAAAGAATGCAAATCGCTCTTTTGGACTCTTCAGATTTGTTTAAAAAAATACATAAATAATTGTAAGTCTTTATTTTTTTGCACAACGCCGTCGTTGCGAACATTTTTACTAAGAATCTCTTAAAGGTTTGTTAAGAAAAATCAGTTTAGGAGCTTCTATAATTTTTCGAATAAAGTCGGCTACTTCAATTTTTTACGTAGAAAATTTTTCGCCCTTATGAGATGCATACGTTACTTCCAACAACGATCTTCAGATCTTGGAGCTCTTTAAAACTTTACGAAAACCCTGTTAATTTTTGTAGCCCTTTAAGAAGAACGTCGCCTCTAGGATTTTTTGAAAAGAAGCCGCTTACTAATAGCTATTTTTCTAAATTAAGTAAAAGTTGTCGCATTTAGCAGCTTCTGAAGTTTTTGTAAAGGGAATCCTTCGTTTTAGAGGCCTGTAATGACAGAACCAAAAACCACACCATCGGCCCAAGAACTCAACACATTTTCCAAATGAATAACTTTTATTCCTTTCTAGTGGTTCCAGAAGATTTTCTAAAGACATTTCACCGGCGACATTTTATCAGAGCCCCTTACCAATTTTTCCAGGGGAAGATAATCTCTTACTTACCGATGTATTCCTTGAGAATCTATCGATTAATAGACATTTCGCTCTTTTTGTTTGCACTGTCCTTAAAAGGAAAACATCAAAGGGAAATAAACGCAACACTAGATTCAAGAACTACTACAACAGATGTATATATAAGGAGATTGTGGCCATAGCACAAATATAGCTCAAGTACAATTTAATATGCTCTTCAATGGGGGCAACGTTTAAAATTCAATATACGGTTATATTTGCTATGAAAGCATCTACGACAGGGGGTCCACCCCATCCATAAGATTCGATGAATAAAAACGTCTCTAACGAAAGGAAATGAGTCAAGCAAAAACATTTTCGGTATGTTTCATCTTAACAGGGAGAGCACAAACAAATTCTCCAAGATATACAAAATTGAACACTCCGAAAGGAACACAAAAAATGGCATCGTAATGGTCGCACAAAAAAAGCTTTTGAACAGCAAGAAAAAACGACGCACTGAATATGGACCCAGTGAATTGAACCAGTGAACATGAGCAATCCCCATCCCCTGCAGTGTTATACTATATTTCTTTGTCATTGACATTGCACCAATTTTCCAGAATATTTTCATGTTCTTTGATTTTTCTTTACCCATAGATCCTTCGTTTTCGTCCCTCCCGTCATCAGTAGTACAAACATTCAGCGCCGAAATAAAAAAAAACTCTCAAAGGCATTGAGAAAGTGCAATAATGAAAGAAATGGGCCGGCTGGAAATGGGTGTAACATTGAGGGAGAAAGAACGAAGGCTCAAAAGCAAAATAAATACAGGGTGTTTACCAAAGTTCATTTTGTTGCAGTCTGTACACTCGAGGAGAGGCGACAGTTTTACAATTAGAAGGCTTAACTTTGAGCAAAACTTTGAAATCGATGTTGCTATGGGGACACTAGGTTTGGATAACACAACATTTTGAATGCTATTAAAATATTGAAGAAAGATTTCCACGAAGTTTCTTAAGAAAAGCTAGGGGCGAGTAGGTCTCATGGAAAAACGTAAGGAGTTTCTACCAGCGACGAGAAGCGTGTGAGAATGATAGGCTTTGCTTAAGAACAGCCTAAATCCAGTAGGAGCAAGGACTATTTGGGATGGCTTTTTGGGACTTCTAAGGTGTAAGGATATTCTGTACAATATTCTTGAGATTCTAGGAAATTTCGCATCACGTTTGTTTGGAAATTTATGGCAGGTTCTCAGAATGATGGTTTTGAATTAAAAAAAAGTTGAAAAAGCTGCAGATATCCACAAACAAGGTGGGCTACACATTTTGCATAAAGATTACCGAATGATAACGGTGTTTCTCTGAAAGTCTATAGGAAGCTCTCTAGGATAGTGACATAAGCATGGTAAAGTTACTCCTTGTATTTAAATAGCACACAATGACCGGAGCTCTTTAGTTTAATGTCTTACCAGGCTTCAGAAGACGAAATATTAAATTTGGCAAAACTTAAGCAATACTTAGGTTCTTTCAATTGTCTTTGTAAACATTTTTTCAGAAAAAACTTAGGAAATTCCAAAGATCTACCATAACTAACATAATCTTTGAAAATATTCAATTACTCTTCTCTTCGGAACGAGATCTTTTTGTATAATATAAAAACAACTTTTAATGGTTCAAAATCAGTGAAAAAAAAACACGACGAGACTCCTTTATAAACTTTTAAGAGGTAGTAGAAATGAAAAGTTTTTTAGAGTAATTTTTCAAAAGTAAAAAAATCACATAAAACTGTGATTTTGATGAAACTTTTATTTCATTATAACGCCTTGACCATGTCATTATGTACAAAATACAGTGTCATTTAAATGACCGCCTCTGCATTGGTTGCAGTAGTTTTCGACCACTTTTTTGCACATTTCGGGCGGGGTGTCTCGACGATAACTTGACGAATGTTCGTTTTCAAATCCTCCAAAGTTTCAGGATTATCCGCGTAAACACGTTCTTTGACGTAGCCCCACAACAAAAAAGTAACGGCGTCGCATCGCATGATGTAGGTGGCCAATTGACGTCTTAAAGAGCACGTAGTATATCCGAGTATCCTTTCTTTAAAAGATATTAAAGGGTTGAAACGAACTGAGCGTTTCCTTTTATAAGTCTTTTGAAAATCTTATATAAAAATGTTGGGTTTCTTTAGAAAGGTTGGTTGTTTTAGTCAGATTTGTTAGATTAACTGGGTTAGTTGGTTTGATCATTAGGTCAAATTGTTAGTTAGGTTAGTTTGCTTTGTTAGGTTGGTTAGCTTTATTGGGTTGATTAGCATTAGGTTGATTAGCTTTATTAGGTTGGCTAGGTTGGTTAGGTTGGCTTGTTTGGTTATGTTGCTTAGGTTCTTGATTGGTTGTATTTTTTTGGTTGATTAAGTTGATTACGTTGGTTAGGTTGGTTGGATAGGTTAGATTGAGTAGGTTGTCTTGGTTGGTTATATTGGTTAGGTTTATACGGTTGATTAGGTTTATTAGATTGATTAGGTTTATTAGGTTGGTTAGGTAGGTTAGGTAGGTTAGGTTGGTTAGGTTGGTTAGGTTGTTTAGGTTGGTTAGGTTGTTTAGGTCAGTTAGTTTGGTTAGGTTGATTAGGTTGGTTAGGTTGGTTAGGTTAGTTAGGTTAGGTAGGATAGGTAGGTTAGGTAGGTTAGGTGGGTTAGGTGGGTTAGGTAGGTTAGGTAGGTTAGGTAGGTTAGGTAGGTTGGTTAGGTTGGTTAGGTTGGTTCAGTTGGTTCAGTTGGTTAGGTTGGTTAGATTGGTTAGGTTGATTAGGTTGGTTAGATTGGTTAGGCTGGTTAGGTTGGTTAGGTTGAATAGGTTGGTTAGATTGGTTCAGTTGGTTAGGTTGGTTATGATAGGATAAAAATGATTTAATAACTTTGGTTGTTATCTTACTATGTTATCCATTCGGTCATTACATCAAATCTTCTTGATATACAAAGATTTTTAAGGCTATATGGAAAACGATTTACAGACCAGTTTTACTCGGTGTCACTTAGTCAAACTGACAGCTAAAAGATTTCTTCTATGCGATGGCAGATCCCATTTTACTATTTTTTAAAGTTTCACTTTTTTTCAGTGGGCAAATGTGTATGTGTGTGGGGATTCCCCTTTGAAGTCTTTATTTCACATCCACATGGTAGTCCTGCCTTTGGATCAGCAACAGCAGTAGCAGCAGTAAGGACAACGTTCATAGTCGTCATCAGCATAAGTAAATTTTTTTTTTACGTTTGAGCCATTAAACTAACTATATGCCAGCTTTACATCATCATGCACACGCTCTTGTTATGGAGTACATGTGCTTGGTATCGTGGTACTTTATATCCAACATAAATACCCACAAACATACATAGCTTGGCGTGTGTGTATGTATGCTGCGGGTAAATTTAGTTTGTACATATATGTGTACAACTATTCCATTATTCCCTTTTTTGGTAGTTTCACACAAAAAAGCCAACCGGGGTTCAAAGCAAGTATGTTTTGCTAAACGTTGGAAATTTACGAGGAGGGGTTCAAAAATTGTTCAATGAGGATTTCGGGGAAAACAATCGGTGTTAGTTTAGTTGATGAAAATAGGTACCCTTCAAGTTGCTGTTTGGAAATATGTGACCATTTGTGATACTTTTGTCGCGCACAATTGGTAATGGTCAGCTTTGAGTGAAAATTGGATGAACAAGCAATATTTAATGCTAATATATGTAAATGGACGTGGCTGACATTGACACGACTATCGTTCACATGATCCCAGATTAACCTTCACATACAACCACCTATCGTTTTTTAAACAGCGGTTACGGCTATGTGTCTGACGAACACTTCAAGTAGTCGAGTGATCGACAAGTCTAGTGAATGCTTCTCAAACTGTTGCCTTCGGAATCGTCGTTAAACTGTAGGTCCTGTTGAGTGAATCAAAATATCAATAGAAGGCGTGTAAACTCATTGAATGTGAGAAGCTCTCCCATGTGTCATTCATGAGGCGCAAGTGAATTAGTTTTATTATAAATAGCAATGCATCAGGTTTTATCAAATAATTACAGGTTGGCTTTCACTTCTTTTCTTTATTTTTTGGTGCCACAAAATGTGTTCTGTTGAGTTATCCAGTATTTACGAACAACATAAATGTTTTTAAATTGCTAAAATAATGCAGTAGTAAGTGGTAAACGTGAAACAAACAAAATTATAAAGCAAATATTTATCCTGTATAGAAAACTCAAACAAGTAAAGGGAGGGGATGTAAGATGGACGCACAAATATAAGTATATGTGCAGAGAGGGACATAGTTCAATACTTTTTCTGATATCCTTATTTCTAATAAGCTTGTCATAACTCCCTCGTTAGATTGCAGTGTATTGGTTGTATCAGTGTTAGCCTTGTTAGAGCAACCAATGACTGACAGCAACTACAAAGTTGGGTTTGGGTTGGCTGCTGCTGGCAGTTGCAACTTGGTCCGGAGTTAGTTGTAGTAGTAGTACTCGTCGCACATAGTTGTATTATAGTTGTGGAACATTTTGTACAAACTTCCCTTAACGTTTATGCCAGCGTTGTTGCTGGTTTTCTTCCTTGTTTGCTGGTGCCCTGCAATATTTTTTTGTTGACTTTTTTGCTTACGTCTTTTTGCAGTTTGGCACGACGGTATGATGATGATGTTAACGATTTTCATTCTCATGCTTTGCAGTCATCGCGTCGTACCATCATCGCCTTGCCATCGTCAACGTTGTTGTTTAGTTCAAGTTTTTTAAATAGTTGTCCTTGTAGAGAGTTATAAAGGAATTTCAGTGAGTTCATAGTTTTTTTTTTTCGTTTTTGCTCTCATTTCTTTCCTTATCCTTAAAGTGCGTGCATGTGTGCTAACATGTCGGGCGTAACGGCAGCGTGAACATCATGCGCTCGTCGTCGCTTTGCTGCGCTTATGTAGATTTGTAATAAAAGTAATAATCATCCTAGAAAGGAAGTTGAAATGGAAGAAGCAATAGCAGCACTCACACACGCACGTTCATATATCGCAGAACAACGACATCAGCGGGAGCAAAAAAGGACATCAAAGGAAATTGTGTGTGTTACGCAAACATCATCAACATCACTTTTCATCTGCAATTTTCACGGTAACACTTGAGTAAACAGAAAGCTTTTTCTTGCCTTTCTTTACTTATTTTACCTCTTGCTCATGACGTCGATGTCGTTGTTTCACTCTAAAGAAAAATAGAATTTAATAGTGATTTTAGACAATTTAAAGTCTAAACAGAATGCTGTAAGCATTAGGATTTATATATATGTACATATAATGGCATAACTTTTATATCGGACATATTTAACAGTATAATGAATGTTAAGGTTAGACCGAAATGCTAGATTTATAGAGATTAAGCAGGATATATGTCTGCAAAAGTTTGTATGAGCTGAAGAACCGAACTATATTTTCCAAAGTTATTATATTCATAAAATGGGATTGTCATGCGCACGTTAGTTACACTATAGTAAGGATCGCATAGAGGCTTATCCAGACCATGTACATTTGCTTGCTCGCCACTTGTAGTACTTTACTTGTATTATTTTCGAAGCCATCAACAACAGATTGCTTCGCAACTCAGCGTAAAAGCACATAACTCATGCTACACCTGTCGCACACAAGCCGCACTATCGTAAGAGCGGCATAGGGGACCATACAAGCCATTTAAGGTCACTTTCGCAGCTACTAATTCAATTTTACTATTTTCAAAACTACCATTGATATTTACACTTATTAAACTCGCTTCTTCGTGCAAATCCGAGTAAAGAGCCACCTATTGTATGTTAATTGTACTATCTTGCCTATTGTTAAAAATTCGCTGCAGGAATAAGAACTGTATAGAACCGACCATTGGGCAATGGTTAGTACAAACGACTATCGTTCGCATGATCTTTTGTTTGAAATTCGATACAACCACCTACATTTCTTAGAGCGGCGACCACCTCGATGTACTAGCAAATACTTCAAGCGTAAACTTTTGTAGAAAAAATTCCTCTTTTTACGAAAATACTCCTATCTGTTTTCTTGCTCAGTGTTACAGCGAAGATTTTCTATTGACGGAATATTTTTTTATAGAGACTATATTGGTATTAATAGTAGAAAATGTATTTAGCTTTGTCATCCAGCTATTTTCTGTACAAAATTTTCGTTCATGTGTTATATTTCTCATGAAAAGAGAAAGAGAGATAACCCTCTAAAAAGAACTACGTTACAGACAACATTTCTTTTTGAAATTGTATTTAGTTTCTGAAATCTGTTCTAGTCGAAAAGAGTTTCCACTACAGATACGAGGATTTTTGTATACGAGGACAGCCTTATGCAGAGGAGTATTTCTGTAGAAAGGGAGCCTCTGCTACGAATATATTTTGTAAACGGTATTGGTTTCTTTTATAGAAGAAAATGGGCTTTGATACAGATACCTTTATTATACGAAACAAGCTTCTGCTGCAGAAATATTTTCTATGAGAAAGGTGCCTTAATTATAGAGGGCTTGCTTATACACTGCAACAAGTTGTATTTTCTATACGAAAAGTGCCTTTGATATAATATCCTCTCCAGTACGAAATGTGTTTGTTGTGGAATCCGCCTTCGTTGAAGAGGTTTTTGCTTGTTAAAACGGTTTTCCACTACAGGGGCGTTTTCTACAAGAAAGGACTTCCCGCTACTTTTTCTATACGAAAGGCTTCCTCACTTTCGTGCGAGAAAAAGGTCTCTATTGTGAGGAGCTCTCTCAGAGTACTTTTTATACGAACAAGAGTTTTTTTTTATACGAAAAGGCCTCTCTTGAAATGGCTTTTCTGCAAGAAAAGCATAATTTATGGAGGACTTTTCTATGCGAAATCATTCTCTTTGACAGAATCGTTTTCTATATGATGAGTTCTTATGACACATAAAGCCTCTATTGTATCTATGATTAGAGCCTTTGTGACAAAGGTCTTTCTTTGTGACAAAGGTCTTTCTTTGCCTTGGAAAAAGGCATCTAGGACAGTGGAAATTTTTTACAAAAATCGTTTGTTTACCAAAACAACGTTTGTAGCAGAAGTCTTTTCTATGCGAAAAAGGCCCTCTAGTCGGGGTCGGGACTCTATAGGAAAGGTATTTTCTATACGAAAGGAGACACAATAGCGTAGGTATTTTTATGCGAAAGGAGACTTCATATTAGACGTGTTTCTATACGAAAAGAGCCGCTGTGGTATTTCTGTGCGAAAATGATGGACTCTATTGCGTAGGATCTTTCTATGCGAATAGAGCCTCTGTCGTAGAGATGTCCTCTGCCGTTATTGTAAATATGTCTGCTATAACAAGCTATATTCTTTACATAAATGTTCATCTATGTGCATCCTAATTCCGCTTTTGTTTAACTCGTCGATCTTTACATCCGTTCGCCCCTTTAAGTCAATGCTAATATTTCCCCCAATCAACCCATTTGCTGTAATTAAGAAAAGTAGTTCACTTTGATGCCAATTTGGTGATAATTTCCACCACAATTGTCGCCTTATTGCCATGTAATCCATTAAAATCATCTTAAATTTTAATTATATCGTACAGAGCGAAGGACTATGCACACAGTTGCTCTTTTATAATAATATCATTCGTAATAAAAATATCTCATTTATTTGTTAAGAACACAATCTTATTATTATTGGTAATCGGAGCGAGCAAGATATTTGCGCACATACGAGTATGTTGCTGTGGCTGCTGCTGTCGCTGCTGTGGCAGTAATCTTGCCCCGCATTCTCATACAAAACACGAGATATGAGGTTGGCAGACAGACGTTGGCGGCCCAAACACCAAAAACCTCTGACTCAATCGCAGCCGCAGTCCGTGTCTGTTTTCCAGCCTTAGTCTTGGTCTCCATTACTGTATCTCTGCTCTCTTAATGTAATCATTAAACATTCCACACGCCATTTATTGCTATAACTACATTGTTAATCGTGCAATGAATGCTTTGTTATGTTGCTGATATCTCGTTAATTACACTTTTACTTGTAATGCTCAGTCAACTTCACATCCTCTGGCTGCTGCCGACCAAAGTAAGGGGACGAACATTGGCGGACACACAAACACAGAAGCACACAAACAGAAACATACAAGTAATGGCAATGCCTGAATATAGCCAAACGTTCATACTGGCCAACTCTTCACCCTCTTGTTGCTTCTCTGGGCCTTCATTTATTTGTTCCATTCAGCTCAGTTCAGTTCAGTTCGATTCGGTGGCTGGTTCTCTTCTTAGTCTCATTGATTTTCCTTTAGCCACCATTAACATTTGTGGTACACACGTAATTACAAGATTACGATAAGTGATAAAGCCATGAAACCATCCACACAAGGAAGAAATCCAAACCGTCACCGAGACCAACATCACCATCATCATTGTCCAAATCCCCAGCAGAAACAACGAAAAGTCGACCCTCTATTACAAGTACAATGTGGTCGGTCGTCGTGACGTTTTATATATGTAATGTTTTTGTTAATTCTCTTTTCATTCGCCTGTTCGTCGTTGCCGTGAGCGAAAGAAGATATACAGTGTAGTTCCAATTTAAGTAAATTGCTAGTGAAGGATGTTTCAGTTGGTTTGTGTGAAGTATTTTGGCGTCAGCGAGTTCTGTTTTCAATATAACATATTAAAAGTGGTGCAGAATTTCGTCAGACAATTTCAATATGTAATCTTGCTTCCGCTAGAAATTAATCGCTAAACTGATAAATACAGGAAGAAACAGAGAAATAAGCAGACATTTTCGGATTTGGAAAAGCAGATTTTTTCTATACGAAAAAAACCTCTGTGACGGAGATTTTTCGTATACGAAAAGAGCTTCTGTGACAGAGGTCTTTTCTATACGAAAAGAGCCTCTGTGACAGTGGTATTTTCTACACGAAAAGAGCCTCTGTGACAGAGGTCATTTCTACACGAAAAGAGCCTCTGTGACAGAGGTCTTTTCTACACGAAAAGAGCCTCTGTGACAGAGGTTTTTTTTACACGAAAAGAACCTCTGTGACAGAGGTCTTTTCTATACGAAAAGAGCCTCTGTGACAGAGGTCTTTTCTACACGAAAAGAGTCTCTGTGACAGAGGTCTTTTCTACACGAAAAGAGCCTCTGTGACAGAAGCCCAATTTCTATACGAAAAGAGCCTCTGTGACAGAAAAGAGTCTCTATACGAAAAGACTGTTGACATCCATCCCGCATAGTCAGCCGTTTTCGCTATCCTTGGGGTGGAAATCATCGTCTATGAATTCTGATTTAATTTTTCTACTTATTGCAAACGTGTAGCATATGCAAAGGCGCTCAATACATGTTTTGTCGTATACATTTTGGGAGTTGGTGGCGCTAGCCTAACGAAGAGCACCAAGAGGAGTGACTTAATCCGTACAGGGTGGCGCATGAATCGTGCTAGTGTCAAATGTCAATGGGGACCGTTATTTAAAAGTGTTGAAGGAAAAGTGTTTTTTTCCAGTTTTTCCTTTACAACAGCATTTGGTTCTATCAGACCGGTTATGGCGGGGCTCCACTGAAATTTTCCGAATAACTTCACTTTCCTCTGGACCCCAAGGTCACCTGACCTGACTGTACCACACTTTTTTATGGGGTTATGTCGAGCAAGAAAAAGAACCAGGGAATCTAACGTAACTGAAATAGTGCATTAGAATAATAATTGAGGCGATCTATCTCTCAATGAACAATTTTTTGATCAGGTTCGCATATGCATTAATGGTCATGGAGGTCATTGATGGTCTATCATCTTCAAAACCAATTAGCTATATAAAATGTAATTGAATTTTCTATACAGTGAAAAAAAAAATAAATGAAATGCATAGATTAAAAAAAAGGTATTTGCAATTGATGAGCCACCCAGTATAATTCACTAGAATGAATAGTCGATTTAGGCCAGTTCATTTATTGAAGTACACAACTGTAATAGCCATTGATTTTACGCTACAAATGCATACATCAGGATTCAAAGATTTTTTTTGAAATATTTGGACAATTTTAAATAGCTGCGAATTTTGGGAATGCCGACGTTTCCATCATCCCAGCACTACTCATTGGTTTTGGCCACATATAACATCTGTTTAATTTTGCTCAGGTAATATTTTTAAAGAAAATAATCGATTCTTTGATCAAGTCATTTATTGTGGGATGAACCTTAACTGATTGTATTGTAGAAAGTTTCTGATTTGCACATTTCCCGTCATTTAGAATCTGTCGTATACTAATATGTTCTGGTCAAGAACTGTCCTTTTTTTCTAGACTCTAATTTAAATTTTATTTAAACCAAAATTTAGTAAATTATTTCAATTTTCCGAAACACTGAACTCTGCTATGCCCTATTTCAACTCTGTACAAGTAAAATGTTTACGACTGTGTGTGTGTGTGTGTGGTATATGTCACTTACAGCACACACACATGTATGCACGTACCATATACATTTACAAAAGCTTAAATGACAACATAGCAAAAGGAAAAGAAGTTTCCAGGTAACTGGAATTCAAATTATATTTGAAATTTGATACTTTACAGTTCACAAAAAGGGGTATTTGTTATGTATTGTAATGGTTTGTTATTGTCGTTGTTGTTTTTGGCGCTATTGTTGTCATTCTACAGAAGTTTACTTTACTTAGGGGTCTTTCAGGAATAGTTAGCAAAAAGTTGAACTTCAAATAATCGAATTTTCTTCTGCAAAATGTATTCAATATTGTTTTATACAAACCCGCACACAGGCACACACACACACACATGCAATGTTGGCAGAAGCAATACCAAAAAAGTTTCTGATTACTTGCGACAAACCCTTTTGCCTTTGCTCCTTTTGCTGTTGGCCCTGCTCTTGATGTTTGATTTGCTCAAGCGCTAAGGATACGTTGTTGCTGTTGCTGTTTCGTTTAGTTTTCGCAAAAGTTTTGAATTAAACACATTGTGGGTGCCGTTCTTGTTGTTATTGCTGCTGCTGCTGTTGCAGTTGCCGTTGCCGTTGTTTTGCCATTTAGTGGCATTTTTATAACACTTTTGTTATTTGGCCATTTCTACCTTTTTGGCTGTTGTTGTTGTGTTAAAGTTTGTGTTCCTTCTCCATTACCCTGACTGTCTGTATCGTGCGCTATCGCAACCCATATTCCTACACACAAAAACGTCACCTCTATGCTCAGGATGCTTTCAGGATCCCAGTGAAGTTAACGATGACAACGACGATGATTCCAGAATCATTCAGTAGAAGTACGTAGTTGACGGCGTTGATATTGGAGGCTATGCTGCTAGCAATACTAATGCTTTTGTCTGTTTGTGCTTCAGTGAAGAGTGGGGAGGGACAGATTTCTATAGGATCAAAATAATATTTTATGAGAGATTAAAATATCTACTTTACAGCAATGCAGATAGATTTTGTCCACAAATCGGTCAACCGCATTAATTTTTTTGTTGTTTTCAGATATAAAAAAATCTTTGAGACATTGTGTATAATTATCCATTTTTCGGATAATTATACCTAGTCCTGCCATATGTTCTGTTACAAATATAAAACGCGGTAAAAAAAACCAATATTCATATTGTATTCAAAATTATTGCATTTTTTAGAAGACAATATTGGTTTTTAAAAAAAATTGTATTCACTCGAAATGGCCGCCTTTTGCTTTAACACAAGCTTTCAAACGGTGTGGCCATTGGGCTATAGCCGCACGTACGATTTCCATGGAGATCGAGGATGCTGCTCTGGTTAATGCTGTTTTAAGGCTTCCCAAATTTCTGTGGGGAGTCTTGCAAGCCATATTCTCCAATTCTGACCACAAAGCATAATCCAGTGGATTGAGATCTGGACTCCCTGATGGCCAATCTTCTGCTGCTATAAAGCCAGGAATATTGACTCTGAGTCACTCCTGCGTGGTTTTAGCTTTGTGCGCAGGAGCAGAGTCCTGTTGGAAGATCCATCTACGTCCATTGAAAAGGGTATTGGTCAAACCCTTCACAACACCCTCTAACACATCTTTTTGGTAAACCTTTGCACCAGTTTTTACGCCCTTTTCACAGAAATGGAGGGATGTGACACCATGGTGGGAGACCCCCCACCAGACCATTACGGAAGAGGGATGATGGCCACGTTGATCCCTTGGAACAACTTTTTTCGCTTCCTTAGATGAAGTGGCATAAATCTTGTCATTTTGTTTGTTGAAAACTTCTTCCTTCTTCTTAAAAATTTTCTCATCCGTAAACAGAATGCTTTCATGGCCATTGTCCGCGTGCCACTGCAAAAGTCGCTGGCATCTTTCCAGCCTAATTTTTTTTAGCTGAGGAGTTAGAAGATGCCCCGTGGACCGACGATAGGCTTTCATATGCAGATCATCCCGAATCAGCCTAGACATGGATTTGGTTGATATATCCAATTCCTTGGACATGATTTTCTGCTTTGTAAGGGGATTTCTCCGAATTCTTTCACGCACTGTCTTTACTGCGGCACTCGTACGGACAACGCGCGGGCGACCACTTTTTGGCCTGTCTTCTACTCCAGACAATTCGCCGAAGCGAGCAATAGCAAGATAAACGAACATTCTTGGTATTTCGAGTGGCCAGCACTCTTTCCGCACTTATGCAACGCTATTACGCCGACTCGATTCTCTTTAACGCCCCACTCCATGTTAATAGATTGCAAACTGAAACCAAACTGACTAGTATTCTTCACTAATCAGTGCATGTGTTCTGAAAAAAAAGTTAACGGTTCTATTCCCGCAAGAAGTTTTGAACGATAAGCGCTGGAAATTGTGTAACAGAACATATGGCAGGACTATGTACATGATTTCTATGAAACTTCTATTTCGTTATAGTGTTTGGACCTTGTCATTATGCACAAAATACAATATTATTTAAATGACCGCCTATGGGTTGGTTGCAGCAATGGATCCTTTTGAGGTAGTTTCTAACCATTTTTTCGCACATAACTTGACGAATGTTGGTTTTCAAATGCTTCAATGTTTGGGGATTAACCGCTTAAACGCGACCTTTGACGTAGCCACAAGTCGAACGACGTCAAATCGCATGATCTTGGTGAATCCTTTTGAAATAGTTTTCGACCACTTTTTCGCACATTTTGGGCGGTATCTCTCGACGATAATTTGAATGTTGGTTTTCAAATGCACCAACGGGGATTATCCGCTTAAACACGACCTTTGACATAGCGCCAGAAAAAAAATCCAACAACGTCAAATCGCATGATCTTGTGAAATTACGCTTTCTGCAAACTTCTCATGCAATAAAGCCGAAATCGGTAGTGTTTTATGGCTCGTGGCACCGACTTGTTGGAACATTTTTATTTTATTTCGTTACGGAAGTAATTTGGTTAATACGAGGTAAAAATATCTGCCACGGTTACAGATTTAATACCGTAACAGACCTCCTTTATAAACTTTCCTCTATATATGTACAGGGTGGGCCATATGAGTGTTGGTGATTTAATTCTTCAATTTCTCGGTAACGCGCGGCGCGGGGTGGCGGAGGGATATGTTGTTCGCTGCGCCGCTTCCTGGAAATTTAGTCGCCATGGAGCCGTACACGGGAGTGCAGCGTGCATTTTGTGTCCGAGCGTATTACGAGAACAATAAATCAGTGATTACTGCACGACGTTTGTATCGGCATGAACACGGTTTACACGATTTAAGTGAAGTTCTAAGCGCCAATGTGATACGAAAATGGATCAGAATGTTCGAAACAACCGGCTCAACAGTACCAATTACGGTTCGTGGTCGCCCAGTTTCTGCAAGATCAGCCGACATTGTGGAGCGTGTCCGTGTTTCAGTTCAGCGAAATCCGCAACAGTCAACACGTAAGAGAAGTCAGTCTTTGGATGTCAAAAGAACAACTTTACGACGAATTTTGAAACGTGATTTGCATTTGAAGGCTTATAAGATTCAGATAGGCCAGGAATTAAAACCCGATGATGCCAATAACCGACTTAACTTTGTCAATTTGATGCTAGAGCTGTTCAACAATTTCAACAACGTGATTTTTAGTGATGAGGTCAATTTTCACCTTAATGGCCATGTGAACAAGCAAAATTGTCGGTTCTGGTCCGAGACTAATCCCCGACGCTTGCATGAACGTCCACTTCACAGCCCTATGCTTGTCGTGTGGGCTTGGGATAACGTCAACCGGCATTATTGGATCATACTTTTTTAAGGACGAAAGAGGGCATGCGATGACAGTTAAAGCGAGCAATTATTGCAACATGCTAGCAGACTTTTTGGTGCCAGCTTTGCAAGAACTTCAAGGCAATACCTCGAGGATGTGGTTTCAACAGGATGGGGCCACATGTCATACGGCTAGGGTATCCATAGAGCTGCTGAAAAATGTTTTTCCTGGAAAACTCATTTCGAAAAGGGGGGATATTGAATGGCCCCCACGTAGCCCTGATCTCTCTCCATGCGATTATTTTCTATGGGGCTACCTCAAATCGGTAGTCTACGAGAATAATCCGACCAATTTAGAGCGGTTGAAGAGGAACATTATTCAGGAAAGTAACAAAATACCGAGAATAACTTTTCAACGAGTTTTCCAAAATTTGCGACTTCGGTTCCAAGAGTGTCAAGGGGAGTGCGGAGGGGAGCCATTTGGACAACATTATTTTTAAGTCTTAAAAATTCCCATGCTGCTACTTTTTAAAAATACAAATATATTTTTTTTATGTTTCGTAGTTTTTTTTTTTAAATTGAATATTTAAACTGCCAACACCCTTATGGCCCATCCTGTATATTATAAACTTGGAAACCATAACATAAACATGGATGTGGAAAACAGACTCTGCTAATAATTCTTTACCCAGAACGAGACAACCTTTATAGAAGAACAATCTCTTCACTTCACAGAATGTATTTCATGGAGGAAAATTCTATGACGGTGGATTTTCTTCACATTCCATAATGAAAAATCCTCCATCATTGGTGAGTGCTCTCACAGAAATACAAACTTTGTTGCCGTGTTTTTTTACCTTTGGGTCATTTTCCAAAGGATATGCTTCCATAGAAGTACAACAAATGTACTTTCAAGTGACCAGAACTGACTTTACTTTAAGACTCAGTTCGCCTCAAAGAACAGCAACACCACATGTTTTCATTTTTCTTTAACGCTTTCTGGCTCGTCCCATTTTACAACACCATCAATGTTTCCTCATGTGGACTCGCGTTCACTTGCTGATAAAGAGAAAAAAAAAACGAAAACGTAAACGCCGCATTTGTCGTTCTCCACACACACACACACACACACACACACACATACACACCAGGACAACAATTGTTAAGGAGTAGTTGCTGTTGCTGCTCCACTGCCGCAAATACCGGCAACAAACACTCGAGTTTCATGACCGAGATGAACAACGGCAACACCACCATCACTGCCACCAGCGGCAGCAGCGCCAACAACAATAGAGGCAGCGAAAAAACAAAAATTGTATTAACTGCCGCACATCGTTGTTGTTATTGTGGTGGGCATATTGTTCTTGTTTTGTGTTGTAGTATTTAGTTCGTCGCTCGTTACGCCTGCCTCAGCATGGAGTTTTGATGGTATTGTTGTGGTTTATTTTATATTTTGAACTCGGGAAACAGCAACAACGACAGCAAGAACGTTTTTCCATTGCATAAACTTAAACTCGTTAACATAAAAGTTTTAATGTTTTTTTTTCTTTTGTCTAAAGATCTTTTACTACTTGAAACATCCTACAATAGGCATGCCAGGAATCTACGAACCTATGAATTTTCGAATCTATGAATCTATGAATCGATGAATCAATGAATCAATGAATCTATAAATCTATGAATCTAGCAATCTATCAATCTACGAATCTATGAATCTATGAATCTATAAATCTATGAATCTATAAATCTATGGAACTATAAATCTATGAATCTATAAATCAATGAATCTATGAGTCTGTGAATTTATGAATCTATGAATCTACGAATTCATGAATCTATGAATCTATGAATCCTTGAATCTATGAATCTGTGAATCTATGAATCTATGAATCTATAAATCTATGAATCTATGAGTCTGTGAATTTATGAATCTATGAATCTACGAATTCATGCATCTATGAATCTATGAATCCTTGAATCTATGAATCTATGAATCTATGAATCTATGAATCTATGAATTTATGAATTTATGAATCTATGAATCTATAAATCCATGAATTTCTATGAATTTATGAATCTATGATTCTATAAATCCATGACTCTATGAATCTATGAATCTGTGAATCTATAAATCTATGAATCCATGAATCTATGAATCTGTGAATCTATGAGTCTATGAATTTATGAATCTATGAATCTACGAGTTCATGAATCTATGAATCCATGAATCTATGAATCTATGAATCTGTGAATCTATGAATCTATGAATTTATGAATCCATGAATATGTGAATCTATGAATCTATGAATCTACGAATCTATGAATCTATGAAATTATGAATCTGTAAATGAATTTATGAATCTATAAATCCATGACTCTATGAATCTATGAATCTGTGAATCTATAAATCTGTGAATCTATGTATCTATGAATCTACAAATTCATGAATCCATGAATATATTAATCTATA
>JAHXMU010000026.1:388200-400464 GCA_019455685.1 Philornis downsi
TTTCTCAACATTACTATAATTGTTATCGGTTTCGTATGCCTATTCTGCTGAAAAATCTTTTTAATTAATCTTACATAGGTTGCATCAGTAAGATAGCAAAGCACTATTTAAAGCTAAAACCAGAAATTGTATGTAATAGAAGTTTACCGTGATGCTCGTATGTCACTCTTTGCGATATTTCATATTATTGTTTTATAGGAACAATTTAAATGGATATGGTTTAATTCAATACATTATAAAGCGTTTCTCGCCTACTAAACTTTATTAAATTCATAATTTTACTGAGTTTATACCATTATAGTTTTTATACCTTGATAGATTTTTCATTATTTGCATTTGTGCCAGTTATTGTAATAAAAATATATCCAAAATTTCTTCTACTTTCAGGTAAGTTGCTTTATTCCACATCTCTGCAACAAACTAGTAAGTAGCCTTTTCGAATTTTTCGTCTAAATTTAAGACTTTATATCGTTTTTAATTCCAACAACCCCAAAGTGAAAAACTTTTTACTATAATTTCTGTATTCGACAAATCTGGCACCTGCGATCGACGTGACTGCCTGTAGGATGAGGCTAAAACCTAATACAGGGTGGTCCACGAATCGTGCTACTGTCAACTGGCAATGGGAACCGTTATTTAAAGATGATGAAGAAGTTTTTTTTACCCGGAACTGCGCCAAAGACGTATCCTTTTCAACAGCATTTAGTTATAGCAAGATGGACCAATTGCACACATAGCCAGACCACCGGTTAAGGCGGAGCTTGAACGAAAATTCTCAAACAAATTAATAGCCCCCAAAGTCATCTGACGTGACTGCTTTAGATCTTTTTTTATGGGGTTATGTCAAGCATTATGGATGGTCATGCGGCCTTTAACGATTTCTCCAAAACTGGCAACTTCTCTGACTCCTATCCCTTCCATTTCAAAATGTGCAAAAATCAGAAGTAACTAGTATGATTTTTATCCACATGCTTGTTATTCCCCTCGCACTTGCCCTAAACAATAACTAACTCACAACTTGGGTCCCCTTATACCTAAATTAGTGTTATGAAATCTCTTGTCCAAGAAAACAACCATCTCAACATGATTATTATCTTGTAGTTCATGTTTTCTTTTGTCTTGGCTCCTGTTGCAATTTCATAGTGCGATTGTTGTTGCTGCCGTTGTTAAAAATCAGTTTCTTTATCACATTTACTTCGACTACACTTTATCTTAATTACCCCAAGAATGTGTTACAATTTGCACATTAGCCATGACTGGCTCCTTCGTCGTCGTTGTTGTAGTCAAACCACCATCGCCACCATCCCCAGCAATCTCACATTCGTCGTCACGTCTTCCTGAGTATTGCAGTTGGATGCCTACCGTTCATGCCTGATGTTGCACGAACGGCTGTTGTGCCCCCACGTATCACATGATGCATGTGATATGAATTCTCATCAACTGCCATGCAGCCACGCAACACCGAAGAGTACTAATTTCAGGCGACGAGAGGCGAGCGTGCGGTACTTTGCGCTTTGAAATTGTGGTTATTGGATTTGATATGGCGATGTTTGCAAAATACAGCAGACACAGTAAGTAGTGGAGAAAAATTTTATAGGACAGAAAATTGGTTTATTATGTCGAATGGTATTTTCACAACATTTTCTATTTTCCTCCCGGATTGAACGAAAATTCCTTCCAGGCCGAATAATATTTCATGGTTTGAAGATTTGTTCATCAGCCTCGGATAGGACAGCAAAGATCCTTCAAAGTGGGACAAAAAAAAAGCTGTCATCCCGGGTCGGGCAACTTTTTCTGGGCAGAAAAAGTCCTCCATCCAGATCCCATATTTTTTTACAAAGAAGAGTTCGTCCTTGCCATGTCTCACAACTTTTTCTTTTCAGAAATTTTTCTACTTTCCTCTCGGGTTGAACGAAAAACCCTTCCAGGTCTGATAATAGCTGGAAGTTTTATTCATTCGCCTCGGACAGCTTTTTCTACACATTAAAAATCCTTCAAAGTGTGACAAGAAAAAGCTTTCATCCCAGGTCGGACAACTTTTTTTAGACAGAAAAAGTCCTCCATCCAGATCCCACAATTTTTTTTAGAGAGAAAAGGTCATCCTTGCTGCCAGGTCACACAACTTTTACCAAGCAGAGGGAATGTTCTCCTCGTAGATTTTTTCTAGGCGGAAAAAAGCCTCATTCCCACGTCGAACAATTTTTTCTAAATGGAAAAATCCGTTTTTCGCTAGTTGGACAACGTTTTTTTTAAGCAGAGACAGTCCTCATCCCAGATCGGACAACTTTTTTTAGACAGAGAAAGTCTTTCTTTCGGGTCGGACAACTTTTTCTTGGCGTTCCTCTCCGCAAATCGGACAGCTTTTTCTCTCTCTCTTCTTCTCTTCCCCAGGTCAGACAACTTTTTCTGTATAAAATCCGTCCCTTTCCCCAGGTCGGTCAATTTTTTCTAGATGGGAAAAGTTTTTCTCCGCAAGGCATATAACTTTAGACTCCTCGCAAGTCTCCGCAAATCGGACAGCTTTTTCTCTCCCTCTTTTTCTCTTCCCAAGGTCAGACAACCTTTTCTGTATAAAATCCGTCCCTTTCCCCAGGTCGGGCAATTTTTTCTAGATGGGAAAAGTTTTTCTCCGCAAGGCATATAACTTTAGACTCCTCGCAAGTCTCCGCAAATCGGACAGCTTTTTCTCTCCCTCTTTTTCTCTTCCCCAGCTCAGACAACCTTTTCTGTATAAAATCCGTCCCTTTCCCCAGGTCAGCAATTTTTTTTTGATGGGGAAAGTTTTTCTCCGCAAGGCATATAACTTTATACTCCTCGCAAGTCTAACATTTTTTTCTAGACGGAAGGAGTCCTTTCTACACGGAAAAGTTCTTTTGGCAGATCTAACAAATTTTTCTATACAGATAAAGGCCTCCAAAGAGGCTAAATAACTTTTTCTGGATATAAAAAGGCCTTAAATCAGATTGGGCATATCTATCGAGATAGAAAAAGTCTTGCAATTAGATCGAGTAATTTCTAGGCAGAAAAAGGATTTTTTGTTTAAAAAAAAATTATCCTTCCAGGTCGGGGGCAACATTTTCCAGTAAAAGAAGTTCTTCCGTCTTTTCGAATATCTAGTGAAAACAGAAACTGTGTCGCGCTCCGCCTGTCGTACATTAGTTGTACAAACCATTCTCGACAGGATGAATAGCTTCGAAGTTTGGTATACGAATTACCATATATGAATTACCGACACTTCGATGAACTGACCATACAAGTTGCTATATTATAATCTTGTTCGAAACCACTGTGCCTCAATGTTTACCAACTTCTTAATTTCTCATCGTATTAAGAGTTAACCATTCAATGGCTTTGAGTGGCCATACCAGGGTAATGGTAGCAGGTAGCAGTAGCATTCGTCTCCAGATTCGCTTATCACGCGTACAATCGTGTACAATATAAGCCCTGACGTATTTATGGTACTACTAAATACGTATGCTCACGAGAACCTGCCTACGAAATCAGGGGATTTTTCTCGCCTCCCTGGCATGTGTGATTGCTATCATGACTGACTAGGCTGAAGAAGGGGAGACCGGGTCCGATGGGGTTGTACACCCGAGCCTTTTAGACCGACTGATGGACAGAGTGACTGACAAGGTATGACTGGTTTGTTGATTGCTTGGCATGTTAATAATGACATATTTTGCCTACCAACGATATTAAATTGCATTGCAGTTTTGCCAACAACATTATGCGATTTATTGCCGGTTGTATGGATGGATGGATGGATGGATGGTCGACGACGATGCATGCGGGGTTTTCGAACATTGTTCGAACATGCTTTTGTACATGTGTTTAGCATGATCCAATATGAAACATATCAACTACCCACTCTATTCCACTGCATCATAAATTCATATTTCGTCGAACATGTGAGGAATATAATTTCTGGCGTTGTAATTTTATTGCCAACGTGCTTTGCAAATGATATTAATTTCCATGTAATTTTTCTTTTCGTTTTGCAGTATAATTTTTTTGTATGATATAGATATGTTACAATACGATAGACAGAGCGGGAAATAGAGAGGAAGGTTTACAACGAATATAGGTTGAACTACAAGAGTAGAACTCATTGAAAGAACAAGTGTTTATCTAACAACTGTTAAAATCGGAAAATCGTTGGCGCGAATAAAATGGACTTCTGAGAAAAAGTTAGGGAAAGAATTAGTTACAAATAAGCAGTTTTCATTTCCGTAAAACTTAATCCACTGAAGAGGATAACTTTCAGAAAGTAAGGCTAAGATTTCTCTTCCTGTAATACTATATAAACAATAAACTTTCTTCCATTAGACAATATCTGCCGACTAGGCAAAAACAACTCAAACCAAGGTATTTATTTCTTTACTAAAAAAAATTAGCATGCTAAGGAATGATAGTGGCCACCAGCGGTGAAACGGCTAATGTGGACAACTTGTCCTGAATGTAAGTCAGACAGCATTCTCTATTCTGAAGGGGTTAAGGACAGGTCTGAATTAGGGCACTTTATATTATCCATAAAATGCGAACTGACTAAACAAGACAATTTTGTTTGTTGTTCAAAAGATTCACTTTTCATCTGCCAGTAAAATTTTGCTTCACAAAATGAAATGCCCGAATTGGGAGAAATAATTTTTTGTAGTTTAATGTCCGGCTTAAGAAGAGGGTTTTTTCGTTGTAGAATCTTCCGTCTGACATAGGAGGAAGACTTTATTTACATTTTCAGTCTAGAAATATTTGTACAGTCCAGTTGGAGGAATTTTTCTTAACAAAAAGCTTAGTTCTTCCTTTGAGGAGAACATTTTCGTTATAGAAAAAAATGTTCAAGTTTGGAATAGGTTGTTCTACTTGGGAGTAAATCTCAGTATAACCTGTCCAACCGTAAAATTAGCATTTTTCTTTGGATGATGGCTTTCCTTTTGTAGGAAAATGCTTAGAGTGGGTACCAGAAAAATAGAAAGGAGACATTTTTAAAGACGCAAAAAATATGCCATCATGGGGTCAGGGTATTTCTTTATAGACAAAATTATGAGATCTATATCTAAAATTGTCCCGCCTGCAAGGAAAACTGTTTCGTTGTAAAAAGGATTGACTTTTTCACTGTAGGAAAACTTTTCTTACAGTGAAAGAGGACTTTTTCCTCATGGTAAAAGTTATGCGGTTTGCAAGCATGATGTATACAAATTACTGGAAAAACCTTCTGAAACAAACAAACAAATATTTTTTTGTTTTACGAGGACTTTTTCGCTTTGCAGTTGAGATTGCTTGATTCAGTATGGTTTGGCTGGACACCAACAAAGAGAAAATATGCCATATTTTATAGTTTTTTCTTTGATAAACGAAAAACGCAAGCCAGGCGGCTTGAAGAGCTTTTATGGCGCTCTTACCGTAGTAACCAATCAGAATTTTGTTTTCGTTGATTCTGTCGATTGAGGTCACGTCTAAATGCCAGATACAAAATGAAACTCGATGTATGAGCGCCACACGAATTACCAAAAAAACCTCATGGACTGAATTTCCATCCGCCAATCGCTGCTGAATCGCAACAAAATCGACCTATTACTGCAGCGGATGATGGCAGGTGTTGACAAGTAGGTCACTTATGGCAACATTAAATGGTCGATTCGCGACGATAAATCGGAAATAATGGTCAGAAAGGTTTTACTATGTATTTGCTGGCATTGGCCGGAAATCATCTACTACAAGCTGTTCGCATACGGCACTACTATTAATTTCGAAACTGTACTGTCAACAATTGGACCGTCTGATGGCAGTGTTCACCCAGAAGTGGGCAGTTTTGGCCAATAGGAAAACAATTGTGTTCCATCAGGACAAGGCCAATCATCGCACATCGAAAGTGACTTGCCAGAAGCTCCGGTAGCTTGGTCAAAAGATTCTCATGCATCCAGCTTATAATCCGGACCTGGTAAAAAGTTTGTATCAGGAGAAACTTGCGAAAATCGGCTTCCTCAGTTTTAGCCAATAGGGATCAGAGGCATGATTTAATTACCTTCAAAAAGTCAACAAGTTATCGAACAAAATGCTGCATATTAGACCTAAATCGGACAATTCTAACTGTGCTAAATAAAGCCTTCAATATCACTTCTATTTACTATATTTTAAAGTATATGGTGGGCCATAAGGGTGTTGGCGGATTGAATATTCAATTAAAAAAAACTACGAAACATAAAAAAAATATATTTGTATTTTTAAAAAGTAGAAGCATGGGAATTTTTAAGACTTAAAAATAATGTTGTCCAAATGGCTTCCCTCGGCTGGTTGACACTCTTGGAACCGAAGTCGCAGATTTTGGAAAACTCGTTGAAAAGTTGTTCTCGGTATTTTGTTACTTTCCTGAATAATGTTCCCCTTCAACTGCTCTAAATTGCTCGGATTATTCTCGTAGACTACCGATTTGAGGTAGCCCCATAGAACATAATCGCATGGAGAGAGATCGGAGCTACGTGGGGGCCATTCAATATCCCCCCTTTTCGAAATGAGTTTTCCATGAAAAACATTTTTCAGCAGCTAGACGTATGACATGTGGTCCCATCCTGTTGAAACCACATCCTCGAGGTATTGCCTTGAAGTTCTTGCAAAGCTGGCACCAAAAAGTCTACTAGCATTTTGCAATAATTGTTCGCTCTCACCATCATTGCATGCCCTCTTTCGTCCTCAGAAAAGTATGGTCCAATAATACCGGTTGACGTTATCCCAACCCACACGACAAGCTTAGGGCTGTGAAGTGGACGTTCATGCAAGCGTCGGGGATTAGTCTCGGACCAGAACCGACAATTTTGCTTGTTCACATGGCCATTAAGGTGAAAATTGGCCTCATCACTAAAAATCACGTTGTTGAAATTGTTGAACCGCTCTAGCATCAAATTGACAAAGTTAAGTCGGTTATTGGCATCATCGGGTTTTAATTCTTGGACTAACTGAATCTTATAAACCCACAAATGCAAATCACGTTTCAAAATTCGTCGTAAAGTTGTTCTTTTGACATCCGAAGACTGACTTCTCTTACGTGTTGACTGTTGCGGATTTCGCTGAACTGAAACACGAACACGCTCCACAATGTCGGCTGATCTAGCAGAAACTGGGCGACTACGAACCGTAATTGGTACTGTTGAGCCGGTTGTTTCGAACATTCTGATCCATTTTCGTATCACATTGGCGCTTGGAACTTCACTTAAATCGTGTAAACCGTGTTCATGCCGATACAAACGTCGTGCAGTAATCAATGATTTATTGTTTTCGTAATACGCCCGGACACAAAATGCACGCTGCACTCCCGTGTACGGCTCCATGGCGACTAAATTTCCAGGAAGCGGCGCAGCGAACCACATACCCCCCCGCCACCCCGCGCCGCGCGTTACCGAGAAATTGAACAATTAAATCGGCAACACTCATGTGGCCCACCCTGTATAAATATTACACTAGGAAGAGTTATTCTTCGTTGTGCAAAAGATCATTCGAATTAGAATTAGATTAGAATTAGAATTGTTAAGAAAATTACCCAATCTAAAAAAGCTTTTTCGCTGTAGGTAAATCAGTTCAATTACTACAGGCAAATACTTATTTGTGGAGAAGGCGACCCATACAAAAAGTAGATCTTTTTGTTGTAAAATACGGAGAACTTCTTCGTTTAAAAAAAAAGAGTGACGTAGGAACCAGATCTTCTCGTTATAGAAAAAGTTATATGAGCATGCAAGAGGACTTCTTTGTGGAAAAATTTAACCATTCTCAGAGGGGAATTTTTCGTTGTAGGAAAAGTTATCCGTCGTAGGAAGTGGAAAGTGCCGGAACTGATTGGAGGACTTTATCCCTCTAGAAAAAGTAAATTTTGGGATTAAAAAGGTTATCCAACTTAAGAGAATCGAATTTTTCATATGTAAGAACAATGTCCAATCTAGGGTACTAGGAGACGATGTTTTTCGTGGATGAAAAGTTATCCGAACTATGAAAACAAGTTTTTCGTTGGAATTTTTCTTGTAGAAAAACTGGACAAAGTAGAAGATTATTTTTTGCTTTGAAAAAAGTGTCTAATGTAGGAGAATGCCTCGTTCCTTGTAATAAAGGTTGTTCCTGAATTAATTTTACCATGTCTGACACTTCGTATTTTCCTCTATATACGTTTATACTTCTGCCTGGAAGACGAACAGCTTCTTCCTCCAATCGCTATGTGCGACCCTGTACTTAAATTCAGTTACGTGTTATTACTATATCTCGGTCCGAGTAGCAATAGGGTGCTCCCTATCAACACATCATTAAGTGTTGAACACGAATGTTAGCAAAACGTATAATTTTCTTCTTGGTTTCCCTTAGATACCACTTAGCTTTTCCTTTTCTTTGTTCGCATTCGCGTTTGCGTTCGTTGTTTCTTTTTTTCGGTTGTTGATATTTTTATTGCATTCACACCCACTTAAATTTAATTATACTCATTGCAAGACAGCACAACATAATAATTTGTCACGGGGAGTTTGGCAACCCTAGCCCAATGGCCGCAAGTAACAATTCTACCACGTTTCTTTTACAATGCAGCAGCTGTACAGCGTTTTAGTTCCTTTCGTATATTATTGGAATTCCGGCATGCACGGCCACAGTCGCCGCTTCGCTGTATTCCTCATCGTCATGTGGAGATTGTGGCCCGGTCGGTTGCTCTCTATTTTTGCAATGAAACCTAAGTTTGCCACCCCGCCGCACTCGATGTTTAAGGTTCAATGATTTTCCTGTTCGTTTCTGGTTACGTTTCGTTTAATTCTTTGTATGCTCTTTTCCCATTTTTCCAACTTTTCGGATGGCTGATGGTTTTTCATCGATGAGAGAGTGATGATGGATGCAGAAGGGCAATTCAATGGGATAGGTTGGTTAGCTGGTGCTCCCGATATGGCATGGGAAAAATCACATCACAATGATGATGACAACAACGACAGCGAATGGCGTTGTCAAGGTTTCTTGCAAACAAAATAGTTCAGATTCTTTTCAGGATAAATCTGAGTTATGTGCATGATTACATTTCCAGCAGAACTGTGCAGTATGAACGAACACAGTAGAAGCAGCCACAAAAGTAGACATAGATAACAGAAGACGGATGTGGATTTTACCACCAACTGATGGGATTGTGCTAGAAGAAGAGCTTTCCGCCTTGGTGTTTCCTTTTTCCGTTTCCGATTGTGGCACTTTGATAACAATTCGTCGCAACCGAAAAATAAAAATTGTGTTTTATTAAGACCAGAAATAAAAACATGTTCTTTAAGAAAAATCAACTTTATTGTAGGCCAAACTACTTCAGACAGATATTGTTAAATTCAAAAGCTTTTCATTGAGCACATTGGCAACATACATTTGTCAAAACGTTTTAGTGAGAAACGTCTGTTTCAAATTGTTGCAATAGTATGTGTCGGACAACTCTTCCTTCAGATAAAATGATCACAGAATAATTTCCTATACACTGAGATGACTTTTCCCGTAGAAAGTTTGTCAGAGCTAACTTTTCCCACAGAAAAATTTGTCTGAGGCAATTTTGCTTACCGAGAAATTTGTCAGAAGCAACATTTCGCATAGAAAAATTTGTCAGAAGCAACCATTTTCTGTTAGAAAAATTGGTCAGAAAAATAATAATTTTTCCTATATCGAAATTCGTTGGTTTTCGTTTAGAAAAGTTTTTCCGAGATGACTTTTCGTATAGTATAGTTTGTCAGAGGCTCTTAAAAATTATTATCAAATACATTTTCTAAATCAGAAATTATCTCAGACGGATGAAAACGCTGCTTTAAACATGTTTTTCTGTAGCAGAATTTATTTAGGCCAAACTTTTTTATAAGGAAAACTGTCTTAGACAAAATTTCTTAGACGGAAAGTTGTCTCGGACATAATTTCCTAGACGAAGAGTTGTCTCGGACAAACTTTCCTACAGAGAAAAATTGTTTAGGAAAAATTGCTTCACAGTAATTTCTTTATAGACAGTATTGCTGCAGATAATTTTTTTTTACAGGAAAAATTATCTCAGACCAACTTCTGTGTTGAAAATCTCAGACAAACTTTTGTCTGTGAAGAAGTGGTCAACTTCGTCTATGTTTATGTGAAAATTTGTCTACGATAAATTTTGCTATGGGAAAAACTTGTCAGATAAATTTTCCTAATTGTCGCAGACAAATTTTTCTACACTAAAAATTGCTTCAGTCAAACTTTTCTGTGGAAAAATTGTCCCAGTCAAAATTTTCTATGAGAAAATTTCTCTGAAAGTTGTGTTGTCCAAACTTTTTATAGAGAAATTGCTAAATGAGGCTATTTTTGGGTTGGAGAATATTCTGTAAGACAATTTTCGTTATATAAAGTTTTGCTAAATTGAATATTCTTATAGAAAAAGTCGGAGAAAAATATAAGTTTATTGGTCGAAGCTTACAATTTTGGTCCTAGATAAAGTTATAACAATTGCAGTAAGCTGTAATGTTCTGTAGTAAGTTATAAGCAAGGTTGTTGCCAATATTGGGAAGTTATTCTATGATATTTTCTCTTCCTTGAACAGGATATTTCAGAAAAAGTAATTAGGAAAGAACAAGTTTGCCTGTTATTAATTTTCTTAGAAAGCAGTAAAATTCTTATGGAAAGACAGACTAAGGTGGCCCAACCTTTAGAAATGTTTTTCCGGTAAATTTGTATCTGCCACTTAATAGGGAGCTTCGTTTGATTGAGCTCTCCCATAAACAGAAATTTGCCATAGAGCAGTTTTTTTTATTAAATAAGTATTTATTTGCTTTAATTTTGTTATGGAAACTGTAGCTGGCACCGACTCTGCGTATTCAAACCCTACCTGTGGCATCTTTTAATTAAAAAAGCTATATCATCCCCCGATTTCTCCCAGTGCTTCAAAATTATTAACAACCATCAATGTTTATCATCTTGTTGTTTCTATATTAATGGGTTTAATTTGTTCATTAATATATTACGCAAATTTTATGATTATTCAGGCTTTTTGTCCCTCCAAACCGTTCGGTTGAAATTAATCTTTTGCTATTTAACAAGTGTTAAATTGTTATTAAAAAATTAGAAGACCCAAAGGCAACAACAAATGTCGACAAATATTTTCCTATGGCAGCCATAACGCAATAGATAAAAAAGTAACAAACATAACAACGACAACAAAACTATTAAAACTAACAATAAAACAAAATTTGCATAGTTTCAAAATATTTATATTTCACTCGCATATCGGCTAGCGTTTGATCTGTACCGCCATAGCCCTGAGGGCTGTTTGTGGGATTTTTCTGGGATTTCGGCGGTCTTCGAGAGAGTGTCGAATATGGCACCGATCTGTTATATTTATATTGTCATGTAAAGTATTTTTTTTTTAATGGGGACATCATTAAGATTGAGACGTGATAAGGCTCTGTATTTTAAACAGAGAAGCTTTTTGTTTTCAGAGAATGGTTTAAATACAAATTTGAACAAAATATGTAAATCGGTTTAGGGTGTGTGGCAAACGTTTCTGTGTTTTATTACCTCTTATTAGGTAAATTCTGCAAAGTAAATAATAACAAGTAAATTGCCATGTACGGTATTGAAGTAGAGGTATTTTTCAAATGACAAAAACCAGTTTTTCAAATATTCATAAAATTGTCTCTGAAAATTTGTAGGAGATAATCTTTGGGAAAGTTCTTTTTTGTAAGAAAACGTGTGCCCGCTTGTTTACTATAGGAAAAATTGTCTACCGCGTAATTACAACTACAGAAAAATTTTTTCACAAAACATTTTATTGCTGTTAAATTTGTCAACGACATGCTTATTATAAAAAAATTTATCTTAGGAAATGTTGTATAACATTAACTATTAAAACAGATATAACGCCTTGGGCCAACAGTTTTATAGCAAATCCTGTCTTGGACGAATTTTTCTTTAGAAAACATTATCTTGTACGAAGTATTTTAAACGGAAAAACTGTCTCTGACAAATTTTCTGCAGAAAAATATGACAAATTTTCTATAGGACAAGTTGTCTCTAATAAACTTATTTTTACTTGTGACATGTCTCTGACAAGTTGTATGTAGGAAAAGGTGTATCTGACAAACGTTATCTGTGACGAACTTTTCTATAGGGAAATGTTGTCTCTGACGAACTTTTCTGTAGGGAAAAGTGGTCTCTGACGAACTTTTCTATAGAAAAAAGTGGTCTCTGATGAAATTTTCTATAGAGAAAAGTGGTCTCTGACGAACTTTTCTATAGCGAAAAGTTGTCTCTGACGAACTT
>JAHXMU010000026.1:440791-483855 GCA_019455685.1 Philornis downsi
GATCTGACATCTCAGTCAAAAGTTATGGCGTTGCCAGATGGGTCCGTAGAATATGGGCAACCCTGTATCTATAACAACAACCGCATCTATAATACAGAGGCAATGGTCAACCCATTAACCCTCTATAGTTTAGGATGCTGTTAAAATCATATCACAACTGCCCCGGCATAGTGTATGTTTGTCATGTTACTGGTCCTTCGAGCCGAGAGTTTTGTTTCTATATTATCCTCTAAATCGTATATTATGCAAATTCAAAGATAAATTTGAATTTAATTTTATTGCTTAAAGTCTTTCAACAAATATTCCCGTTACTGATGGTCAAGTGTCGACTCCGTTGAATTGCTCCAACTTTAGCCTTCCCAAATCCATCTACCGCCTATGCACACGTTACTCATATCGTATTCTAAAAGCGAAGCAGAAGTTCGAAAAAAGGCCAGAGAAAACACGGGACGTTGTTAAACAAATACGATAGAAGTATGAAAGTACGTATGGCAGCACAGAACGAAATATTCAACACCACCAACATCATTTCCAGCAGCGTCAATTCCATCATTGCCTGCATCATAACCATCACCGGCTAGCTGGCGCTGGTGGGGCGCACGTAAATTTCGGTGTAGAAAACTTTTTTCTTTTCCAATTTTTTACCACCCCTCCCCCACCACTCTCTTTCCCTCTGTGTTAAAGCAAACCATATTTAGAAATTTAATAGCGAAAATGCAAGACCAGCACACAGAGAATAAATTGGACGAGAGTGAACAGAAAAAAAATCAACAACAAAACTTTTTAATAATTTTTTTGGTTCGACATTGGTTCTCATCCCTCCTGACAAAAAGTGTGAAATATTAAGAATTCTGGTTGCGCTCGAAAATGGCGAAAAAATGTACGCACAAAAAAATACGAGCCAACTCAAAATAGCTGTTATTAGTTTTGGGAGTAACACAAAAACATACGCCAAAGAAAGTTTAATTAAAAGGGTTGGAAACACACACACGCCCACACCTACACATTGAAATATGTAGCCAGCCAAGGTTCAAGCGCTCCGACCCCCAGAGAAAAGTTTGATTGTAATTCAGAAAAAAAAAATTAGTTTAAACCCAAGTGAAAATATTCATCGCATAAAACTGTAGGCAAACACCTCTTGCCACACTGCTGGCAACACATCTATCCGGTTCTCTTTAGACTTATCCTTGTTGTAAAGAACATTTCGCCACTTCCGCTGCAAGAGCTTTCACGTTGCCTGAGCATGCAAAAAATCTTTAAACAAACAGCAAAACTTTCATAGTCGAAATCCTACACTTGAATTATTAGATTAACTTTATAGTAATAAGTTTTTCTTACTTTTTGGATGGTTATAAGCCACTTTTTAACGCTTTGCCAGGCATAAGTGCTCGGTCAAAATATACTTGAGAGCAGTGATTGAAAGCAGAGAGTGGCCAGAGGTTCGGCTAAAGTCTATAAAAAATTTGTTGTTATAGATTATTATTTTGAATTTATTATTCCTTAGTTGAAGATATTATCAAATCTTGAAAACAACTTTATAATCTCAAGTAAGAGCTTATAAGAATATTCCAAATAAATTGTTAGCTTATAAATTTAAGCTTCAGGGTGGGATTAGATACGTTTACGTAGTTTTAGACGCTCCGCTTGTGAAATATGGTTCGAACTATCAAAAGCTAAACTCCATTATCGTCCACGAAAGACCGCACGCACATCCTGCGTGTGTAGGTTGTTTATCCCGCTTGTTAGGTAGAAAGCTAAGCTTATTGGACGGTGTGCAAAAACAACGACAAATTAAGCATTAAAGTCGGTCCACGGTCAAGGGGCATGCTGTTTGTCCAGGCTGTCAAGAAAAAAGCAAAAACTGGGCTCTGTAATAGAGAGGTTGAATTCAAACCCCGCCTCGAAGAGCCAATAGTTTTGCCTACACGCAATGTTCTCTTATAAACCAAGCAGATGTTTAGTTTGTCGAGATTCTCATGATGAAAGCAAAAGCTGTCTCGATGGTGTACAACAGACGCAGCAACTTCCACAGCCGTCAGAATTTGGCACGAAAGACCAAAAGACAGCCACAGTCGACCTGGAAGAAAGCAATAGTATCTACAAAGGCTAAATTCAAAATCCGGCTCGAAGAGGCAATAATTATTCTCACACACAGTATTCCCTTCTAAACAAAAGGGGCATGCCTGTTCAGGAGTCAACAGTAATATTAAAGCCATCCCACGGTCATCAAAATTTAGTCCAAACAAAAAAAAAAAAAAATAAAAAATAAAAAAATAATAATAACGCACACTAGATGCCATTGCCGCCTACGGAAAGACGCTATAGTAGTCGCAGAGGACTAATTCAAATTCCGGCTCGAAGGCCCAATTGCTTTGCATACACACAAGGTCTCTTCACACAACAACGAGGTAAGTTGTTTGTCAAGGTGGCCAAAGAGAAAGAAAAAATTAAGCATGGGTTTCCACGGTTTCTCTAAAGGATTTAGTAGGAAAATTCAGCGTACTTCACAAGATCAATTTCAAACAAATCAGGTAACTGCACAAGTAGAAACTATATGTTATATGGCCACCTTTTTTGTGCAATATTAAATTTGATTTAACTTTGTGCAAATACTAATTACAACATCATAATTCGACTGTAATAACTTTGTAAAAGGATATTAATGCAGTTATAATAATTTTAAATACATTTTGTAACAACCAGTGTACAGGAGCAGGAGCATAACGATTATTCTTATCAGAAATGCACACTAGCACAGTTTTTGTAACAGATGTGAGACTGTAAATAATTAAGTTATAACGTTATCAACGTACATAATTGAACAGGCTGTTGTTATGTCCATTAACACTGCCATCACCAATTATCTCCGTATGCGTTATATGTTATATGATGGATTATTATCTAGAAAACCTCTATTATTATTTCTTCCGTCATAGGGTAATCCATTAACTCTCTAAGTTTGTCCTGAATGTCCACCAATCTAGTCATTGCACTATACAATAACATAATTTTGACACCCTGGAAAACCTGGTTTAAAAAACGATACCTGAATATATTGTCATAAACTGACACCTCTGCAGCCATGTTGGTTTGCCTTAACCGCTGCCCAATCTATTACATGTCGGAGTTTTCTTGAACGTCTGGTACAGCCTCTATAGGATAACTTTATTTTTGAAATCTTAAATAAACCAGTGCCTTCTTATATTGCCTAGATTACTTAACTTCCCGCTTTATAGTTAAATATATTCTCACCTCGTAGAATTCATTGCTATTCTGGCATCCTCTTTAGTGTGCGGCGGTCTCACTTAAATATAGAGTTCCTTCCTCCTTGCCTTTAGGTTACTTTTAGGGTCTGCTGCAGAAGGATTTTCGTTTTGACAGCCGTCTCCTTGGGTTGCTTTGGACGTCTTCTTGCTGCATTGTGATAACCTGGAACAATTTGTCGCATTTAATGTTGGCTCTCTCTCCGCTACAGGGAATATCATCTGAACCTTCCGCGGAATTAACTAATTCTTTCAATCATTCGGCAGTCAGACAGCAGAATGAAAAACTCTTTATCTCTGGAGTTAATTTTGGTGCGCTGCTGTAGAAGAGGATAACTATTTAAATACGGGCATGATATGGCGTTTCAATCGGATTTGTCTTGGGAGCGTTTTCTTAGAACTTCATGTTAAAACGTCTCACTGGCTGGTAGAAGAGAGAAATTGGCCTGAATGTTTATTTTTTTTATTGAGCTTCAGTCAGTTAGACTACAGAAAGAAAGCTTGCTATTCGCATGAAGGAAGACAAATTTCGGAAATCGTAAAATTATCTTCAACGTTTAGTGAACGCGCTGCAGGTTATCTTCCGAAATTTGCTCATATGTTGCCGCTATCTTGTGTTGCCTTGGACCTATGGTCCAAGTTGCAGTGGAGAATTTAGTACTTTCTGAGGCTCTAGAAAAATTTTTCGCCTTGAATGTTTGTCTGCAGTTCTGAAACTCTGACAGATCAAGCCGTCTTTTTAGGGACGCAATGACTGGCTTTAAAAAAAATAGTGTCTGAGGTCTAGATATATTTGGGATTACCCGAGTTTCTGTTTGCCTGGTAGTCAAGTCTGGGATGGGTATTATATCTGAGGCTTTCTCCCAATCTCAAAACAAAAACCTTCTAAGACGCTGCAGGTAATGGTCGTCTCCCACAAAAAATTATATACGAGTACCTGATAGGCGTTGATTACATTTTTCACTTCTTGCTCTCCAATCCTCCCTTTTGCTCTATAAGATATGTAAAATTTATTAAGAATTAATAAAGCCACAATTTAAATACTTCTCTTTAAACATTTTACTACTACGCATATCTGTTTAGAACTCTTAAGTGCAAGAGGGAATTCTCCAATTTCCTGGTATTCGCTCGTTTAGCAATCATAATAACTTCAATATCCCTTGTCGCCACAAATAGGGTTGGCCTGCACGCCCATCCGTTTCCATTTCCCTCCTCCGCCCCCTCCTTAAGCAAAACAACGTTCGTTCATGCCATAGCTCTTTTCGCCCCCTGTGTCGGTTAAAGAAAACTAATGTTGGAGCAAGAGAAACATTAGATTTTCGTGACCATACTTAAATGTTGCCAATAACTTTCTTCTTTGCAATACTTGCAAATTCTCGCCACCACTTGGTTACTGTTACTGGCGCTGTTCATGCCATGCCACAGAACATGTCTGCTACAGTAACCGACGAAGGTTTTGTTTTTTGTTGCAGCTGCAAACAAACAGAGAAACCAAAAAAAAAAGAAAAAGTTTGCTTTGAGACTTTAACTCTGTCGTATTGACTTAAGGTTTTGCCTTTGTTAAGGTATTATGGTTATTGCTCTCGGAGTTGTTGTTGGCATTTGCTAAAATGGGCAGTATGATAAGTAACTGGCATCGAATGGAGAAGCGATTTACCTTTTCGCAAGCAGTTCGATACAACAAATCGAATTTTCTTGCATCTCGGAATGAGATATGGAAGATCTTCTTTCATTTATTACATTTGTCGATTACGCGACTGTCTGAAGCGTTCGTCAGACACATTGAGGTGGCTGCCCCTTAAATAATAATAGGTGGCTGCATTGGGTACTGAACCCGCGATCATGCGAACGACAGTCGCGTGTACTAACTAGTACGTCACGGTTGTTCAGTGTAGCGTAACAGTTTCTTCGTTTTTGCATTCCTTTTGGGATTCGATTAAACGCTATCAATACTTCGAAATTGACATTTATTTCATCATTGAGATCGTCTCATTGCGTAAGTTTAGCCTTTTCTCCGAGTTTTTCTGTAAGTTTGAAGCGGGAAATGTTAGGGGGGAAACTGCTTGATATTGTGAGCAAACAACGCTCCCGGAGCTTCTATCGAGTAGCTATCGATACGTGTGGCCTTGCGTTGTCCTAATGGAACACAATTCCTCTTCTTGTTGCTATTAAAGATCTGCAAATCACTTTGGTCGTAGGAGAGCAACTGATATTAGACTCACCGCGACCACGGCCATTTTCGTTTGATGTTGTCGTAAGTGATGCATCTCTGATTACCAGTCACCAATTGCTTCAGAAATGTGTGATTCGCTGATGAAAATTCGCTGCATGTGATTTTTTTTTTTTTTTTTTTCTTTAACTGGTGTATGGAGTTTCTTTTTGTCTCCAGCCTTTTTCCAGTGGTCCTAATTGACTTTTTGTGCAATGTTTAGCTTCTGAGTGATAGAAAAAATACTTACATGCCGATGGTACTTGGCGATTTCCATCATTTTATCGACATTTTCAACAAGTAGCTTTCCAGAGCAAAACATAACTTCGACATCAAAATTATCGGAACGGAATCTACGGAACGCGCGATTGGCTTGTTATCACAAACACTCTTCCCCTTTTTGTTTTCTTTTTTGAAAAAAAAAAAAAAACGTAAAATATGGCGTATTTTCACTAGTGGATGCCCATATCCGGCAAGCAATACTGAGTTAAGCAATCACAAAACTATTTGGGTAGTTTTTTTAAATAAGAAGTCTTAATTATCTAACGCCATCTATCGTAATCAAATTGCACTTGTACAACGTGAGATACAGATTACTAAAGCCTACTATTGCAAAAATAATGCATTTGTTTCTACTACACCATATACATCAACCAGCCATAGTAAGTAACTATGAAGTTTTAAATCAATCCTCGTACCATTAGTGTTATACTTTACATATATATACAATTTACTGTAGTAAAGCACTTACCGTATATAAACATATAATGTGAGATTATACACACAATACTATTCCCTAGTATCCATTGTACAAATAACAGTGAAGAACAAAATTGTGAAGCTGTCCAATAAGTGAATAAAAACTAATAATTATTGAAGTGTTCGAAGTGCTTTTTTGGTATGACAATTTAAAATGAAATCGATTAAAAGTTTAAAGATTATAACTGTCGGCTTAAGCAGCTTTTAAAATGGCCGAAATATTTTCTATGAACTTTAGGAGGGCAAATTAATTGTGTTGAAAATAAAATTTTTAATTTTAAAGTTATAAAACTACAATGTATAAAAATTAGAAGCAATCACATAACTCTTATATGTGTCGCATTTAGATCAAAGGCTACCGTTTTGGGTAACTTAGACATTCCTATGTAAATATCTGCAAAAAAGAAGAGTTTTTGTAGACGACAAAGATAATTTAATTGCTAATTATTCTAAAATGGCAGCACTAAAAAAGGTCATGGAGGTGAATATCCGCCAGAAATGGTTTGAAAGTTGAAGGCCAGAATTCAACTTAAACCACGACGGAGCACAGTTCAAATGGCGGAGGAATTTAATGTGTCTGCTCGTAACATGAAACATATTTTAAAAAATACTACCAGATGAAGCTCTACAAAATACAGGGTGGGCCATAAGGGTGTTGGCGGTTTAAATATTCAATTAAAAAAAAACTACGAAACATAAAAAAAAAAGTATTTGTATTTTTAAAAAGTAGAAGCATGGGCATTTTTAAGACTTAAAAATAATGTTGTCCAAATGGCTTCTCTTGGCTGCTTGACACTCTTGGAACCGAAGTCGCAAATTTTGGAAAACTCGTTTAAAATTTGTTCTCGGTATTTTGTTACTTTCCTGAATAATGTTCCTCTTCAACTGCTCTAAATTGGTCGGATTATTCTCGTAGACTACCGATTTGAGGTAGCCCCACAAAAAATAATCGCATGGAGAGAGATCGGGGCTACGTGGGGGCCATTCAATATCCCCCCTTTTCGAAATGAGTTTTCCAGGAAAAACATTTTTCAGCAGCTCTATGGATACCCTAGCCGTATGACATGTGGCCCCATCCTGTTGAAATCACATCCTCAAGGTATTGCCTTGAAGTTCTTGCAAAGCTGGCACCAAAAAGTCTGCTAGCATGTTGCAATAACTGTTCGCTCTAACCGTCATCGCATGACCTCTTTCGTCCTCAAAAAAGTATGGTCCAATAATACCGGTTGACGTTATCCCAGCCCACACGACAAGCTTAGGGCTGTGAAGTGGACGTTCATGCAAGCGTCGGGGATTAGTCTCGGACCAGAACCGACAATTTTGCTTGTTCACATGGCCATTAAGGTGAAAATTGGCCTCATCATTAAAAATCACGTTGTTGAAATTGTTGAACCGCTCTAGCATCAAATTGACTAAGTTAAATCGGTTATTGGCATCATCGGGTTTTAATTCTTGGACTATCTGAATCTCATAAGCCTTCAAATGCAAATCATGTTTCAAAATTCGTCGTAAAGTTGTTCTTTTGACATCCAAAGACTGACTTCTCTTACGTGTTGACTGTTGCGGATTTCGCTGAACTGAAATACGGACACGCTCCACAATGTCGGCTGATCTTGCAGAAACTGGGCGACCACGAACCGTAATTGGTACTGTTGAGCCGGTTGTTTCGAACATTCTGATCCATTTTCGTATCACATTGGCGCTTGGAACTTCACTTAAATCGTGTAAACCGTGTTCATGCCCATACAAACGTCGTGCAGTAATCACTGATTTATTGTTTTCGTAATACGCTCGGACACAAAATGCACGCTGCACTCCCGTGTACGGCTCCATGGGGACTGAATTTCCAGGAAGCGGCGCAGCGAACAACATATCCCCCCGACACCCCGCGCCGCGCTTTACCGAGAAATTGAAGAATTAAATCGCCAACACTCATATGGCCCACCCTGTACAAACGATGTAAGAATTAATAGCTGCTCAAAAGACAGCAAGATTATTGGTGGTTAGCTTGAAACTTTGGTCTTTTCTGATGAGAACATTTCTACGTTTCAGCTACGTGTAAACAAAGAAAACGATCGTGTAGGGTTAGAGTCGCAAGTGGGAAGTTCCCAGTTTCCAGCTTCATTTCTTCACAACAATTGTCATTACATTCCTCAAAGTTAAACTCAATAGATTTTTCTATATGGGTCATTCAGGCGCCACATGAATGCATCGTATGAACCCTCTCCGGATAAACTCGATGGTATTTTTCGCGCTAAAGGTGCCTACATCGAACAATAAAATATTTTTCTCAAAAATGTTTGAAATGTTTTTTTTTTTTTTTGATATTTTAAAGTTTTTAAACAACAAATTATTAAAATTGATGAAATTTCATCGGTAACAAAAAAAAAAAAAAAACAAAATCAGCTTTATATGAATAATCAGAATAGTCGGTTTTGGGCAATGGAAAACTCTCAAATTATTCATCAGTCACCTTTGCATCCATTAAAAGTGACAGTCAGGTGTGCAATTTGGTCAGGAGGATCGTTGGACTTTACTTCTTTGAAACTGAAAACGGCGTAATGGTAACTGTCAATGGGGAGCGATATCGTGATATGATTGAAAACTATTTAACGCCACAACTGCATGCTTTGGACTTGATTAACATGTGGTATCAACAAGACGGTGCCACATCGCATACAGCCAGGATTACAATGAAATTACTGCGAGACCTCTTTTCACAACAAGTTATTTCAAGAAATGGTGATGTTGATTGGCCTCCACAGTCGCCTGATTTGACTGCTCCGGACATCTTTTTGTGGGGATATCTGAAAAGCAAGATTTATGCAAACAAAGAAACAGAAAAGCTTGAGCAACTCAAACAATGTATTCGTGATGAAATACCGCGTGAAATGTGTGAGAATGTAATGAAAAATATGCTCAAAAGGGCTCGCATTTGTGAGGCTAACAGAGGCGGACATTTATTTGACATTGTATTCCATACATAATTGCCGAAATTAAATAAAACGTTTATCAATATAAGATCCATTCTCTTTCATTTAATCAAATATTATAAACAAACAAAGTGGTATACATTCCCGACGGACACCCTGTATGTGGGTCAATTCATCTAAACATAATTTATGTATTATTTGTAACTTATAATTTAATATTTATATAAGTTTCTCCATTACTTGCCCTTAAAAAAAAAATTAAGCCATTTTTAACGCTTATTTTTATAAAATTTCTAATTTAACTTTTGTAAATCTGTCAATATTTTTCTGGCCATTACTTCCAAGGTGTACATTTAAAATCTTTTCACCTTTTTTTAGATTCAATATGCTTCGAGTGAAATGTTGACAATTTCGTTCACAAAATTTTCATTTCAAAAAATGTATGGGAACACGTCCAGTTTTATTGTTAACTGCCAATAAATGCCAAAACAGAGCCTAAAATCATTTTGAAATAAAAAAATTTAAATCGTATCTTACAATGGATGATTATCAATCAATTTAACTGATTGATATTGTTTATAAAGTCCGAACTGGTTTCGTTTCGGAAGTTCGAAACAAAACATCATTATTCATTCATTATATTTTGATAAAAATGAACCAAAGTCAAACTGCTGATGGTCTTTTTTATTCTCTCTCTCTCTCTGTTCAAACCTGAAGGTCTCTGGTTGTTCTCAAAAAGAAGAACAACAAATTTTGTTGCATCTCATGAATGACACATGGGAGAGCTTCTCATATTCAGTGAGCTTACACATACACTTTGTGTCATAAGTCTACGCTCTCTTGGTGCATTATATGCTATTGCTAAAAAAAGAAATAAAACTTTAATTTTTAGGTAATTATTTTTTTATAAAATAAACATTGTACTTCAGTTTCTTTATTATAAGATATCATTTTGTCCATTATCACTCCTAGTATTCATAAAAACAACAAAAATACCTATAGTAATTCATTTCAAAATCGGTTGCGTCTACGCTCACAACTATAACATTCATAAAAAAAATTCAATTTGAAAACGCTCCGACCGTTTGCACTTAAGAGTTGTTCGATTTCTTTTGAATTTTACTAAATAGTAGTTTCAGGACAAATAACAAATTCTGGCGATCCCACGATATATAAAGTTTTTTCTATATACATTTTCTATATACAATCATATAAAGGGTGTCCCAACAAGAACGCAAGATGATGCAGCAATTGAATTGTTTCTCTGGTTGTATGACATGTGGCGCCGTCTTGTTGAAACCACATGCCCCTCACATTCATTTCCTCAATTCTAGGCACGAAAAACCTGGTTATCATTTCACGATACCGAACACCATTGACTGTTTACGCTTGACATGCCTCATTTTCATGAAAAAAGGTCCAATGATTCCTCGAGCCCAAAATCCACACCACAAAATGACACATTGAGGATGCATTTGCTTGTCGTGAATCACTCGAGAATTTGCTTCACCCCAAATGTGACAATTCTGTCTATTGACGAAGCCATCAGGGTAAAATGGGCCTCGTCATTGAAGATGATTTTATCGGCAAAATCAGCATTTTCATGTTGTCTCTCCAATACTCGGTTAACGAACTCCCTTCGCTGCCCATGGTCAGCTGGCTTCAGTTCCTGAGTGAATTAAACTTTGTATGCATGAAGATGCAACTCTTTCGTCAAAATTCGCTGCATAGTAGATTTGAAGACACCAATTTGCTGAGCTCGGTGTCGAATTGAGGTGGATGGAGTTTGAGCGACATCATCACGTACAGCTGCGACATTTTCGGTCGATCGACCTGGTCGAAGGCGCGTTGTTGTCTTTATATCACTACAGAGACCCAGTTTTGGCAAATTTATCCATTAATCTCTTTACAGTTGACTCTTTTGCAGCATTATTGTGACCCCAAATTGGTCGCAATTTGCGAACTGTAGCCTCAAAACTTTCACCATTTCGGTAAAACAATTTCACAATTAGAATCCGTTGTTCATTTGTGTAGCGCTCAATTTTTACTAACCTCGTGCCTTCCACTAGCAAACAATAACATTTGTTCAAATGTCAAACAATGACACTTCGAATGGCGCCAAATTTAAATCTTGCGTTCTTGTTGGGACACCTTTTATAAGCATGGTTAACGTCACTTGTCACAGTTGAGTTCATGGAGAGGCGGTACTCCATGAAATCTTTGATATTATTTATCATGGCATAAGTTATTGGAATCATATAGACTTTTGGTAAAAGGCTTTGGAGTATGATTGGACAATTACTCAGCCTTGACTTGCTTGATACGCAGACTGTGGTTCTGATGCAATGTACCCAGTGGGCCACTTTCGATAAGCAAAATTTGTGCTATGGGATGAACGTAATGTTACGGTGCCCGAATTTATAACAAAATTCATAGAATCTTTGAGTTAAAGACGCCAAATTAGAAGCTGTTCGTCGTAATTTTAAATCAGAAATTTGGGATCTAAGAAAGGTAAAATGTTAACAAATTTTTTCCGTACATTTAATAACCATCATGGTGCTAATACAAACGCGGTTTACGTCATTATTAACAAAAAAGTTTTTTTTTTTGCATCTTCTTCTTCTCTGAGGCAGTAATTTTTGCTCAGTAACGCTATAGCGATAACACAGAATAATCAATGTCCGTATTCAATGTCCTCTTTTGGTTCCCACTGTTCTTGTGCATGCATTTAAAAAGGAGGTGGTGATATCTATCTCACTTGGCAAATGGAAAATGTAGCGCTTTTTTTTTGCTTCGACTTAAAAGAAACAAAACGACTAGGAGTTGTTGTTATTTTTTCCTCCGTTACTGTTGAGCATCGTTATATCGTTCATATTGGTTCTCTTCACTTTGTGGAGGTGCTGTTGTTTCTTGACTTGGTTTTTTCTGTTTTTTTTTCTATTATTTTCTGGTGTTCTCGTTTATTCTTTTCGACAATAACGATTACAACCATTTCTGCAATTTTTTCACAATTTTCTTGTTTTTTAGTATTATTTATCTTCTTTTTTTCTGTTGCCTTCCCAATTTGCGTTTATGCAGAGGCGTTTTTGTTATGCCATCGGGAATATTTCGAGTATGAATTACACTGGCAGTGCAGTGGTTGGAGACGAGATGTGGTGTTAGCACTGGCTGGTTATTGTAACTAAATGGAGAAATATACAGATATACAGGGTTATCCATTTAGTGGTTTCAAAACCGCCGGACTGGCAAGGCTGTGCTGTTATCTGAAGTGTGATTTATTTAGTTAAAGTTTTGCCATTTACGAATATGGATCGTTTAACAACCGTAGAAGGTACACAAATAGTTAAAAATAACTGCTACAAAAGTGATGATTCATAAATGGGCACTTTTCGTGCATTACGGGGTGATTATGGTCGTTTTAATCGATCTACTGTGCAAGGAATTGGCAAGATTATGAAGAAATTTGAAGAGACTTCAAGCGTTACAGATGTGGTCAGACCTGTGCATCACCGCAATATACGCACATACTTCCGAAAATATCGCTTCTGTTTGTCGCATAATCCGCTATAGTCGCATGATAACCGATTGTTTTTGGCCTGCAAGTGAAGATTACGAACTAGACGATATGTGATTTCAACAAGACGGTACCACAAACCACACGATACGATCGATTTTGGCTTTATTGCATGAGAAGAAAGCGTAATTTCACATTTTGGCGACATCAATGGTTCATCTCTTGACTTTTTTTTTTGTGGGGCTATGACAAAGACCGTATTTATGCGGATAATCCCCAAACGTTGTAGCATTTTGAAACCAACATTTGCTAAGCTATTGCCGAGATACCGTCCGAAATATTCGAAAAAGTGCTCCCAAACTATTTCAACTACCTGATGAAATAAAAGTTTAATCGAAATCATAGCTTAATGTGTGTTTTACTCATATTTAACTTTATTTTTGAAACCGAAAAATGGATAACCCGGTATATTCACTCGTTAGTCATTATTTTGGCTGTGTTTTTCAATCATCATCATGACCATTTATTTAGTTGGTTTTGTTTTTGTTGCTCCCACAAATGATTTCCACCAAATTTAAAGTTTACAGTTGAATGATTTAAAAATATATTCATTTCTTTCTTTCTGTGCTTTTTTTGGTTAAATTGATCATTCCCCCATGTCTTTATGGTCCAATTCCTAAGTGAAATATTTATTTTATAACGGCTCAGGAGGACGAAAAGGAGGAGTTATGGATATGAAGAAGGATTAACTTTTTCGATTGGAATATTTCTTCGGATAGTTAAAGGATTTCGTCTAAACTCTTTAAATATTTAATTTGAAGCTTATAGCAATAATAAAAATATAGATTTATGGTTCATATTTTTGGAATTAATTATGCCTGAACATCGATATTACCTGTATAATGAATGTCAATGAACAGGCAACACAATGAATGCAATGTTAGGCGATAAAGTCAACAATGATTTCATAAAATGATATAAAATCGTACATAATACAATTAATTGTCTGTGTTGGTTTATATCAACTCTTATTCTGTCCATTTGATTGTAATGAAGCTTCGACAATTTGTAGTTGAAGTCTAAGTCATATTTTCCAGTATAGTATAGGTAGTTCTGTTAACATACGATAGGTGGCGAATGTAGATACAACCAAGCCTAGTTATTAAATAAATAATTTTCAACTTAGAAACTACTCAAATGGCGCCTAGGAAAAATCATAAGCTAGAGGATTGCTTATTTCGCTTGAAGTACGTAGAGAGTTTGTCCATGCTAAAAATCTTATTTTGGTTTAAGGTTTCACAATTAATAGGCAATGCTGTGTCATTAGCGGTTAAAAATATTTGTAAATTTCTGCCATAGTGTAATTTAACATGGCCATTATAAAATTACTCAAAGTCTTATATATATTAAAATTAACTGGCTGTGTGTTTTGTATGGACTACTACTACGTCCATTCGATTGCAATAAAGTTTTAATAAATTGTAGTTGAAATGTCGATGATGGTTTTTAGTACATATAGTTAATGTACGTTATTATGTGATCCAATAGATTGCACCATCGTCATTAGCGAGATAGTGTGTTACATGTTCTTAGTTATAAAATAAATAATTTTTATATTTGAATTTCAAGAGAGTACTGCTGATTTTACTTAAAGTGAATCGGAAGCTGGTGCACTTAAAAAAAAACTCACTTTTTCTAAGATTCACAGTGAACAAATAATACAATTTTATTTATAATATACATATATATAGGTAAATTGAAAATTTCGTCAATTTAGAGTTAAAAGAATCATTACAAAATTACTCGAAATCTCACATATGAAAATTAATTGTCTGTGTGTTTTATATAAACTGGTGTTCTTTTCTTTCGATTGCAACAAAACTTCCACAAGTTGTAGCTGAAGCGTCGGTAATGGTTCCCAGTACAGTAGTTCAATTAATGTACGATATGTGGCGAACGGGTAGATTGCATTAATGTCGTGAGTGAGGTAGTGTGCTACTTCTTCTTAGTTATTGAACCATTTCACATGACTCGCAGAGAAAGTTATCGAAGAGGGCTACTGATATCGCTTGAACTAATTGAGAAGGTAGTGTACGTTAAGAATATTTTTTTCTCAGAGCAATTCTTCCGGCTCGATTCCAATTTTGGACGATTCCTCCCAGTGCAACGAATTTGGTATATTTTTGACGGCGTTTATGGTCTATTCTAGGCATCGATTATGGCCTATTCTTGCCACGAACTCGATTTCGATCGACTCTTCCCAATAAAACGTTTTCTGTTGATCCTCCCCAACAGAATAATTCCGTGCGATTCATCCCAATAAAATAAATCAATTTGATTTTAATCATTATTACCAGCAACAAATTTGATCACTGCACCCCAAGAAAACGATTTGAATAAATTTTTTCTAATAGAACCAATTTAGTCGATGCTTTCCAATAGTATGATTTTGTTCGATTCTTTCATACAGAACAATACCGATTATTCCCAATAGAACTATTTCCGGTTTTTTTTTTTTTTCAACAAAACATTTTCGTCCGACTCTTTCCATTTCAATGATTTTGACTGATATTTACCAAGAAAATTATTCGAAACAAAATGATTTCAATCGTTTCTTTTTAAGATAACAATTACAGTCGATGATTTCCAACTTAACACTTTCGTTGAATTCTTTCCAATAGAACGATTTCAGTCGAATCTTTCTAAGACAAAAACTTTAATCTATTATTTTCAATGGCGTAAATTCGTTGAATTCATTTCAGCAGAACGGCTACGGTCGGTTCTTCTATTCAAAACAGTTCTACTTAATTCTTCGCAACGAAACAATTTCAGCCCATTCTCCACAACAAAGCGATTTGTTCCGTTTACCCCCACCTGAATAATTTTTATATGTATTCTTTTCCAATCGAGCGCTTTCGACCGATTCTTCTCAACAATCGATTCCCAACAAAACGACTTCGGTAAATATAATTTGCCTCTCAATAACCGAATGATTTCCTTCGATTCTTTTCAGCATTATTTCTCCGAATTTTCCGAATTTCCTTTAAAGGACGATTTAGCTCGAATCTTCATATATGAAAGATACCTTTCGATTCTTTCTACCAGAGCAATTTTGGTCAATTCTTCTCTAGTTAAAGAATTGCGTCGTTTCCTTTTACCAAATAGAATGCAATCGATTATTCCTACCAAAATGATTTTGGTCGACTCTTCCCAATAAGATAATTTCGGTTGGTCCAACCCAACAGAATGATTTTTATGAGATTCGTTTTTCCAACATCATAGTAGATGCCAGGGGATTGATTTAGGGGATTCATTATATTTTTCTCAATAAAATGATTTTAGTCTATTCTTTCCAGGAGAATTTTTCCGGTTGATTCTTCCCATCGGACAGATTGTTATTGTGCTCTTCACAACAAACAATTCCGATAGGATTTTCTTAATAACGATATTGATCGATGCTATCGGGAAGATTTCGCGACATATGTTATTGCTAATAGAAGGATTTGTGTTGACTAATCCCGATTTATGAAACCGATTTATTCCAGCAGAGAAATTACTATCGATTTTTCTGAACTCCTTTGGTCCACTCTTCCCAACGATTGATTTTGATTGAATGATTTCGTTCCATTCTTTCCATGCGAACGATTCCCTTACCAACTGAATGATTTTACCTCATTCTTGGCAACACAATGATTTAAGTTGTATCTAACTAACGAAATGCTTTCGAACAGTCCTTCTGATTTCCGTAGACTTCCGGATAGAACGATTTCAACCGGTTTTTTCTAATGGAAAAATATCAATACATTCCTGTCAACACAACAATTTATTCATTGAAATCGTGACTACAATTTCAGTTTTTAACAGGAAAGTGATAAGTGGCGTATTGGTTATACGTTTGTGTATCTTACGTAAATCGCTTTTATTAAAATGTCGGGCTCCACCTATCGTACAAATGAAGAAGTATCTTTGTAGTCTTATATACAGTGTTTCTTTGATATCTCACAAACCTACAACTTTTTAAAGCAAATATATTTTGTGATTTCGAAAATTTTAATTTAGAATCGTTTTTTCTTATCCTCTCTCTCATCGACATTAAGTTCGCATTTGGCATCATAGCTTGTAATCAACCTTTTTCCTTTTACAAAAATGTGCAAACTTTTTTCATTTCCTTGTAATTTCCTTTTCATACTTTCCAATGTGTCACAACCAAAAAAGCGTTTGAGAACAAAGCGTTGTGGTAGGGGGGCTAAAGAGGAGAAGTGTAGATGAAAAAAATCATCAGCAGCACCAAGACCAACAGTCCACTACTGCTATTTCTACATAAATTTACATAATTATTCATCAATCATGCAGTTGCAAGCGAGAAGTCAAAAGTCTCTCAACTGTTTAAATAAATAGGCGACCACACAGTTGGACAGACTGGCCGGATGACTTACAGATCATATGAACTGAACTGGTCTCGTAGGCTGTAAAGGAATGGATGGATATTTGTTGGCCTGGACATGCTGTCAACTCCTACAAACAGGCCTCAGGCTTCCATACTTTCTCACAGCCAGCATAACAACATGATGATGTCGTCCGTCAGTTATGTCTGTCATCAGTTTCACAGAGTTTTTCTTCTTGTGCTCCGTGTTAAGGCCGATGTCGTTGTTTTGCTTTTCATTTCGCAGGACTTTGTGGATGCTAACGATGTTGTTGTTGTAGCTGCTGTTGTTGCTTGTTTAAATTATGTGTTATGTGTTGCATATGTCCATCTGCCTGTCAACAGTGTCGTCCACCTTTTGCTGCTGCTGTTGCTGTCGTCATCGTCGTTACTCCTACACTCGACTCAATCGAAATTCATATGCTTTCTGTGTACTTCAGTCCGTCTGCAGTTCGTTAGTTAAGGTTAATTTAAAAAATAATGCAGATTTCTTTGTTTGTACTTAATGACGATAATGATGGTAAAATAGACGCAAACGACGACAATGTTCTTGATGACTATGTTGCTGTTGCTGCTGCCGGTGATGATGTTGTCGAAAACATTGTTGTCAATCATGGACGGCAGTTCATGTATTAATGTGAGGGTAGTGCAGAGAAGTTCACTATTACTGGTATTTATAGTTAATTGAAATTAAGTTCCCTGCGAGGAATTTATGATGAATATCTAAACAAGAGAGAGAGAGAGAGAGAGAGAGAGAGAGAGAGAGTACATCGCTTGGATGGGAAAGGGAAAGTTTCATATGCAAGCATATAGCATTACGTGGGTAAATATGAGGTACATTAAAAAGAAACACATTATTTTTCCCATAGATGGTTTTAGTAATCTGCATCTCGCGTTATATAAATATAATTGACTTACGCTAGATGGCGTCACAAAAATAAGATTTCGTACTCAAAAAACTACTCAGACAGTTTTGTGATTTCTTGACTCAGTAATGTTTGTGCGGGACTCGAAGATGGACACCAGCAAAAAGGAAATACGCCATGTTTTACAGTTTCTCTTCGATAAAGATGAAATCGTAAGCCACTTAAGCCACACTATTCCCCTTTTCAGTCGCGTGAAAATGGTAATAGTATTTACGGCTCTGATACTGTAACAGCCAAACAAACTCAATTTTTGTTTCACCGATTCCATTCCGATAATTTTAATGTCAAAGATTCGTCACGCTCTGGAAGGACAATTGTCGAAAATGCCGTTAGAATGATTTTAGTCGTCAAGTTCGATCGTCTTTTAAGCACTGTTTTGATAGCTCAAGAGCTAAACATTGCACAAAAACTCGTTTGAAACCTTTTGAATAAGGCTAGATTGGAATTGAGGATGGATTAGACTGAGTTAAGGTACAAAATCCTTCTGAACCGAATTTCGATCTGTGAATCGCTGATGAATTGCAACAAAATCGATCTATTTCGTAAGCGGATGGTGACTGGTGATGAAAAGCGGCTCACTCATGACAATATCAAGCGAAAACGGTCATGGTCGAATCGCGGTAAGTCGGCGTAAATGGTGGCCGAGCCAGAATGGACGGTTGGTAAGATTTCACTATGCAAGTGCTTTGTCCAATAGAAGAGGAATTGTGGTCCATGAGGACAACGCTTAGCCACACACATCGATAATGACTCACCAGAAACTCCGGGAGCTTGGCTGACAGGCTGTTATGCACCCGCCTTGTGATTCCGACCGGACACTAAGTAATTCAGTTCCTGTCTACGGCAAATGATTTTGTTGGTGAAAAATTTTGCCCAAATGAAGATTATAGAAATCGATTGTCTCAGGCGGGGTTTTCTATGAGAAAAGTATAATGAAATTGTTTTCAAAATGGCAACTAGTTGTCGAACAAAAAACAGTGTATGTTCGAACTAAATCGAATCGTTTTAATTATGGTAAATAAAGCCTTTAATGCTATGTAAAAATAATGGACATATTTTGTCAAAAAGTACCGGGAATTAGTCAACAAAACAAAAAAGGGTTATGATTCACTCAAATTTATTGTACCGCCATCAAAGTAGGACCCTTCCGAAATAACACGAGTACACTTTTGCAAATAAAATATTTTTTAAACAAATTTTTGAGGAAAAGACTTTGGCTGAAAGCGGGAGAAAAATATGTGTCGCGACTATATCTGATGAATACCACCGTATTCGATGATATATTTTGAGTTTTTGACCAGTCATTCATTCACAATGATGGCCTTGTAATGACGATAACGCACCATTACCATGATACACTGATTTATTGTCTATCCGAGTTCATAACACCGTGATGATTAAAGAAAAATAACCAGGATTACATTAACTTTTGGTCGATTTTGATGTTCTTTTCCTGTTTTGGCTCAGTTTGAAGGTGTTATTTCGATGCTTTTTAGCCGGTTTGCATGTCAAACTTATAAATCCATGTATCACCATCAGTTACAATGCGTTTTATGAATGTAAAACGAAAATTGATGGTACAAATTGATTCATAAGACATAAATGACGTTTTTTAGTTAATATTTCTTTCACAATATCGATGCTAACTCCAGTTGAAAATGTTGATAACCAACCAGAGCTAGGCAAATCCTTCGCCATATTTCGATCGCTTTTGAGTTCACTGCAGTGATTCATATCCATGTGATTTTGATTAATCGGAAGCTTTTTAAGCACTAAATTCCATTTGCAATAGGAAACTAGAGACAAATTTTTTGTTCGATATTTTTAGCCATTTTAAAAATCAGAAAATACACTTGAGATGAGTTGGCAAAATCGAGCGTTGTAAACAAACTAAATGACAAGTCGGGTCCCGGCTCTTTGTTTTTGACAGATTATAGAATATTTTTCGGGGTTTTTGGAAGCAAAAAATGCTGCATGTTGTGAACAAATTGTTGTATACCCTATAAAAAAAAATAGCGCAACATTTGCCTTCCTCCACAGTATAGACGCACACACATCGATTCAGAGAATGCCAAGACGTCGGGTTTATTTTGAGACTAGATAAGTTATCAATACCTTCCAGTCTCCTTGGCAGTGCAAATTGTATGAGTAGAGGACAAATTGTTACATACCGCATTGTAGTTGTAATATGCTTACTCTTCTATAGAGCGTAGCTATGTATGCCTATTTTGATCCATAGTGGTCTAAGGTACGATACATTTTTTCCTAAATGGTAATAAAATTAAAATCCTGCAAAATTCATGGCAGTTCTGCTTTTTCACTAGCGAGATAAAAATATTCGACAACTAAGTTGAAACTATATGTCTAGTAGATGATGGGTCGTTAAAAGAATGCGGAAGTTTTAAGGATAAGGCCATCTTAGTCCTCAGAATATCATTTGGAAGAGAGAAACATATCCGCAAGATGGACACTGAATTTATTTATCCGTATAGAATAATTCACTATTTTCTGGTGTAATATTATACAGTTGGTAATTGTAGCATTGTGACTATTAACCATATGTAATTTCAGGATGCAATGGACCCATAGGCACCCTCATAAATCCTAGCATCTCGCATATATCGTAGTTTTGAGCACCCATAAGCTACACACTTTGGTCTATAGTCATATGGACGATATTTTGTCCATATTTTAGCTGTGGTCTGGAAATCCTATTCTAAAGAACGTCGTTTTTAGGCTAAAGACTTAAAATTAGATCTGTTCAACGGAAGCCTATATATTGGTCCTTCGAGCCGAAGTATAACCGCTCAGCTACCTATGGCCTTTTTAGAGGACGTTTATTTTACATTCTTTTTTCTGCTATACATCTGGTTTTTTATAAATCGCAAGCCAAACTTTCTTCGATCTTTCTCATAATAACAAGTTAAGTCCTTTGTATTCTCGCAGAACTTTGTGTAGGACGCTGCATAGATCTTGTTGAGACCTTTTTGTACTTATTATACAAAAATGGAACTTTATGCCACATTGATTCCATTAGCAACAGACAGTTAAAATCATCTATGACAACTTTCTAATTTACATAATAATTTAGTTTTCTGTCATGTATTTAACTCTTCTTTTGTTTACCAGTCGAAGTTTTGGCCCTTCGAGCCAGTTCAGCTAAACATTAGCCAAAATTGAAGCAAGGATTTATTGCTCTTATGCCTCTTTTCGCTTGATTAACAAAATGAATTTATACAAAGAATTTGTATATCATTTGCCTCTCCACCCTCGTTTACGTTTATCCGTAGACACTCGTATACCCTGTCTGCTGTTGCCTGTGTGTTAACATTCGATGTCATGGCCAGCCTTTTTAGTTATGCCACGTCCGAACTGATGGTTGGTGCGTTTTATTCATTTTTACCCTGTCCGTGCTTATGCTTCACCAACTTGTCATCAACTACTGCGGTATTGACGCAACTCCATCATTATCATTTTCTCCATCATCGTCCTCTACTACTAGGAGCAACTGACAGATGCTTCATTATGTTTTCTAAATGTCAGCCAAGTTGTTTTCTTCCACTTTTAACCAGTAATTTCTTGTTTATGTCAAATGTATGGACCATATTTAAATTTAAATTTGGCTTCAGGCATCGTTAACGTTCTTCCGTTGCTTTTCTTCTGCTTAATGTCTGCTGGAATTTCTTAGTGCGCCTAACGATAGGCAGCGCTGGTTTCTCCTACGGCGATTGGTTGCAACGTATCCATACATTAGAGTCGACTTGACAGCTTGGATTGAAAGCGAGAAGAGCGTTAGTTTGTTGTTGGCATTTTCACAAATTATGCGATGGCGAAAATCTTGTAGACTTAATAATTATAATTATACTATATAGAGAAACAACAAATAAGGGAATATTTAAAACTAAAGAAAACAACTAACTGTAGTTCTGGCGGTGAGAAAGCTAAACATTTATGTCGAAGTGTTGGAGAGATGGACGCTCTGCCATCGATTGTGTGTGGTCCTTCAAGCCTAATTTTGAGTTTAAACTAAAATAACTTCTCAGGTGCAAGTGAGACATTTTAGATATGCTCAAAAAGTAGTTATTGATGCCAAAAATCTTTGCTATAGAATAAAGGAATAATGCGAATTAGATATCATGTCAAAGAATAAGAAATCTTTACTACATGTTTTTGCTGAAAATGAAAGAAGGAAGAACTTCTGAAAAGAAAACCTGCTAGAAGGCTCCCAAACGTATAGAGACAAAATGTGTGTCGGATCGGTTGGAAGAGAATAAGAACTTTCTTGAGAAAGTGCGATGTCAGAAGTTAGACGCATTCCAATAAGAACTGTTGCAAGTAGTAAGAAAATAAGAACTGTTGCAAGCATACAAAAAGGATTGAAACAAAATCCTATATGATTTTTTGAAAAGAAATAAGCAACTTACTTTGAGAAAGCAATATATAGGTACGTACAGAATAAAAAGATTTGGTAGCAGACATTGTTGAAAATATCTCAGAAGAAAAACTCGATATTTATAAACTTTTGAAAATGTTCCCACTGCGATATATTTTTAACAATCAGAGCAAATACATGTGTATATGAGAGAATTTTACTGGCTGATATATGAAAAGGAAACCTAAAAGGGCAAATGAAAAATTCTAGAAGAGGCCCTTTTTAGAAATTAATTAAAAAAGTCTTGTGGATTTTGCTTGTAATTCTATAATTTTTCATTCAGATATTAAAAGATTATAAATTATATGTCCTTCTGTGTTAAGACAACAATGTATTACAAATGTGTTTTTTGCCTTGTCCCTGGAATCCAAGTTTGTAGTCGTAGCACTTTGTCGAGTGCTTCGGACAAAAATAACCAGCACTTAGATGAAAATTGCAATAATTACGTGATATCAACAATTTTGAAAAAGTTGTGAAATTCTTTAAAAATAAATATATGAATAACTTCAACACGGAGCGTCTAAATTTTAAGCGTTCGAATTTCCAATGGCTCTCTAGCTGTCTCTCACATTTAAGTTGTATTGTTTTAGAAACAATCACACCAAAGTAAGCAATTACATTCCAAAATCGCATCGGAATCGGGTAAAAGATACAAGGGGCTGTATCCAATACACAGACAAATATCCATTTTCAAGTCTATATAGACTTTTGGCTTTAATGCTTGAAATTGACTGGCAGGCAATATGAGAAACGACATTGTCTAATATATCGCATGTCTCCATTCATCCATCTGTGCTCCAAATCTGATATATGTCCAACAACTAACAAATCATATAAGCGGAAAAACGAGGCCATTTAAAAAGAAAATTCCAATAATATTGATGTGTTCTAAATCTCGACGTAAGCTATATAGCCATACGCATAAAATGCCTCATAAGAATGTCGAAATTTCAGTTGATTTTCAAAAGCTGTCCCTCACATTAGTCAGACATATATTTTGCCTACATTAACACAAACTCCATGCCTAGCATACTTTCGGGCATACACATATGTAGAAAATTATATTGTAGTAAACATTTAGGATTGCGAATAAATTTAATTGTGAACATCTTAGAAGCAATTTATTTAAATTAAATTTAATTTATAACAAATTTAATAATTCTTTATTTATTCTTGTTGTTTTTAGGTAAGTTCTTCCTCAATAACATACATATAACAGAAATGAACTGTAAGTACCATATCATACCATACAAAGTTCCAAAAAACATCGAAATAATAAAAGCAAATTGGATTATCAATTTCAATACTAAGTATAGAGTCCCCAAAAACAATTCAAATAACCAAATAAAGAAAATGACATATCAATTTCAATTTATTTTTGAAATTAACACGTTAAGCCTTCAGTTGTCTGTCTTCAATTCTATTGGGTATTTCTAATTCATCTTTCCATCAAAGTGAAAACTTTACCCTGGGGTGAAATTAAACCCCCTTTTTTTGCAAACATTTAAGAGATTATCACATCATTACTCTCATAGCTTTTTGTTTTGTGAGGAAGATATGATTTATAACATACCATGGCCTTTGTCTTTAGTTATCCATTTAACCCCTTTTGTTAAGTTTTTGCTGCTGTTGTTTCGCTTTTGATTATCAAACATCTGTAACATTACCTAAAGGGGTTGATCACATACACATCGTATGTCACCACACAGAAGATATGTTACATCACATATTAAGCCTGGCTGTGAAGACAACATCATCAGGTTGTTGTCATTTGTGTCTGACCTTAAAATGTTTGGAATGGCGACAAAACTAGCAAATGGTACAGTTCCATCAAAAGCTATTTCATTAAGAGGCTGTGAAGGTCAATGAATTTAAATTTCTTAGTATGCATAGGCTACTTTCCAGTTACTGGTTCTTCGAGCCTTATTTATGTACGATGGCATCGAAAGGGATTACCGTACTTGTTGGATTTTTTTCTAATCTACGCTAAAGTAATTGATGAAAGTAATTGAAATTACTTTGGAGTCGATAACCACTGTTAAGAATTATGGTATTCCTACTTATCAAAAATTTGTGCGACATCACTTTATGAGTGACCGTTGTTATTTTACACTTGAATCTAGAGAATGACAGTTGGTCTCATTTGTTTACTTAGGGATGTATCAGAAGGATTTTGTTTTAATTTTGACATAAATCTTGGGTGGAAAATGGTTGAATCGAATTAATAGGATAGGATAGGTTTTCCAACTCGCTGTACAAAAATGTGATAGGCTTCCACAAGCTTTCAAGCCTGGTCCTTCCAGGAGAATTTTAGTGGCTTTCCTTTGTATCGCTTATTGTGTTCATTGTCGAAGACTTTCCATGAAGAAGACTTTCCATGTCGAAGACTTTCATTCAGCGGCACAACAATGCCTATCCAAAGCCATCGATGTATTTTGATGCACTTGACCACATCGATGTTGATACAACGTCGACATCCTCTGTTAATCAACCTAAAAGAAACAAATATTTAAAGTTAATTTCCGAAATTATAATACCTCGAGATGGATTTCAAATACTGCTCTCCATGCTTCTATATCCGGAGATAATGGATGATATATAAAATCATTAAACCAGACTTAATTATAATCACTGCAAAGTTTTACCTGCAAACAAAAAAAAAACATGTCCTGGATCACATGAGTGGGATATACTAGGATTTCTCACATTCAGTGTTTGCAGTTTCACACATTTCTATTTTTGGACTTACAGACAAGACCGTCTGTTTAATGGCTCCTCCAAACTTCTGTTTGAGAAGATCTTATTAGAGTAACATTACCCTACAACAGGCCCAATTTGGTCCACATTTTGATATTGCTCGTATGCAGATTAGTTTATTTCCATATTTTGCACGGGGCATTATCTCAGACTCCCGGCATCATTACTCAGGATTCTGCACCGTACAACAAGACAGATAGAAGTTGAATCTGATTTAATTAGGTACACATATGGTCGAAAAAATAAGTACACCTGCTTATTGACAAGACTAGGAGAAAGTGGCCAAAGTCTTCGTTCTATAGCAGAACTATGAATCAGTCGCCATTTTTGTACCAAATGCTTTAAAAAAAAAAAAACTCGCCGAAGACCCAAAAAACTTCAAAAACAGCAGATATCCGTATTGTAACACTTGCGAAGAAGGATCCGTTTGTGTCTTCAACAGCGATTTCAGCAGAAATGGGAAATGTGATTTCATCGCGAACGGTTATTCATAGACTACAAGAAGCACATTTACCAGGACGAATAGCCAGAAAAGTTCCTTTGCTTAGACAAAAAAATTTAAAGGCTAGATTTGCGTTTGCCAGAAGTCATTCCAACTGGTCCGGAGGAGACGGAGAAAAAAATGGCGAAACATTTTGTGGAGCGATGAAACAAAAATTAATGTATTTGGAAACGACTGTGTCCGGAATGTTCGACGCTCTAAGGGTAAGGAATATCATGTTCGCTGTATAAACAATACGGTCAAGCATGGGGGCGGCAATATTATGGTCTAGGGTTGTTTCTCGTGATATGGTGTTGGTTCAATACATCGAATTACCGACACTATGACCAGATTCCACTACAAAGATATCTTGGAAAATACGATGTTGAACTATGCTTTGGAAAGTATGCCTCTTAGATGGATATTCCAGCAGAATAACGTTTCGAAGCATACTTCCAAATTGGTAAAGGATTGGTTCCAAGATAATAATGTTGTCCTACTTGACTGGCCAAGTCAATTACCGGACTTAAATCCAATCGAAAATCTTTGGGAAGAGTTGAAACAAAGAATTGGAAAGGAGGTTTTAAAAAATAAGGATCAGTTATGGAATTTTGTTCAAAAAACTTGGTATGAAATACCAGTAGAAACCTACAGGAAGCTTGTTGCCAGCATGCCAAAAAGAGTCAACAAAATAATTGAAAATGAAGGTGGACATACCTGCTTTTAACGAAACTCAGCCAATTTAGCATAAAAAAACTTGACTTTTTTTACTTTTTTGCTTATATTAACTAAATATACTTATTATTTTGTCCAATTTTTTTAAATGAGCTTATACTTATGATTAATTTCTTTTTTTTTGAAAAAAACTGAATTTAATTTTTGTTTTTTGTTATTGTTTTAGTATTTATTTTACTATTAATATTTGTTTTTTCTTTTAGTTTGAATAAATTTTCGTCTATGAGCCTTTAAAAAAATAGCGTGTACTTAGTTTTAGTTTCACTAAATTCACTAAATTTCACTAAATTCTTTGTTAAGTCCGCAATAATAACTGTTTGCAGGCTTAAAATATGCATTTGGATAATTTCGGAGACGGAGGTAAAATATAAAATCATTCCTTGTTCCAAATTGTAGTTGTCAGTGTGTATCTAGAATTCCAGATAGGTAGACTCCTGGTTCATTGAAAAAAATAGCTTAGATTTGAATTTCTTACTTTCTTACAATACCACCTTCAGTAGCTTGAGAAGTTCGCAATAACATTTTACAGCTTTGAAGTGACGATATTCCAAATTGTAGTCCTCCATGTTCATCTAGAGTTTTAGATGGATGCAATATTTATTGATTGAAATAAGTAACTCAGATTTGACATTTTTATTCTCAAAACCATCTTCTGTGGCTACTTTCCAATTATTGAGAAGGTCGCAGTAACATTTCACAGTTTTGCAGCAACAAGTAACCTTTGACATATGCTGTGTTTTCTGTAGTTTTTCTCATTATCATCTTTAATTAGAATATGTGATTAGATTTCTATTATCCTAACAGAGAGGGATGCCTAGTACCACAACATTCACTGTCGACCTGTTATAAGACTTTTCGTTATTCATCTACATGCTGGTTTTTATGTTGTCGCCCTATCGTTCTCTTCAGGATCATGTATTCCGTTCAACAAAAAAAAAAAAGTTCTATTTTTCGTTCTCTTGCGAAGTGTTCTCTTGCAGCACGCTTTACAATTGACTGCAGCTTTGCCACGTATGCGGTTTCTTTCATCTCAGAGTCTATACAGGCTGCATTGCTCCAAAGCTTTGTCTGAGCTATTTGGAATCCCTTACAAGATTCCCTTACAAGATTCTTGGTGAAATTAAACGGACTGAATGCGCTATCGCTGATGTTGCTATACAGACTATTATAGCATTAATTTCTCCAAGTCTCTTTGGTTTCATTTTGAAAGAGAATGGGCGTTTCACTTCCAACATCTGTTTTTTACCATCATATGAAAGATGCCAGTCGACTTTCACGACGCCCTATTTAGATTTATTATCTTACATTGTTTTTAAAAATCCCATTGTGCCGTGTCGTATTTTGGTAGATGCCATTCATTTCATGCTCCGTTCCAGCTTTTGGTCCCTCGAGCCGCCTAACACTCCGATACAAAGATTAACTTGTGAGTCTTAACATGTGAGCACTTGTTATCATGAATAAGTTAAAATGTTTAAAACTTTTCAGCTCCAAAGGGAGATGTAAAACCAATGCCAACTGTGTATGAAACTATGGCGTATTACACCTTTATAATCCTTAAAAATTGTTACAACGCTTTCCCTCATTCGTCCCCCGAGAGTCATTCTCCATATTTTCCATATCACCAAGACCAGCCTGGCATTGGACAGACAAAAAGGAACATCATCATAAATTATTTATACAAATTAGCCTTAAGTGTAGTGTCAAAGTAAAAATTCTGACATGACATGTGATAAAGACAAAATGAATACCCAGGCACAGACATCATCTCCATCAGCACCACTACTCAGGCCATTGAGAGGATGAAGCTGGCGGTTGTCGGTGATGATAGTCGACACCATAATCAACTTGTTGGGCAATATGGCCAACATGCAAACCATACAACACTGATGCCAGCAACATTTGCAATGCAGCAGCAGCAACGGTGACAATGATATTGCAACTTCAACTGTTAAGCCATAAAGCCAGCAAACATGCACCATAATGCGGTTAAATGGAGAGAGTATTCGCACTGTTTTTTGTTTGTTGTTGGACCCAAATTAAAAACCCTGAAATAACAGCAACAATAATGCATCATTGGTGCTAAGCAGCAACATATAAGTAACAATATAAGCCGCTGCTGGGAATAAGAGACAGACACATGTATGATAATGGTGGTCAGTGGACCTTGTCCACTAAAGCAGTATTATTTTAGCTAGCAGTCCAGCGGGGGTTTTTATAAAAGAAACATAATTTGATGATTCATAATATGTGTATAAGATAAAATTTAAGATATATAAACTCGAAGTTTGTAATGACCTAAAGAATGGATTTTATTCTCGTTTAAACTTGTTTAAATTATAACTATCTAAGCTTTTATAATACTTATTCTATTAAAACGCAGAATTGTCATTGGAAACTTGGATAGTTTTCAGCAGAAGTTCAGGAAACTGTAATATAAATTTGGAAAAAAAATACAATTTTGAAATGTTTCAATTCAGCGAAGTGTATGAATGCATTACAAATTCAACTCGAAGAACCGCCATTAAATCTTGAGGAACCGCACTACTAATCCTCGAACTTGGTAACTGCAGAAAAAAGAGATGCCATTCTCATTTAAATTTGTTTAAATTTCACATTGCCTAAACTTATATTTTTTATTTAGAATATTGCATAGAGATTTCTTTCTCAAAACGAGGAAATCTATGAATTTAAAAAAAAAACCTTACTGTTGTTGTTAGCGGTGTTATTGCCACTTTACATTGTGGCAGATGGTATCCTTCTTCAGCTTACTGTCAAACTTTGAGCGATGTATTATTTCCAATTTCCAAAAACGATATTTTTAACACCGAAATACATTTATGCCGAAATGTCCATGGGTAGAATGTGTGTTGAAAAATCTACAACATATCAAATTAAGTTCTCATTCCAGGACTCTAGTTTTTTTTATTTCCTTGAACAATTTCGAAAAGAAAAAAGAACGTAGGATAAAACAAAAAATTCCCGGAAATATCACTATGCCCCAGAATCCCATCAGCAACTTTGTTTTCGATGTTCACTTTCACAAATTATTTCTCTGCGCTTCGAATTGATAGCTTTCACAACAGTCTGAATGTCAACATATGTACATATATCTTGATACATTTGTCAACATTTTGTCTTGACTGTCAACATATATCTGTCAATTTTTTGTCTGTAAATTTTCAGCTTAGATGGTTCTCTGAATAGGAAGCACATCACTGGAAAGCGCTGCAGCAATCACTCAGTTTGTACGACAAGCCAAGGTATTCACTGTAGACACCACATCAAGTTCCTTAATAGCTGTCCTGCAGTCACCATACGGTGAATTTTGCAGAAATACAACCTTCGCTTCCGCTAGTTATATGATCCATAGGCTACTATCTCCAGGTCTAAGCCTTTCCAGGGCATCTAGAATATACTTATGACCATCCAGCGGTTGCTTCCTCATATAGTATACATTTCCTATAAAAATGTATACCTTTCCTATAGAAAAATGTATGCTTTCGTTGAAGAAAATAACACTTTGTCTATAGAAAATTATACTTTTTCTGTGAAAGAATACATCTTCCTTTCAGGAAAGCAAACCTTTCTTACAGAAAAGGAAATAGATGGATTTACCTTATCCTAAAAAAAAACTATTTTTCTTACAGGAAGGTGTAATTTCCCTGTAGAAAGTATGCTTTTTTATAAAACGGTTTTATTATATTTTTTTCTGCACTTGCAAAACCACTTTTTCTTATGGAAAATCACATTTTTTATGGGAAAATACACTGTTGAACTTTTCTTATAGAAAATATGTTTTTCTTACAGAAAGATATATTTTCCTTAGTAAATATTTGGGTGGGCAGATCTAGGTTGTTGTTGCTGTTGTATTTTATAAGGGCAATCAAATTGTCAAAACGTTACTAATTGACAGCTGAAAGTTTTCCGCCTCGAAGGGAAAACAGTAATTTACAGAAATTTACGAAATTCTTCTTTAACTACCTCTAATTATTTATGTTTTCTCTTTCGATTTCAAGGAAAGAATTTCGGCTCGAAGGAACCACATTCCATACTTAGCAATATTTATAAATTGAGCAGTTATAAAGGGTAATTTTTTAATCGTAGTTTTTTTTTTTTTTTAAATCGAATAAAACACTCAAATTTACATCCTATATTAAAATTTGTTATTCGAATCGATAAAGTGGTCTTTGCCATTTAATTTTTAAAGATAATTTCATGTAAATGTTGTCCGTGGCTCCGTTTCAAAATGTCCATTCGGAAGGTCCAATTTTTCGTCACTTTTTCGAGCATTTCGGCTTGTATTCCATTCCACGAATAATGCGTGTTATGTTATCCTGTAAGGCTTCAATAGTGTTCGGCTTGTCCACATAGGCTAACGACTTGACATAACAACACATGAAATAATCAAAAGGCGTTAAATCGCAAGATCTTGGCCAAATCGAGAGATAAGTCGCTCACCAAATTCATCCCTCAACATATCCACATGTCAACCAAGTTCAATTCAGCCAATTGGGGCAAAAAAAAAAAAAAATCGCGTATCATGGTTCGATATCGTTCGCCGTTGACGGTAACGTTTCTTCCACGGTCGTCTTTGAAGAAAAATGGACCGATGATGCCACCAAACCATAAACCACACCAGACTGTCGTTTTTTCGAGATGCATCAGTGATTCATGCATGGCATGTGACTGTTCATCACTACAGACGCGACAGTTTTGCTTGTGTATGTATACGTTCAGCAAGAAATGAGCCTCATCGCTGAAGACGATTTTTCGATAAAACAGCGGATTTTCATTGAGCTTTTGTAAGGCCCATTCACCAAAAATTAGACGTTGTGGTAGGTCATTCGTCATTCCATGATGAAATGGCAGAGTATACTGTACACTTTTCACTTTGACAGATGACGTTTGGACGCCATTACCAACCAGTGCTGCCAACCTGAAAAACTTAAATCTTAAAAAAATCAACCTATTTGTTTATATACTCGTATACAAAAAATTAGACGTTGTGGTAGGTCATTCGTCATTCCATGATGAAATGGCAGAGTATACTGTACACTTTTCACTTTGACAGATGACGTTTGGACGCCTGGTTGGTAACAGTGCTGCCAACCTGAAAAGCTTAAATCTTAAAAAAATCACCCTATTTGTATATATACTCGTATACAAAAAAAAATTTCTTTGTCTGCCTATTTGAGCTGATTCTCTGTTCAACATATTAAATTTTTGGTATAAAATTACCATAACTTATATTCTTCCATAAATCCAAACAAAAAATCGCATCTTTATACGATTTTAATCTAACGAACATAAAACTCTGCAAGAGACCAACATCGTAAAACAAAACATTTGGAAGACAGAACAGACCGGAGCTAAGGACAGACTAAAGAAGTATCATACACTATAAACATGCTTAAATCACAACAACGTCCTCATTATAAACGTCACCAGCCTCAACATGATATCAACAACTTCAATTGCAGACGGACGCCACTACTAAGTAACACAACAACACTAACATCCTTTTCATCATCATTATGACCATTTTGGAGTTGTCTGGTGATGGGCGGAGGGAGCACGACACGGGGTATCAGCCAAACCTTAAACATAAACATTAAAGTAGCAGTTAGCATAAACATGACTCGAATTGTGAATGCAGTGCACAGTAACTGCTACAAGCAACATTAACATGTTTTTTTTTTTTTTTCTACCTATCTTACTACCTTGATTTCTGGGTTCGTTAAATCCTACCTTCTTCAACGCAGCCCAAGACGTTTTGTAGACTCCAACATCATTAGCAAACAAAAGACAAGACAAGGTGAAGACTACGACGAAGACGACGACGGGCATATAACCACTTATCTTCGTCCTGGTCCATCGCTCTGCCGCTTCTCGATGGTGATAGTGATGCTGATGATGATAATGATGTTGGCGACGAAAACGACGAACGCGACAATGATGCTAGTTGAATACGCAAATTCACGGTTAAGTGCCATGGACTGTCTAAGAGCTCTGCCTTGCTGATGGAAATAGCCTGGGAAGTAGCAGACTTTTTTTGCTACTTGCGCCCCGTAACAAGCCAACTTAATGCAAATCTCGGCCGTGTAGTAACTAACCGAATAGGCATTAAGTCAATGAGACAGACAGATAGGATGCGAGACGCAGCTTCGCCAGTGTGATGTGATGACCATCTAAATAAATAAAATGTTCCGGTCGAGACAGGCGAACATGAGGATAATAACTACTATCAGTAAGGTTGCCATGTAAATAGTTGGAGGAATCTCAACACAAGACGATGAAGAGCGTAGAATGTAACCATCGGAGGTATTTAATCATCATCGCTTCTTGTTGTTTAAATTATAATGTAAAACCTTTCGATAAGCTCGTATCTGCTGATTGCATTGAAATGATAAAATAACAACATAGCAGCAGCAACAACAAATGCCCAATTATTTTACGCGAAGATAGGATCTTTAAATGATCATGCCCGTACAGTGGGAAAAACTAGAGAGAATTTCATATGAAAGACCGCCAGACATATTGTTCGAGGCATCATATCCAGAAAACTATGGGTGATATCAATTATTTGCATTAAACGATAAGAAAATGCAAAGACTTTTTTATACATTAGATGAGGCGAGTCAATCCCTCTCTTCTCTTCCAATTTATGCTTTTAAAACTTGTCAGTTTGTTTCCTAGCTTTGAATCCTTTAGAAGCTTCTTGAAATATATGCCGCAGCTTTATAAGAAAAGACTAAGAAATTCGATTGTTATGACTTCTGTTGAATTTAGAGTAGAATGAAGTAAACCGACTCGAAGGACCATAATTTAAAACTCAAAAGTTTTCGTTTTGAATACATTCAATAAACTTAATAAAATTGAATATATGGAGATTAAACGATAGTTATTTTGTCTCTTGTTCGCGATCTACTCTCTAAGGAAAGCTACCGCAGAAATTAATGCTCGACGCGAGAGAACATCATTGGAAAGGCTTGTAGGACCAAAATTGTCCTATGTATCAGATTTTTCTAACAATAAACTAATATAAAGTTTATATTTAGGCATCAGTATTAGACTGTACCATCATACGCTACAGATGAGAAGCATATGTAGATAGTGCAATGGTAGGAAAATCTCTTTGACAGTCTGTTTGCCTTAAAAAATTTTATTCGAAACTTCCAGAAAATTGTACGCTTGCAGCTTATAGATTCGTCAAAATAGTTCACAATTTTCTTTTAACTTCAACAAAAATTAGTCAGTTTTCAGCTTGAAGCGAGGCTTATTCGATCCTGTCGGGCTCCAGTACACTGTTCTTAAGAAGAGAAACAGTTTTTTTTAAGGAAAACATATTTTTCTTATAGAGCTTTATTACACTGTTCTTAAGAAGAGAAACAGTTTTTTTTTTATAGGAAAACACATTTTCCTTATAGAAAAGTGAGCTTTTCTATAAGAAAAGTAAGCTTTTCACTTTTTTTAAGAAGAGAAATAGTTTTTTTTATAGAAAAGCACATTTTCCTTACAGAAAAGTGAGCTTTTTTATAAGGAACGTGAGCTTTTCACTTTTCTATAAGGAAAATGCGTTTTTCTATAAAAAAAAAATGTTTCCCTTCTTAAGAACAGTGTACTAGAGCTCGACAGGATTATAGAAAAGTACACCTTTCTTATAGGGAAGCACACTTTCCTTATAGAAAAAACAATCTTCTTACAGAAAAGTACACGTTTCTGATAGAAAAGCACACTTCTTATAAAAGCATAGGCTTTTCTAATATAAAAGTAAGCTTACATAAAACTACATTCTTCTTCGCATACACTATATACTCTTATTTTATAGCAAAATGCACTTTCCTTACAGAGAGGTATACTTTTAATATGGAAAATATGCCTTTCCTTTAGGAAAACATATTTTTCTTACAGAACAATACACATTTCTTGTAGGAAAAGGCGCTTTTCTTATGCTGTATATTGTTTTACTCTAATTTGTTCTTATAAAAAGTGCACTTCTCTCACAGAAAAGTGCATATTTCCACAAGACAAAAGTTCTTTTCCACAAAGTACTCATATTTCATATAAAATTCGAAAAATTTAATTAAAATTGAAAAGTGTCATTTTCGTATAGAAAACTATTTAGTAATAAAACTTATATATTTTTATACAAAAATACAAACTTCTTATTTTTTTTACAAATATTTCATGTAGAAAAGCTGTTTATTATAGAAAATGTCGCTTTTCCTATTCACTTCTTGCTCATTTTGTTTTTACAAAAACCGCATATTTCATGTAGAAAACCTCAGTTTTCCTATTCAGTTCTTGTTCATTTTTTTTTTTTTTTTTTTTTTTGTCGTGAAAAGTGTTTTTTTCTTATAAAATGCTTTCTTTTAAAAATGTTTTTTTACAGTTAAAAACACTCTTCTTACAGAATTGCTTACTTTGTCACTTCTCGTAGGAAGGATCACTTTTCTTTGTAGAAAAGTTCGACTACACCTTGCTGTTGGAAAAGTAACTGCAAATAAGCTCTTTTTCCTATAGAATAATTATTTTCCCTTATGAGAAAGGTCAATTTGTGAAATTTATGTTTTCCTATAGAAATAATATAACTCTCAGAGAAGTCCACTTTTTATGGAAAGGTTTATTTTCTTATAGAAAAAGTTATACATATACATTGTTTTAAATAAAAATGTTTTTTTTTTATAAAGGAAGGTGCACTTATCTCACAGAAGTCTGCTTTTCTTACAGAACCGTCCAATTTTTTTTATGGAACTTCTTCTTAACTCCTTATGGAAAAGTTTGCTAATAAAAAATTAACTTTTTTTTTTTTTATCAAAATATTACTTTTTTCCTGCAGAGAAATCTAGTGTTCTTAAAGAAATATGCAGCTTTTATTTTCCTTCTTAACAAGTTTGCTTTTTTAATAGGAATATTTGTTTCCCTTCTGGAAATATAAAATGAAAGCTAACTATTCTATTAGAAAGGCTTCTTATCTATTTGATAAAAAAAGTTGATCTTCCGTTAGGAAAAGGTAACTTTCTTTTGAAGGGTTTATGCTTCGTGTCAATAGATTCACTTTTGCTACTGAATAATTCTTATTTAAAAGTTCACATTTCTTATGAAAGACCCCAAATTTTCCTTTGGAGACTTCACTTTTCCCATATAAAAGCTCGAAATTTAGCAATTTTCTTTTGAAAAGAAAATGGCGTTTTTTATAGAAAATACTTCGTCTTTTTACCGGGAGGAAGTAAATAAGAAAAATTACTGTTATTTCCTAAAAAGCAAAAAAATACGTCTTAAGAAAATTATACATTTCTGTTATGAAGTGTGCTAAAATTTCCTTAAAATTTATTTTGATTTCTTTAAAAATCCTCATTTTGTCTATATAAAAGCTCACATTTTCTGTAGAAAAGTTTAGCTTTCCCTAGTTCAGTTTTTCAAAAACTTGACGTTTCTTATAGCAAATGCGTGGTTTTCTTTTACAAATAGAACAGTATACTTTTCTATGGGAAAAGTAAAGAAAAAAAAACCAAATATTTTTTTCTCGGAAAAAGTAAAAGAATTTCTTAAAATTTTGCATTGATTATTATTAAGTATAGCTCCCATCTAAAAAATGTTTCCATGGCCTAGGTAACAATTTTCTCTTCTGAGAATTTATAACTGACATCCAGGAAAAGCCAAGTTATTGCCTTTTCCATTTCTCACGATCGCTTTCCTGAATCCTAACAAAGTTTGCTTAACAATTAATCGCTTCCTTCATGTTACGTATCGTTGACGATCTAGAGAGTAACCATCGTACTTGCCAACCCATTGATAAGTTGAAAACTTCAACAATTATATTCAATTTATGATAATTATAGTACTTGTCGAAAATTTCACTACATCAACAAAGACTTTGGGGGCAACTTGTAGTCCTTACTTGCTATGGCTGGAGGTAGCCAGCCGGCTGTATGGCTTCTCTTTCCTCGTTGAATAAGAACAAGCAATCATGATCATCATCATGACCATCATCATTGTTATTATCAGGTTATGCTCATTGTTTTCAATTTTAGCTATACAGCTGTACTCGTATGTGGTCTGTTCCAGCCATTCGAGTGAGTATCGACTCCTCAGCGCCTTTTGGTGTTGTTGCCAGTTTTTGCCAAACAACTTGATCATCATTTCGTCAATCAGGCGATGACATGCAAGAACCGCCTTAATACCTTTAAACACTCCCCGGCGCAAACATTGCCAATTGTGCTGGTGGTCACAACAGCAGACTTTTCATACAAAAGTCTCAAGACATCCCATCCCAAAAGCTATTAAGGGAGGACGATGTCTTGCGTTATTTCTGGTTGTTGTATTTTATGAAATTTGACCCAAAAGAATACGTAATTTCTGCCCAAAAGCAAAGATATGCGGAATATGTTGTTAGCAAAACGATTACTTGGTGTTCATCATCATCATACCAACGAACTAAAGAACCAGCCGGCCAGCCAGCCAGCCAGCCAGCCATTCACATCAAGCAACCGTTTCATGGCAACATGAAAATAAGATAATGGAGCTTTTAGAGATCATCCATTGAAGAGGGATTTACAGACAAGCGGACCGACCGCACATCAGACAGCCTAAGACAGATTGACGGACGGACGAAGTATAAATGGTCGCAAAGGAGAAGCTCCTTAGCATATTGTATAGGTGGACTGAGTGAACATCGTCTAGTTCATACAATAATTCGAATTTATTGTTTAAAGAGAGAGCGAAAAAAAACATAAAAGAAATATAGAATAACTTCAATGCTCTTCTGGGAAAAAATATAATACGAAAGTTTTTATTAGATGCGTTTAAGTTAAGTTTAACTAAGTTTTTTTTTCGGTATAAAAATGCAACTTTATTATGAAAACATGTTTACAAATGATTCGTTGAAATTATTGCCCTTCGCCAGCTACTACTTTTTCCCATCTTTCTGGCAAAGCTCGAAATCCGTCACAGTAAAACTGTTTATCTTTTGAGGCTATCCACGAATCTAGGCATTCCTTGATGTCGTCATATGAGTGGAACTGCTAGTCAGCCAGGCCGTGTGCCATCGAACGGAACGAGTGATAATCGAACGGCGCAATATTTAGAAAATATGGTTGATGGGATAAGACTTCCCATTTTAGCGTTTCCAGATAGGTTTTAACGGGCTTGGGGCCTTTTCGTGCCTCTCCGCGTATTGTGTAGGCGTTTCTCGTACAGAACTCGGCTCAATCGCAATAATTGAAGTTAAGACCGATCCCCAGTGATGGTTTCGCTTGGTGGTGATTCCTTTTTTCATCACCCGTTACAATACGATGAAGAAAACCCTTCCTTTTTTGTCGCTGAAGCAGTTGTTCACAAGCGAAAAAACAACGCTCAACATCCTTTGGCTTCAACTCATAAGGAATCCAAGTTCCTTGCTTTTGAATCATTCCCACCGCATGCAATCGCTTGGAAATAGATTGGCGGGTAAACTCTAAAACTGATGATACGATACTATCAATTTAGTATCCTCAAAGGTCTTTCGTCTTCTTTCACACGAACGATCGTCAACATCAAAATCACTGTTTCACTTAAAGCAAACGTTTTGAAGCTCTCGATGAATTTCAGCCGCCCTTTTCTTCGATTGAACGAAGAAAACCAATAATTCCCGCATATGGCGATTATTTGACACAAAATCGTACATACTCGTATTTACACAACCAAGACGTCAAAAGAAAGTCACTATTGCGTGGCGGCGGTTTGTTTACCATATGCCTAAGTCCGGTTCATGACGTTTAGGTTATGGCAGAATCGACTAGCACTTACAGCTGGCGCCATCTATTGGCCAAAAACGGCAACTTAGTTGCACACCTAATGATAATTGTCTTACAGAAAAATGTGAACTTTTATTAAAGTATAGCTAATGTTATTCTTAATGAAAGATCAATCCGTTCATCATAATTATATTAAAGGAAGATTTACATTTTCCTTAAAAAAGTTACCTATTTTAGGAGGAGTTAAAATTTTCTTAAAAAAAATAATAATAAATTCATTAACGAAGATTTAAAGTATTTCCTTACAGATAATGTGATACTTCGCTTAAAGAAAGATTAATTAGTTTCTTCATAAAATTAGTTTTTTAATGTTCTTAAAGAAAAATGTATAATACGAGTATTCTTAAAAAAAAGTTATTAACAGGCCTAAAAACAGCTTCTTTTTCTTTCTTGACTTTAATTTCAGATAACTCTTAATCCGGCTTTCCTTAAAGAAAAATTAATATTTATTTAAATATTATATTAAATCTTAAAAAAATTAACTTTGGCTTAATAAAAAGTTAATGATTACCTTAATGATAAGTTGGTGCTTTTTTCTTAAAAAATGCTCATAACCGTCTTAAAAAAAAGTTAATAGTTTCTTTAAAAAAATTTTATAAATTTGTTAAAAAAAAACTGACAATTGTCTTAAAGAAAGGTTGATAATTCGTTGAAGGAAAATTATATTTTGATGTGAATTTTATAATTTTCCTTAAGAAAAGTTACAGTAATATTGAAAAGCATGTTGGTAATATACATTGTTCCTGACAGTTAATACCATTATAATAATTGTTATCAACATTTTTTAAGAACTGAATTGTAAAATTTCAAGCTTGTGTCGCAAAATGCTGGTCTGCGTAATCAATTTGGTTATCTCGTATATTCATATTGTACAACTTCCGCAGGGTAAAAAGTATCTTTGGAAATATAGAATCAATACGAGCACGAAAATCAAGTCGTTTATCAAGTGTTCATTTCATCTACATATACAAACCCAATACTGTTTCCTTGGCAAAATGGCAAAATTCGGAAAAAATTGAAACGAGGAGACAGAAAGTATAGCTTTAGTTTTGCTACAATTAATATAAAGGTTATTTTCATTTAACCAATTATAGCACTCAATGTGTTGTTGATACTACATTGTAAGTTGTTTACTGAACAACTCCTAAAAACAGATGGATATCATCAGCATATAAAAAAGGATAACAACAGGTATCGCGAGTAACCTCAGCTAAACCAATAATATGCTCGTATAATATAAACTGTATTGGGCCCAGAATCGATCCCTGAGGAACACCACAGTACACACTGAGCGTATCAGAAAAATTACCATTAATGGAAACTAATTGTGATCGGCCCGACAAATACGTACAAAGCAATGTGCAGACTGTCCTAGAAAACATAAAATTAAACATTAGTTTGTAAACAAGCTTAGGATGGTCCACTCTGTCAAAAGTCTTAGATAAATCGAGACCTACAAGCATTCCTAAATCGCAATTATTCATCGTCTCCCTAATATTATCTGTTGGTGGTATTAAAGCCCCTTCTAAATCCATATTGCCAGTCAACAATCATGCTCTGATCATTAATGTAATTTAAAATTTTGTTCTCGCATCAAATGTTCAAGAACTTTAGGAAGAGCTGGAAGCGTACTAATTGGATTTAGGTTATCAAAATTTTAAGAATTACTTACTTTAGGGATTAGAACTACCTGCAAAACTTGTTGGTCTGCGTAATGAATTTGATCATATGTGGCTTTGGATTGCGATATGAAAATAAAGTAATGACTAATAATAAAATTAATAATAATAATAATAATAATACTAATAATAATAATAATAATAATAAAATCGGCACCCGTTCTTGGACAAAATTATTAATCATCTTAAAGAAAAATTGTCACTTTCCATAAAAGATAAAAAACCTTCTTAAATGATTGTTAAAACTACTCCTAAAGGAAAATGAATGATTTACTTAATAAAGCTCAATAATTTTTCTTAAAACAGGTTCTGAATTCTTCTAAAGAAAGGCGCATAATTTTCTTGAAAAAAATTTTTATACTCTCTCTTTATACTCTCTCTCTATTTAAAAAATTTTTACATTGGGTTTTGTTATTCTTTGATAAAATGGCGAATTTCTTTAAGAAAACTTGATCCTTTCTTAAAAAAACTGTTATGTATTATTATATTATACATTTTATTAATTTTGTCTATGGCGAATGATATTGGTAGTAAAAAAGTCGCCTCAAGAACCGCTTGTGTAAACTGACTGTCCCAGCTTTTTTTGTCTATACAGATGAGGATTTCAATGAAATTACTTTAAAAAATAGCACAAATTTATTGAAGAAAAAATGTGCACATTTGACTTAAATCAGATCATTCTAACTATGCAAAATAAAGCCTTTAAAGTCATGTTAAAATGAGGCACGACCGCGGAACGACGGTTAGTACATTCGATAATCGTTCGTATGATAGCGGGTTCAATCCCCGGTGTAGCACCTATCAATATTTGAGCTGCGGTCACCACTTCGAGAAGTCGAATTAGCGGCAAGTGTTGAAATGCTCTTTAAACTGTTCAAACTGGAATTGTTGTAAAACTGTAGAGCCCGTTGAGTAAGCCTAAAAATACAGTCCGTGTAAAAGCTCACTGAATGTAAGAACCTCTTCCATGTGACGTACATGAGGTGCAAGGGAATTTATTTTTATTTATCTTAATGAAAATATTTACTTTTTTTAAAGAAAATATAAGAGTCTTTTAAAGCAAAGTTAGTCATTTCCTTAAACGAATTTTGACACTTTTTTTTTAATAAAAAAAATTGTTTTTTTTTTTTTTTGTTTTTTTTTTTTTAAAGAAAAATTCTAAATCATACAATCGCACATAGTTTACTGAGGTAAAATATAACTTGCCTTATTCCTAACAATTTATTAAAATTTTGAAAAACGCTGTGATTTTAAACCTTCAGTATCTATTTAAGGAAACTGGCCATAATATTTTAGTTTGCTAAGCAAAATATGATTCCCTGTAATTATCATCAGTTTATTCATTTATTAATTTATATATTTAAGCATTTTTTAATTTATGTAGTTATTCGGCTATTCTTTTATTACCATATTCATTGACTCCTTTATTCAATTCTTCAATTACTTAATTATCCTTTTGCTCCAAATTGAGGCAAACTAATCCTCCTCGTCTGGCATCGTCATGTCCATTACTGTCATTTCAATGTGTTGATTACTTCGCAGTTCATCATTTCGTTGGGTACCCGGCATCACCCACTTTCTTGCCCTAACTGGGCGTATGAGTTTTATATCCCATATCATTTGTATTCAGGACCAACCAACGTAATTACGGATTATGTTTGTAATTCCATGACTTTCTGGCACTTCAGACCAACTACGCCGGATCGCGTGGGCTCCCAACATGATTACATTTGGCTGTGACGACAGCAACATCAACGATATCCATCCAAACAACAACAATTGTGCAGCCGTGTTCACAGGTCCTGTAACCTTTCCCCAACTATACTCGCATCTATCTCATGCCTGGGACTACTGAGCGCTTTGCCTCCCCGTACAACTAATTTACAATTCAAATACCATGAACGACTGAACAGATTTACAATTTAAAAATTCATGATGTATTTCCTGGGCGCAACGACAATAACAACAACAACAACAGAAATACCACCAAATGGAGCCACCAGTACCTGGAGTACAACAAACCGAGTCAGCAGTGCCATGGACTCACTAACAGCAGCAACAGCAACAAAATCATGCCACAACAGTAACAGCATCAACAACAGCACCAGCAAAAAACGCTGAACGTGAAAGAAAATTATTCGTGGCAAGATAAAATTGCATGTGGCTGGATGCTTGGCTGGCAGTTTTGGTTGGCTTTCTGGTTACTGGTGGTTATGGCTGGCTGGCTGAGTTTATGGGTCGCCCAGTTCAGATGATGGCCCCAACAACCTGGCTGTTCTGACTGAGAACATTGTGCGCTCATAGATGGGTGCTGAGTGCATAGCTGGATACTAAGTGGTGATGACGCTGACAATGTTGCAATGGAAGCTTAAGCATTAAGCACCACAACAAGCAGCGAACAATATTGGTGGAGGAACGAACGGCGCACCAGAGGAACAACGATTCAACGAGTACCTTGTCCAGATATGCATAAAGTAATACAATGTATCCAAGAACGTCATAGCACATTCAATACGATATGGGAAGATGATACGAAAACGACGACGACATCACGAAACTTTTTGCAAAAATTAGTGAGAGGGAAAGCAAACGAAACTCCCAATACGTGTACAAATGGAACAGTGCAAGCAACAAGATCGTGTTTTCTTCAGAAAGGCAAGACATTTGTGGGCTTACCTCTAAGAAGAGCTGTTAATTATTATAAAGGTAGAGATTGTTTTCCTTAAAGAAGTGTGGCAAGTTTATCTAAACGAAAGTATTATTTTTTTTTGAAAAGAGAAAATGCTTTCCGTTCCAAAGTTTCAAAATTTTCGAAAAAAAAAAAAATTTTTTTTAATGTTTTTATGTTTTTTTAGTAAAACCCAATAAAATCAAATTCGCATAGAAGAAAGAGTTACAAATTTATTAAACCATTTTCCCCAGCGTAAGTTTTGAAAACTTTTTTTGATGATTTTTTTTCAACGTCAGATGACTTCCGTTAAGAGAAGTTAATAAATTTAAAAAAGTTTCCAATTTTATTACTAAGATAATACATTATTCGATCAAGAGTTCTTATCCCAGTTCTTATAGATGTACTGTATACTTAAAGTTATACTTAAAGAAAATAGAATGGAATAGAATAGAATAGAATAGAATAGAATAGAATAGAATAGAATAGA
>JAHXMU010000026.1:512900-523187 GCA_019455685.1 Philornis downsi
ACACAAACTTATATGTACATACATATATGTACATACATAGCTAACGCTACATTTACATATACCTAAATTTTAATTGCACAGTGTTGAGAGGATGTTGAAAAAGTAACTCATTGCCATTGTTTTTTCCTCACATTTTTTTTTTTTTTTGGTGGGGAAAAATACCTTACTTACTCTCCGAATTGGGTTATATCCTGTTTCCGCTAGTGTTACGTGGCAATTATGGACCAACAATGAATGGCCCCATTTTTCCCCAAGTTTAGGGGAGTTTAGGTGACTTTTTATAGCTTTTATTGCATTGGGGTCCCCTTTAATATGAAATAAAATGGAAACAACAAGGATAGCTCTTGTGGGCTATAAAATATTCTACTTAAATTGTAAATGTTGCTTGTAGGAGGATTAAGGATTTTAAATTCCTAAAAAGCATATCGAATTTGGCAGAATCAGAATATTTTCCTTTATTCCATTGAATACTGTCTTCAGTTTATGCTGAAATGCAAATTTATCAAGCTCGCTAATGGTTTTCAAGGTGCTCCAAAAATAGTTCGGGGAATGTTTTGAAAACTCGATATGTTTTGGAAGAATGAATTTATACAGGGTGGGCCATGAGGGTGTTGGCGGTTTAAATCTTCAATTTCTCGGTAACGCGCGGAGCGGGGTGGCGGGGGGGATATGTTGTTCGCTGCGCCGCTTCCTGGAAATTTAGTCGCCATGGAGCCGTACACGGGAGTGCAGCGTGCATTTTGTGTCCGAGCGTATTACGAAAACAATAAATCAGTGATTACTGCACGACGTTTGTATGGGCATGAACACGGTTTACACGATTTAAGTGAAGTTCCAAGCGCCAATGTGATACGAAAATGGATCAGAATGTTCGAAACAACCGGCTCAACAGTACCAATTACGGTTCGTCGTGTGGGCTGGGATAACGTCAACCGGTATTATTACTTTTTTGAGGACGAAAGAGGGTATGCGATGACGGTTAGAGCGATCAATTATTGCAACATGCTAGCAGACTTTTTGGTGCCAGCTTTGCAAGAACTTCAAGGCAATACCTCGAGGATGTGGTTTCAACAGGATGGGGCCACATGTCATACGGCTAGGGTATCCATAGAGCTGCTGAAAAATGTTTTTCCTGGAAAACTCATATCGAAAATGGGGGAATATTGAATGGCCCCCACGTAGCACCGATCTCTCTCCATGCGATTAGAGCAGTTGAAGAGGAACATTATTCAGGAAAGTAACAAAATACCGAGAACAACTTTTCAGCCGAGAGAAGCCATTTGGACAACATTATTTTTAAGTCTTAAAAATTCCCATGCTTCTACTTTTTAAAAATACAAATAAATTTTTTTTATATTTCGTAGTTTTTTTTTTAATTGAATATTTAAACCGCTAAAAACCTTATGGCCCACCCTGTAGCTTATTTACTCTGCACAGAAATCTTTAGAGAAATCTTTACCTTATTTGTAGACGCGCTATTAGATGAGCGGATAATTGAGGCAATACCATTCTGACCATCGGGGAAAACTGGATGCATTTTCTGCTGAAGGTGTTCTTTTCCAGACTCGAAGCTGTGGCTCTTCCTTTTGGCGAGTAGTTCATATAGAGCATGGCATTGACATTGTTCGACTTAATTTTCCTATAATCGTTTTGTTTTTCAATCAATTATCGTCTTATGTTAATCAGAAAGGAGAATATTTATTTACATTTTTTCATTTCATTCATTTCATTTTTCAACATTGAAATTTCAAATTCTCTGCTGAAGAAGTGCTTTCCCAGACTCAAAACTCAGGCCCCTCGTTCTTTGAGGGATAAGCAACGGAATTGGAGAAAGCATAAAACATTGGGAACGTTACATTGGTTAGATCGCAAAATTTGGATGGTACAACCCATGAACCGTGTAAAATCATTAGAAAGACTATACTGAAATATCTGGAGTCTCTGTAAAGGCAGTGCGCGTACATGTAAAATATTTAAAGTCGCCCGTTAAGGTCAGAAGCAATTCTAGATTCTGTAGGGGGTAAGGTAACAGTCTCCTTCCGATTCAAAATGTTTCGAAAAAGTACATGGCACTTATGCTGCCTGGGAGAATGCCCGATAGCAAGTGCCCATTGCAATTTGGCATCACTCGATGTAGTTGGATTTCAAGACTGAAATTGCTTATCCTTTTGCCTTTATGAAATCAAAACCCTTTCTTATCAATTGCCTTCTTAACTTTCCGTTACATAAGTTTCCTATTCAGCACAGATATGATTCTATGGCACATTTCTACTGCATTTATAGAGACACTGGTAGAAGTGCGGATATCTGAGGACTTTGGAATGGTAACCTATGCATGACACCTATGCGTGACATGAGCACAAGTGTTATTCTTGAGGATATCTCAACCAATGTCCGAGGAATATGATGTACATGATTTGCTAAGGGAGTTGCCCCTCTGATCAACTTGATCGTGAGGCATGTGCTTTTTGGCAATACGGCTTCAAACGAGATAGTATTGTTGAGGACGCCTGAATATATCTTCAGAGATACGTAGACGAATCTATTGATCATCTATTGTTCATCGTAGTTTTTCCCTCCTAAGATTGGGGAAGGTGTTGAAGAGATCTCGGGTAGAAGAACTGCAATGTATGGAGAAAAAAAGTTTCTGGTAGCCTCGATGTTGCTCAGGGCTATTCACAAGCTTCCATCTGTGGTCCTTTTATTTGAAACCTTATGTTGGGTCCGTTATTGTGGCAGTTAGATGATAATTGCAAGATTTGCCTGCATGCTGATTACACACTCTTCACGACAAGATCTATTCATTCGTGGAAAATTGTCTTGTAGACCGTTAATTTTTTCAAATGATAATTCTTTCTCAAGAGCGCCACTGAATTAAAATATCTGAGAGCTCTTGGTTGAGCTGTTTATGAAATTGTTGAGCTTATGGGACAGTTTTCATTTGTGATTTCAGCCTGAGCGAACGAGCTGTCCGTTTCGTGTATCAGAGTCTATTTGAGGCATTACCTGATAATCAAAAACAATATCTTAGAATCAATTTTTTCTTAGAATCAATGATATTTATTATTGCTGAAGGGTATTGAGATGATATTCATTTTTTAAAAGTTTTTGTCCAGGATTGTTAATGCAGTACACTCCACGTTTGCGCGAAGCAGTTTGTTTGTTTCTAAGGATATTTGCATTTTTATTTTAACTATCGATGCTTTCGTTTTAGTCAGCCTGGATAAGCTAAAATCTAAAGAATTCGAAATTATTTTTAAGAACTAATGTCAATTTTTGGCGAGCGGCCGGACCAGAAATCGGAGCTGGCATTTACTTCCACTTAAATGTAGCCGTTGAAAATTTCTTATATATATCGGTTTGAATATAAACTTAGTAGTCCCTGTCATATTTCGTTTTCTTGCCGGTTCTCGATTCAAATGAAGGCGAATATATTTGACCCCAGATGAAAACACCAATCCTTCCAAAGTCGTTTACGAGACACGATACCTGGTAACTAAAGGCAGTGCCTTAGAAGACTTTGTCGAAAGTGGTTTGCAATAGTGCGGTAGCACCAATAGCATAATTCTCTAGAAAATTAGTAAAAACGGTAGTTAAAATACCAACATCTTCCCCCCGACAGCGTTGGTTGCAGGTGATATCATATCACCTCAATATATTGATATGCATTTAATTCGTTTTGGACTGAAGCAATCAAATATCATTCCTAGGGTAATTTGGTGGGGTGAATTCGAATCTGTAATTGCCTTTTCTCTATCACGTCAGGTTTTCGATCAAGTACAAAAAAAAATGTTTTTATTCGTTTTTTTACATAAAAAATCATTAGTTTTTTTAAAAATCAATGAATTTTCAAAAGTGAGTGGCATTTTTTGAACGTCGTTTGTATTCTGTTGGTTCGGTTTCACGTATTAGAGCCCAGCAATAGCATGTTTTTGTCCCGAAATCCTTAATAATTTCTCTCAATTTTCATTAAATCTTGGTGAGCGCGCTCTCCTTGCTCGTCGCTCAACGCAGTTAGGTTTTGTGGGAAAAATCTAAATGCGTATGAAGAAAATGCACTTTGAGTGGCATTCGTGCACCTAATTCGTGATAATTTGAATTCAATAATTCAGCAACAATTTGTCTGTAGTTTTCACTCTTATTGTTACCAAGAAAACTGTTCACGATACTTTCGAAAGATTTCCAGGCTGCAAACTCTTTCTCCAATAAACATTGTGAAAAATTTTCATCTTTCCAAATAGTTTCCTGATCTGAGGGCCAACAAATATGCCTTTTTTTGATTTTAGCATATGAATTTTTTTTTTGGGAAAAACTGCTAACATTTAACCGCTTTAACCGCTAGCAATTTAAATGCTGCTCCATCTTTGTCTAGAGCCTTGAGAAAGTACTTAAAAAGGCCCAATTTTATGAGCAGCGGCGGAAGAAGAACGTCATTTGGATCAAGGAATGGTTTATTTGCAATGTTTTCTTTTCCTGGTTAATACTCAGTTCTTTTGGCCACTCTGTTGTGACGTAATGATGACATGTAACTCGACTATTTCATAGACAAAGGAAACAACAATATTTTGAGAAACCATCACCTTTCATACCAGTCAACAAACCAATGACCTGAAACAGATTAATTTACAGTTATTTACGATGGTCTATACCAAATATACAAAGAAATTTAAATCACACACCTTAAAGTCACCACAGACCTTCAATTTGATATCGTTGTATTTGAGTAACGTCAAAATTTCAGTCATTGGTTCGTAATTTGTATTAACGGCATGAGCAATTAGTATGGATGGTAATTCATTCCCATTATGCAAAAGGAGAGCCTTTAAACTGCACTTAGATCCATCAATAAATAATTTCTATTCAGTTTTGTCATATCGCTGGCTCATTTTTTGAAATAAACCATCAACATCAGTACAGTATAGAATAGAATGTTTCTTTTGAAAATATGCAGCCAATTCTAAGCTTCGATCTCTATAGATTGTTATTTTTGTCCCAACTGCAAGGAGTTTCCACTGCTGCATGCGTGAAGCTAGTAATTCTACATCTTGCTTTGTTAAATGTAAATCCCGAATTAGATCATTCAGCTTAACTTGCGTCTCCAAATGGCGTTCATCATCAGCCTGATACAAACTACCACTGCAGGTGAAAGATGTTTCGGACTCCCTGGTCGTAGCACCGGGAATGACTGGTAATGGATCATTTGGTGGATGTTGAACTTGTTTTGGAAACCGATGGGACATTCGCGTATGTAATATAATTTCGATTCTTCATATTGAATCCAGCAACTTTTGTTAAACAGAAATAACAATCGATTTGGTAGTTACTGGACTCTCTCCACAGTATTGGAATTGAAAAATCGAAATAGATCTTCTTGCCATTTGACCACTTGTATAAAACAGTTCTGCAACTATTGCAATACATTGTCGGTGTCCATGGTTTGTTTAAGTTTCTGTCAGCAAAACCAAAATAATATAAATATGCATATTTTAATGATTCTGATATTGCATATCCTTTTTTCCAATCAAATATTTACCACACACAAAGCAAAAATAGCTTGAATCAGTAATACACGATCTCTCTGACTTGCTTAAACGCTACTATTATGAAGATTTAGAATGAATGTGGGCTTCTGTCAAATTAATAATTGTGAAATTGTAGTGTCCGTATTGACTGTTTTATACTGGGTGGGCCATGAGGGTGTTGGCGGTTTAAATCTTCAATTTCTCGGTAACGCGCGGAGCGGGGTGGCGGGGGGATATGTTGTTCGCTGCGCCGCTTCCTGGGAATTTAGTCGCCATCGAGCAGTACACGGGAGTGCAGCGTGCATTTTGTGTCCGAGCGTATTACGAAAACAATAAATCAGTGATTACTGCACGACGTTTGTATCGGCATGAACACGGTTTACACGATTTAAGTGAAGTTCCAAGCGCCAATGCGATACGAAAATGGATCAGAATGTTCGAAACAACCGGCTCAACAGTACCAATTACGGTTCGTGGTCGCCCAGTTTCTGCAAGATCAGCCGACATTGTGGAGCGTGTTCGTGTTTCAGTTCAGCGAAATCCGCAACAGTCAACACGTAAGAGAAGTCAGTCTTTGAATGTCAAAAGAATAACTTTACGACGAATTTTGAAGATTTATAAGATTCAGATAGTCCAAGAATTAAAACCCAATGATGCCAATAACCGACTTAACTTTGTCAAGTTTTCCTGGAAAACTCATTTCGAAAAGGAGGGATATTGAATAGCCCCCACGTAGCCCCGATCTCTCTCCATGCGATTATTTTCTATGGGGCTACCTCAAATTGGTAGTCTACGAGAATAATCCGACCAATTTAGAGCAGTTGAAGAGGAACATTATTCAGGAAAGTAACAAAATACCGAGAACAACTTTTCAACGAGTTTTCCAAAATTTGCGACTTCGGTTCCAAGAGTGTCAAGCAGCCGAGGGAAGCCATTTGGACAACATTATTTTTTAGACTTAAAAACTCCCATGCTTTTACTTTTTAAAAATACAAATATATTTTTTTATGTTTCGTAGTTTTTTTTTAATTGAATATTTGAACCGCCAACACCCTTATGGCCCACCCTGTAGTATTGCCAGTATGCGATAAACAATGAACGAGACGTGATAGTCAGATTCGAATTCAGCGCACTCAGATTAGTTAAAAAACATGCTTCGTTTCTGTAGTCAATTTCTTTTTCCAAATTTGCAGACCAGTGTTAACATTCGATTGCTTCAGTTGTGGTAAATCAATGCTTTCGATTGTATACGAGGTGTGATCAAAAAATAACCGTTATTTTCAAATTTCGTGAGTTACGTATGTTCGATTTTCGCATTCTTTCTTCTGTTACGTTGATGCACATGTCTGTTATATATGTTGACAATATCAGCCATTTTGGATTGTCAGTTTGTTTTTGACAGTTAAAAATTTTAATCGTGTCTTGATGTGCTCTTCGATTTTTTACTATTCGAAAAAAATGGATCAAAGAGACTGTATTAAGTTTTGTGTAAAAAAATGGAATTAAATGTTCAAGGACATTTGAAATGTTGACTGTGGGGTTTGGCGAGCCTACTATGAGCAGAACACAGATTCAACTTTGGTATAACCGGTTTAAGGAAGGCCGAGAAAATGTCAATGACGATGCTCGTCCTGGTCGCCCGAGCACGTCGCCCGAGCACGATGAAAACATTGAAGCAGTGAAGAAAATGATTTTGTATAATCGTCGAATCACTATTAAAGAGTTTGCTGATGATGTTGACATATCGTTCGGCTCATGCTAGGCAATTTTTACGGATGTTTTAGGTATGAAACCTGAGGCAGCAAAGATTGTTCCAAAATTGCTAAATTTTGAGCAAAAACAATGTCGCATGGACATCGCTCAGGAGCTGTTGAACGTCGTCAACGACGATCCAGATTTCCTCAAAAAGGTCATAACTGGTGACGAATCATGGATGTATGGCTGACATTGAAATCAAAACCCATTTATCCCAATGGAAGCGCCGAAAAGAGCCAAGAACGAAAAAATCACCTCAAGTTCGGTCAAATGTGAAGGTTTTGCTCACTGTTTTCTTCGATTGCAATGGCGTGGTGCATCATGAATTATTGCCACAAGGTCGTACGGTCAATAAGGAATACCTACCTTGAAGTTATAAGCCGTTTGCGCTAAGCAATTCGTCAGAAACGCACAGAATTGTGGCAAAACCAATCATGGATTTTGCACCATCATAACGCACTAGCTCACACATCGATGCTTGTGCGTGAGTTTTAGGCCAAAAACAAAACCGCAAGCATGCCTCAACCACCGTATTCACCGGACTTGGTCCCCGCTGACTTTTTCCTCTTCCCAAAACTAAAGACACCGATGAAAGGAAAGCATTTCGCTACGATTGAGGACATAAAAGAAAAATCGAAACAGGAGCTGTTGGCGAAAGCAAAAAGCGCGTTTTAGAAGTGTTTCGAGGATTAGAAGAAACGTATTATATATGAGGGACATAAAATAGAAATTGATGAATAAATAAATACTTTTTAGAAAAAATTGAAAATAACGGTTATTTTTGGATCACACTTGGTATATAAAGATTTGCGTTCATGTTTGGGTGGTGGTGTAAAATTCTTCACAGAACTATTATTGACAAAATGCTATTGATTTTTGTGGCATGGATCGAAATTATTTTTAAAAATTCATGAACGTTTTTGAAGAGGCTACGGCTAGAAATCGACCTTGGCATGTTTGTGTTCTTCTCCTCCTAACTGTTCTTTATGCTTTATGTTACATTAATTGGACTCATTATATTACTTATATTTATTAAATTGATCTGTACTTTCTATATATTCATTTCATGCATTATGTTCTCAATCTTTTACACATTCAATAATTCATTTCTTCATCTATTACATTTCACTTTTGTTACAAATATTTTCAATTTAACATGCTATCCTTAATTCCGTTTCCTGTTGTCATTTTATTTGTCATATCCTATAATGTTAACTTAATTCCCCTCAATGGTCGTCTTGGTCCTTGTTCTGAAATTATTTTTCCATATTCTACTGCTTTATTTTTTCTTCTTTCTTTGTATTTAATACTTTGTTTCTTTTTTTTTTTTTGCGTCTCCGTTACATTTTTCATTTTTCAATATCATGAGAAATTTTCTGTTTCCGTTGTTTTTTTGTTGTTTTATTTCAGTTAATTTCCTGTTTCTTCTCATTTGTTTTATATGGTTTTGTGTAATTTTTTCTTTTTCTTTTTTCAATTTTTTGTTCCAGTGATTATGTACGATGCCCTCATATTGAAAATGTTTGTAGCATTCTATGTGTGTGTGTGTGTAGTATAATACGATATCTGTATATATACGCACACTTACATATAAACCCATATTTTAATTGCACAGTGTTGTAAGATATTGCAAATTGTGTTTAGATTTTAAAAAGAAATGGATAGAAATAGGAAAACTATATCTGTAGATGATAAAAAGAGGAATTAGTTTTAACCATAATGGCTGTGAATAATACAGGGTGGGCCATAAGGGTGTTGGCGGTTTAAATCTTCAATTTCTCGGTAACGCGCGGCGCGGAGCGGCGGGGGGATATGTTGTTCGCTGCGCCACTTCCTGGAAATTTAGTCGCCATGGAGCCGTACACGGGAGTGCAGCGTGCATTTTGTGTCCGAGCGTATTACGAAAACAATAAATCAGTGATTACTGCACGACGTTTGTATCGGCAAGAACACGGTTTACACGATTTAAGTGAAGTTCCAAGCGCCAATGCGATACGAAAATGAATCAGAATATTCGAAACAACCGGCTCAGCAGTACCAATTACGGTTCGTGGTCGCCCAGTTTCTGCAAGATCAGCCGACATTGTGGAGCCTGTTCTTGTTTCAGTTCAGCGAAATCCGCAACAGTCAACACGTAAGAGAAGTCAGTCTTTGGATGTCAAAAGAACAACTTTACGACGAATTTTGAAAAGTGATTTGCATTTGAAGGCTTATAAGATTCAGATAGTCCAAGAATTAAAACCCGATGATGCCAATAACCGACTTAACTTTGTTTTTCCTGGAAAACTCATTTCGAATGGCCCCCACGTAGCCCCGATCTCTCTCCATGCGATTATTTTCTATGGGGCTACCTCAAATTGGTAGTCTACGAGAATAATCCTACCAACTTAGAGCAGTTGAAGAGGAACATTATTCAGGAAAGTAACAAAATACCGAGAACAACTTTTTAACGAGTTTTCCAAAATTTGCGACTTCGGTTCCAAGAGTGTCAAGCAGCCGAGGGAAGCCATTTGGACAACATTATTTTTTAGACTTAAAAATTCCCATGCTTCTACTTTTTAAAAATACAAAGATATTTTTTTTTATGTTTCGTAGTTTTTTTTTAATTGAATGTTTAAACCGCCAACAATCTTATGGCCCACCCTGTATTTATATATATAAATTATTTTTAGTAGCTATTTGTTGTTTTTTATTATATTAACCGGCACTAATTATTTGATTTTTAATATGAAAACTAATTATATTAATTAAAGAGGATTTTTTAATTTTTAGAAATAAAAATCAGCCATGATTGATTTTTATTTTAAAAAATCATGATTAATTTTTATTTCAGTAATCAGAAATAAAAAGCTAGATTTATTTTAATTTTGTTAAAATCAAAATCGCTGATTCATAAATATAAATGAAAAATTTAATTTTGTTAAAATCAAAATCGCTGATTCATTTTTGTTTTCTCGATCATAAAAATATAAATTAAAAATTTAATTTTGTTAAAATCAAAATCGCTGAT
>JAHXMU010000026.1:532524-591416 GCA_019455685.1 Philornis downsi
GGCGTTGCCAGATGGGTCCGTCGAATATGGGCAACCCTGTATTGTTAAAGTAAGTCAAATTATATGGACGAAAGCAAACGACTATTGAAAGCGGGATTAATTCCCATTCACTTCAGCAATATTGTTAAAGTAAGTCAAATTATATGGACGAAAACAAACGACTATTGAAAGCGGGATTAATTCCCATTCACTTCAGCACTTAATCGAATAAGACATTGAAATTAGGTGAACGAATGGAGTCCCTATCTCCCATCCAGCGAAACCCGAGCAGATGAATTGGGTTTGGAATAATTACTGAGGAAAGAGGACCTTTGCTCCTAATCAGTATGCTTGCGTTTTTACATAAGCTACTACTACGTTTGGTTTCGGTTTATGTACTCTTTTAATTCTTGCAACTCTTTTCATCGGGTCAGTTTCTCAACAGTATACCATTTGGGTGGATCTTCCCAAAGGCTGTTCTCCGATTTACGATATCTAGCACAAAATTAGTTGGCTCTTAGTAACAAATCATTTTGTAGCTGGCAGAATTAATTCTTTACTGATATCTACATTAGAAATATATTCAGCACAAAGCTCGAAATTGTCTCATTCTTTCCAAAAAATAAGCTTTAGCTGACATATTATTTTTCGGGTGATGTTTCAATTCCAACTCACATAAATATTATGGTCTATTTAATCGAATGAAAGGAATGAACAAGATTGCATACTTCGTTAACAAAAGGGCATTTAGATGATCCGTATAATCAGAGTGGTTTCTCCGTATAATCTCAAGCTGACTCTTATCAAAAAATAAACTTTAGCTGATAGATTAAGGTCTGGCCGGCATCTAGATTCCAACTTACACAAAAGTTTTGATCTATAAAGTCTCAATGTGAGCCTGTACCTGTCGATCTTCGATTGAATCTTCCAAGTGATAGATATGCTGAATGTTTGTAACAGGTCCACTTTTTTAACGTACGCTGGTTAAATTTCGCATGGTTTATATGCAAATTTTCAGCTTTAGCTTGGCTGGCTCCTCTTGTTAGAACAGCTTCCGCTACTCGCTATCGCTATCGCTGAAATTCTAAATTTGAAACCGGCATTTTACAAAATGCAAATCTCTAAACACATTCTGGTGAATTTTTCAAAGCTAACATGCCTGGAGACCGGCATCATTATGTACTATAATTCCGCACGGTCAAACGTTGGAACGCCTGAAATGGTGCATTTCAGTTTGTAAAGTTATAAAAGCATATATGTATTTAAAATCCCTAGACTACTTCTATATTTGCTGTACAATCTAACGTTATCCCTTCTTCCTTCTATTCTTTCCCATTTCAGTTCACACCAGCAGCAGCCTCACATCGTCGCTGTCATCTTCTTCCTCTTCATCATCCTCATCTGCCATATTCTTTAATACACCCGCCACGCTACTGTTCACCACCTATCATGACATACAAGTGGCGAACATTACAAAACCCACCGGTGGACCACAGGTCGATGTACTGGTCAAGGATCTCACCGAAACGATGGCCATAGATTTCTACTATGCCAAAAATCTAGTGTGTTGGACCGATTGTGGTCGTGAGATAATCGAATGTGTCAATGTGAACACCACAGGGCCCATTTTGAAGGCGCCCAAACAAACTGTGATATCGACGGGTTTGGATAAGCCCGAAGGCTTAGCAATCGACTGGTATACGGATAAAATCTATTGGACCGATGGTGAGAAGAATCGCATCGAAGTGGCCACCTTGAACGGTAAATACCAGAAGGTTTTATTTTGGACGGACTTGGATCAGCCCCGTGCTATAGCTTTAGTGCCATCGAAGAAATTTCTAATCTGGACTGATTGGGGTGAATATCCAAAGATAGAGAGGGCCAGTATGGATGGTGATCCTACGTCAAGAATGACTTTGGTGAAGGTGAATATATTTTGGCCCAACGGTTTGACAGTGGATTTGAAAAATGATTTGATTTATTGGGCCGATGGTCACCTGAAGTTTATCGATGTCATGAAGCTGGATGGCAGTAATCGCCGTACCATAGTGAATAATCTCAAATATCCTTATAGTTTGACTTATTTCGACAATCGCTTGTATTGGACGGATTGGTCTCAAGGTTCCCTGAATGTTTACGATTTGAAATCAAAGGAAATGAAGGAGTTGATCGACACCCCGGAGGCACCCAACTCTGTGAGGACTTGGGATCCCTCACTGCAACCGTATGAAGATAATCCTTGCGCTCACAACAATGGCAACTGCAGCCATTTATGCTTACTTAGCACCAATGCCCAGGGCTATAGTTGCGCTTGCCCCACTGGAGTGAAATTGATATCCCACAACACTTGTGCCAATGGGTCCCAGGAAATGTTGTTCATAGTACAAAGAGGCCAAATCTCGAAAATTTCTTTGGACTCGCCGGATTTTACAATATTCCCCTTGCCTTTGGGTAAAGTGAAATATGCCATAGCAATAGATTATGACCCGGTGGAGGAGTATATCTACTGGTCCGATGTGGAGGCCTACACCATAAAGCGTGCTCATCCTGATGGTACGGGCATTTCGGATTTTGTCACTTCAGAGGTTAGACATGCTGATGGCTTGGCAGTCGACTGGCTAGCAAGGAATCTATACTGGACCGATACCGTCACCGATCGTATTGAAGTTTGTCGCTTAGATGGCTCAGCTCGCAAGGTTTTGATATATGAACATCTGGAAGAACCCAGAGCTATTGCTTTGGCACCCACTTTGGGTTGGATGTTTTGGAGTGATTGGAATGAAAAGAAACCCAAAGTAGAGAGAGCTTCATTAGATGGTTCCGAGAGAGTGGTGTTAGTGTCCGAAGATTTGGTGTGGCCTAATGGCATCGCCTTAGACATCGAAGCCAAGACCATTTACTGGTGCGATGGCAAGACCGATAAGATTGAAGTGGCCAACATGGACGGTTCCGATCGCCGTGTAGTGATAAGTGACAATCTTAAACATTTGTTTGGCTTAAGCCTGTTGGACGACTATCTCTACTGGACCGATTGGCAGCGCAGATCCATCGATAGGGCCCACAAAATTACCGGCAATAATCGCATTGTGGTCGTTGATCAATATCCCGATCTAATGGGCCTGAAAGTTACTCGCTTGCGTGAGGTGAAAGGTAATAATGCGTGTGCGGTGCGCAATGGTGGCTGCTCCCATCTCTGTTTGAATAGGCCCAGTGATTTTGTCTGCCGTTGTTCCATAGAGTATGAGCTGGCCAACGACAAAAAGACTTGTGTTATACCCGAGGCTTATCTGCTTTTCTCCAAGCAGGAGTACATCGGTCGTATCTCCATAGAAAACAATGAAGGCAACCACAACGACGAGAAGATACCCTTTAAGGACGTCAGGTATGCTCACTCTTTGGATGTGGATGTGGCTGATAAGAGAATCTATTGGACGGATCAGAAATCGAAATGTATCTATCGAGCCTTTTTGAATGGCTCATTTGTTCAACGAATAGTAGACGCTGGTATTATAAGGCCTGAAGGTATTGCTGTAGATTGGTTGGGTCACAATATTTATTGGACAGACTCCGAAGCCCGGCGTATAGAAGTGGCACGTCTAGACGGCAGCAAAAGAAGAGTATTGCTGTGGAAAGGTGTCGAAGAACCAAGATCACTGGTTCTAGAACCACGCAAAGGTTATATGTATTGGACCGAATCGCCTTCGGACTCCATACGCAGAGCAGCCATGGACGGCACTGAATTGCAAACCATAATATCCAGTGCAAATCACGCCACGGGTTTGACATTAGACACCGAAACCCGTCGTTTGTACTGGGCCACCCAATCGAGACCCACCAAAATTGAATCTGCTGACTGGGATGGAAAAAAGCGTCAAGTTTTGGTTAGCACCGATGTAGATGAGCCCTATGCAGTCTCCCTCTACCAAGATTATGTGTACTGGAGTGACTGGAACACAGGTGATATAGAAAGAGTCCATAAGCTAACGGGGCAAAATCGTAGTTTAGTTCACAGCGACATGACCTACATCAGTTCTCTGGTCGTCTTCTATAATCAACGTCAATCAGGCACTAATCCTTGCAAGAATAACAATGGCGGCTGTTCGCACTTGTGCCTGGCTTTACCGGGACGTCGAGGAATGACATGTGCTTGCCCCACTCATTACACTTTGGCCAAAGATAATGTCTCTTGCATACCACCCAAAAACTATATAATTTTTAGTCAACGCAACAGTTTTGGACGTTTAATGCCCAATACCACAGATTGCCCAAATGTGCCACTACCAGTGACAGGAAAGAATATACGTGCGGTGGAATATGATCCCATAACACATTTTGTCTACTGGGTAAGTTATGGGGTGGATAAGAATAGAGAGTAGAAAAAGGGAACTCATTGGGATTGTTTTTTTTTTTTTTGGCGTTTCAGGTCGAAGGGCGCAGTCATAGCATTAAAAGAGCTTTGATGAATGGAACTCGTGCTTCCGTGTTGGTTGGTTCTGGATCTCAACCTTTTGATATTGCCATTGATGTTATAGGGCGGTTGCTGTTTTGGACCTGTTCCCATTCCAATAGCATCAATGTTACAAGGTAGGTAGATTCATAAACTTTAAGGATTAAATGTATTATGTACGTAAGAAAGCTATAGTGGACAACAAGAAATAGGGTCTGTCGAAAGCAATTGTTTAACGAAAATCGTTTTCGAACAAATATTTCGTTGCGGAAGTTTGACTTTGAAGCAAATTACATATGGGACATATTGCTTAATCAAAGATATCCTTAAAGCCAGACTACTTTAGGGGATGTGTTTTCGATGCTGCTGTCCTTAGGCGATTTTGTCATTTAATTTCCATTAAAAAACTGTTTTTAGATTTTCTTTCTTAAAACAAATATGATTAGGGACATCTGTATATATGAACATATTTGTTACGCACAATGTGTCTTTGTGGGAGGACCGTCTCCGGAGACTCTTTCCTTTAGGCGATGTATTTCTAAACACATCTACAGAAGAATGTTTATTCCAAAATCAAATGTTTTATTTAAGATTCTTGGCTACATAACCCTACATGTAAAGAATTGTCAGAGACCCGTATAGTGATAATTGTACTTTATTGGTTTTCTATTAGTGTAAGGAAACTTTTCTTCAGAAAGAGGATCGGAAAGTTGGCTTTAGCAACAGGAAAAACATCTTTAGAGACATTTTCCTAACATTACACTCTATTTAGACATATTTTCATGCAGTAAAAGAAAGGGTTAGGGTTACGTTTCTACAGGAAAGGAATCTTTAGATGCACTTTTCTGGAGATAAAGTGTGTCTTCAAACATTTTTCTATAAAAAAAGGTGTCCTCTCAAACCCTTTCCTACATAGAAGTTGTATTTAAAAATTCTTTCCAATAGAAAGAACTTTTTTGTACAGAAAATTTGTTTCGTATAGGTAAACCGAGAGAGATCCTTTTCTGCAGAAAATTTTCTCTTATTGCAAAGGTCTATTTAGAGTCTCTAATGAATCTGACCTCAAAGGTCAGAGAAGGCAGTTGGAAATACCGCTCTCCAAATAAGGTATCTTCACTTTCGTACAGAAATTGGGTCTTAAGAGATACTTTCCGGTCTTTCCTGTGTTTTTAAAATGCTGTCATACCGAAAACTTATCTTCAGCCAATCTTTTTGCTATAAATAAACATTTCGAAGCATTTTCAAAGTCCCTCTGCACTCGAATTTTCTACAAATAAGTCTTAGAAACACTTTCCTATCGAACCGACGACTTTAGATACCATTTTCTTCTGTGAAGAAAGTTGCCTTTAGATACCATTTTCTTCTGTGAAGAAAGATGCCTTTAAAAACGCTTTTCTTCAGGAGAGAAGACATTGGAAAAGATTTTATCTAAGAAATGTATATTTGCTCCATGACTGTACTTTTGGAAAAATATAGATACTCAATGGGGGAAAATATGTACTTCCAAAGAAGGTGCGTTTAGATAATGTTACTTCCAAGGAAAGCATTTGTTGAGACACTTTTCTTCAATAAATTAGTCTATACAGTAATCTGGGACAGTTTCCTGCTGTGTTTGGATTTTATAAATCAAATCTGTTAATCTCAAACACTTTCCTACTAGAAAACTGTGTTTAGAACTCCTATCATTCGGGTTAGAAGTACTTTAGAAACAAATTTCCCTTAGGCAGTTACCTTCACATGCTCTTTTGTGTTGGAAATATGTTTTTAGAGAGAAAAAATGTCAGCTTTTGATGGCAATTCCAATGAAAAAAGCTATTTTACAAATACTTGTAGTTATCATTAGCCCTTTTTAAACACAATCTTCAATGGATGTGCCGTGTTTTCCGAATACGCTTTAGGAAAATTTCTTTTGCAGATACTTCCCTTTATCAGTGAAATCAATTACCAAAAGGAGAGGTATCTTGCGAAATATTTTTGGAGTGATTTTCTATGAGCAAACTGCCTGCTTTTACATAAAAGTTTCCCCCGAGTAAACCCCATAAGAAACGGCATCTCCGAAAGGAACGCCATGTATAAAGATACAATTCTAAATTAAAAGCATCATTGAAAACATTTTTCTATAATGAAAGTGGTCCTCTATTGATTATATCATAGTAGCCACATCCATTGGCCACTAAAAAAGCACCCAACTATGTTTTGTCAGCAATGATAAAATACTGAAGCGAAATAGCCAAAAGAAAATAACCTTTGGTTGCACTTTTCTGCAGTAAAAGAGTAAATAAAAACAATTTTTTTTCTTTTAACAATAAATTAAAGTTGCCTCTAAAAGAAAGGGACGTATTTCGTTTTGAATTGCAGTTTCAATGGAGACTCAATAGGTGTTATCGATACCGGCGATTCTGAAAAGCCTCGCAACATCGCTGTGCATTCAATGAAACGACTGCTATTTTGGACAGATGTTGGCAGCCAACAGGCCATTATAAGGGCACGCGTTGATGGCGCAGAACGTGTAGTGTTAGCGTTCAAACTGGAAGGGGTGACCGCTTTGGCTGTGGATCAGCAGATAGATATGATCTATTATGCTCATGGCAAACGTATTGATTCCATGGATATCAATGGCAAAAATAAGTACGACTTCAGAAAATCTTGAAACTTTATATTTTAAACACTTTCTTGTCATTTAATTTCCCAGGAAAATCCTAGTGTCCACTCACATTTCTCAAGTCATATCTATAGCGGCGTTACAGGGCTTCGTTTATTGGCTGGACGACAAAACCGGTGTGGAGCGAATAACCATCAATGGTGATGGTCGTCGTGCTGAAATGCAACGTATGCCACAAATTACCGACATCGTCGCCGTTTGGACACCCGAATCAAAATTGTTCAGAAACCATACCTGCCTCTACAGTCGCACAAAATGTTCTCACATTTGCATAGCCTCGGTGGAAGGTCGTAGTCGTGAGATCTGCTCGTGTCCCAAAAATCTTATGTTGTTGGAGGATGAACAAAACTGTGGCGCTCTGCCAGCGTGTGGCCCCGATCATTTTACCTGTGCTGCTCCTGTCGCGGGGGGTAGTGGTGCCAATAGTGATATGAACAAAGATTGTATACCAGCATCATGGCGTTGTGATGGACAAAATGATTGTCCGGATAAATCGGATGAAGTGGGCTGCCCCTCCTGCCGGCCGGACCAATTTAGTTGCCAGTCGGGAGAGTGCATCGACAAAGCGCTGGTATGTGATGGCACCACGAACTGTGCCAATGGGCACGATGAGGCCGATTGTTGCAAGAGGCCGGGGGAGTTTCAGTGTCCTATCAATAAGGTAAGTAAGGGAGTTACATTTCATTTTTGCCTTTAATTAATTTACCATTCGTGTTGACAGCTTTGCATTTCCGCCGCCTTATTGTGTGACGGTTGGGATCATTGTGCCGATGGCGCTGATGAATCTGCCGACGTTTGCTCCCAGGCCAATACCCGACGCATGGCCCCATCATCCGATAAAAAGGCTTTTATGATTTTTATTATAGCCACCATGATTACCATATTCTCCATTGTATATTTGTTGCAATTATGCCGCACCCGCATAGGCAAAAATCGCAATGAGCCCAAAGATGACCAGGCCTCGGATCCTCTTTCTCCCTCTACGCTCAGTAAGTCGCAAAGAGTGTCGAAAATAGCCTCAGTAGCCGATGCAGTCCGTATGTCGACGCTAAATTCAAGAACCAGTATGAATTCTTATGATCGCAATCACATAACGGGTGCTTCCAGCTCTACCACCAATGGTTCCAGCATGGTAGCCTACCCCATCAATCCTCCACCCTCGCCGGCGACTAGGTCAAGAAGACCCTATCGTCATTATAAAATCATTAATCAACCACCGCCGCCCACACCTTGTTCCACGGACATTTGTGATGAGTCCGATTCGAATTACACCAGTAAATCGAATAGCAACAACAGCAATGGCAATACCAAACTTTCGTCATCGTCAGCGAATGCCAATTCTTGTCTTCAGTATGGTTACGACAGTGAACCCTACCCACCACCGCCTACACCCAGATCCCATTATCACAGTGATGTGCGAATATTGCCAGAGTCGTCGTGCCCACCATCGCCGAGTTCTCGTTCTTCTACGTACTTTTCACCGCTGCCGCCACCACCCTCACCGGTACAATCGCCTAGTCGGGGTTTTACGTAACATTTCGAAATTTTCATGTAAGTTCTTACTTTAGTTAGTTGTACGATATGAGTGCATGTGTGTGTGTGTGTGTGTGAGTGTCTGAGTTTGTGGAAACCCTAACAACCAATTGACGAATTATAATTTACTATCTATGCTTCCAAAATGTTTATATTTTATTATATATATACATATTTTTTGTAAATAACATACCCTCTCCACCCCTAAAGCCATTTCAAATAGTATATTAATTTTTTATATTGAAACAAAAACAAAACAATAATGAAAAAGTATTAAGCATTACTTAACTGTGTACATATAAATTTAGGCAAGAAGTTAAAAATGTTATTGCAAAATTAGAGCAATATTAAAACAGCAGATGGCAAAAGAAACCAATTGAATTTTTCATACATATCTAGATTTAAAGAGAAAATTAAAAAATTGAAAAGATTCTTTGGCAAAAACGAAATAGAAACCATATTGTATGGGATGCATACTCGCGTTACTGCGGCTACAGTTTGTCCACATAAAAATGTCCCTCAAGTGAACTGAATTTAATATTTTTTTACCAGCTCGCCATATTTAAAAAAAATGCATTTAAAATTACGAAAACAACATTGTTTTAGGTCAGTACGTCTATAGAAGCCTATTACTCGTGTAAACTGTTTCATTTTCTTTGATTTTTAAAGTCTCCTTTAGTTCAAGAGATTTACTACTGCAGGAAAATTGAAAACTGACTTATTTTAGTGCAATACAAATGTACGTTTTCAACACAACCGAGTTTGATGCCCAAATCTAGTACAATATTATACGCGTTGTATTGTGAATGCGATGTGTTGGTCTATACGAAGACAAATTTTACTTGCTGGATCAAATGTGGTAGCAAAAAAGGGCCAGTCAAGAAGTTTTTGTAACGTTTTACATCCCAAATTAGAGATCATTTTGAAAAACGTGCAATTGGTTTGAGACCTCTCTTCCCGACATATGTATTTAACATATATCAATAGTAAAATGTTGAATATTTTTTTCATTTTCATGTCTAGAAAAACTGAGAAAAAGATAGAAAATCAAATACTATTAACGAAAATTTATTAAAATGACTCGTATCAGTGATGCAGTTCCTCATTAATACTCATAATTGTAATATATCTAATAAAATTGTAAAATATCTCAAAACATGAATGTAATTAAATGGGGGTCCTAGTTCTACATACAGAGGCTTGAATTATGTCTCTGCCTCTTGCGCAGAATCAGTTCTTTCTAACTTTTCTTCGGTAATAGGCCAGAATATTTTAGCTAAACATGATAAAACAGAGATTTTTTGCTAAAAAAAATATTATAAAACCTGATCTTTTTGTCACAGAAACTTGGTTCTTATCTCAGTTCATAATTCACTTTTTTTGCTAAAAGAACAATTGATTTAATGAATCCACCATTTAACGAACAGGATAGTATTATCAGGCTGAATTAAAGCTTTGCTAATTACATTATCTAGCCTATTGGCACCTTTTCAGTGCTTAACCCAAGCTTGTACGATACGTATTGTACAATGCTACTACTGAGTAGCCCTCTATAGACCAATTAACTAATTCTTCTTTCATACTCGCAACTGGATGATATAACATAGAGGTGTCAGTCAGAGATTTGGATTGAATTGTTTCTCTGGTTCTAGCTTAAGATCAGCTCAGCAGTACTTGCCGAATAGCAGCTGGTTGTGTCAATTTGATGGGATTCATACTTATATAAAGTATGAGTGATGTACCGAAAATCATTTTTTTATAAAATAAATTAAACAGTTTGGTAGGTTGGCAAATCATGACAAATGCGAGTTTATCGTTCAGGTACAGAACTATATGCAAAAATGTTTTCCAATATTTTGGATAAAAAGCCAAAACATCTAGTTATTACATCTAAATCTATTTGAAATAAGCACTAGTAAGTAAGCTAAGGTTTCGAAATTTTCATAATTTTCATAATTGATCACATAGGGTGTTTTGGAAGTGGTTTATCTTTTCACAGCTTAGATCTTTCGCTTTTTTTTTTTTTGAACTAGTTAAATAGGGCCAAATAAGAATAGGATAACGTCTCCTGCCAGTAGGAAAATGTACAAGTTTTGAACTAGCATTTGCAACTAATTCATAACTCCGCTACGTTTTGGAACCAGTTCATTATTCCTTAATTTAGATCAACCTCTAATGGATGAGCTATGAAAAACAACTGTCCAGTGACGAAGAATAAAACATAAAACGCTTCAACAGAGAAAGAGAAAGAGATACCTTTTACCATTATAAAAAAAGAAAGTGTGCTGGAAAACAACTTCCCATAAAGTGAGTTTTATATATACATATATAGGCCACCCATAAATTTTTTTATTTTTATTTGTTTATTCTTTATCAAAATACTTGTTTAGTCGAAGCAACCACCATGTACACAAACTTTAGGATTTGTGCAGATAACGGTACTTTTGTTTTTGCGGTAATCCTGTGTTTCACAATTATAATGCCAAGTTCAATTAGTGAGTTTTTAAAATTGCAAGCGATGTCATTATTTTTGTGTAGTAGTGGTAAAATTCGTAATAGAAAAGACTTGTCGCGTGGAAAAAGTTTGACAGAACACGAAATAGGTGAAATAAATTCTTACATGGACGAAGGATGCAGTGGAAGTCTCATTTAAAAGTTTTTACGAGATCCTGATGCTTATGGAAGAAAAAAACACTTTTTAACCGCAATGAGCGAAAAAAAATATAAAAAGTGGCAGCAACACATCGAAAAGTTTACGCGACTTGCAAGCTGTTAAGGACAACAAAAACAGTCGCACCACCGTTTGGCGGACATTAAAGAGTTCAAATTTTAAAAGAAATGAACAAATGAAATGCATTCTAGCTTTAAACATGCCCTCATAGATTTTGAGCGTAAAAATATGAACGCATAATGCTTATCCATCCGTAAACCATACAAAATTTTTAACCGATTTGTTTTTATTGCAAACATAAAAATTTTAGGTAATTTTTTCTAATGAAAAAAAAAAATGGAATTTAGATGGTCCCGATCTAATTTATTATTGGCATGATTTAAGAAAAGAGCCGAAATTCTTTTCCAAGCGAAATTTAGGAGGTGAAAATGAGATGGTTTGAACAACATTTTCTGCAGCAAGATGTTTGAAGTTGCAGTTTGTATCCTCAAGAATGAAAAGTGCAGATTATATCCGAGTTTTGGAAAACGGTCTTATCCCATTGCTGAAATGAAAATGGGGACAGAGACTGGATTTTCCAACAAGATAACGCCGCAATTCACGTCAGCTGAGAGACAAAAAATATCCTGGTTTTCCTCTAAAAGAATTGGATCCATAAGCGTCAGGATCTCGTAAAAAATTTTAAATGAGACATACCATGGCTCCTGTCCAGTTTGCTTCCAATTTCTCTTCCACTGCATCCTTAGTCCTTGTAAGCGATTATTTTACCCATTTCGTGTTTCCTTGCGGCATGTCTCTTTTATTACTGAATCATGGCATTATAATTGTGAAACACGCTAAAAACAGAATTATCGCAAAAGCAAAAGTATCGTTATCTGCACAAATCCCAAAGTTCGTGGGCATGATTGTTTTGTCCGAACAAGTATGTTGATAGTATTACACAAATAAAGCAAATTTATGGGTGACCCTATAAATATGAAAATATGCACCTTAGGCATTGTAATTTTTCCAATGGAAAGTGCGTATTCGCACAGAAAAACGACTTCGGCAATCACTATTTTAGAGTAGAGTAATGTGATACTGGTCACAATTCAAAATTTTATTGAATTCCAAAATGCAATAATATCCTCTGTTCGGAAAAAATATGGAACTATTTGTGAAAATGGTTCAAGAGTACTATTAGAAGGATATAATATAGAGACCAAAGAAAACCACTACTTGGATTGGTCCGTACAAATAAATGACATGACATTAACACAACACGTGCAGTGCAATAAATCATCCACTGATTTATAAATGTGATTCATTTAAAAATTTATAGATGTAAAGGTTACTATTAACTAGTCATTTTTGTATGCACAGGGACTCAGAATGTGGGACACTATTTATGCTGCAAGTTTAACCGTTTAACCTATTGCAGATCTGTTTCTTATTCCATCATGAAAGAAAACACGATTTTGTTGCTACTATTTATGTTTGGCAATGGTGTACAAGAAAAACAGACACTACAAATTTTTCGACAAATCCATTTTAGACATATTTTTTGCCTATTATGGAATATGCTAATTCACTGGCTTCCGAAAACGTAAAAACATAACCTGTTCCAATTTCAGTGTTGGAAACCAGTTCGCAAAAGCTGGTCGCTAAAGTTTTTCAAAATTCAGAAATTTTGTATATTCATTATGAAATAACTTACCTGTAAAATCAACCAAGGACATTAGAAACACAATGAGCCCCATTCGAATTTGTCCAAAAATGTACAACACCATTTCCAACTGGAAAAATTAAAAAAAAAAATGTAAATTAAAAATAAGAATATTCATAGATCAATAGAAATGATGGATTTCGAAGCGCTTTGCCCACATAACTTGAAAAATATGTTGCTAAAATGTTGTCTACATAATTTGCAAGGCAAACAAACTTATATAATTTATTTTTTAAGATTTCAATACAATGTTGAAAAAACTTCCCGGGTATTTTTATCAATTTATCAAGAACAGAACAACTATCAACAAACAACAATTTGAAACTAATCGATCAACTTGCCTATAGATGACCTGCTTTAAAAGAGACAAATAAATTGCGTGCGCCCTACCATAATAATATCTCTAAGAGAAATGCAAGAGACACCACAACCCTCCAAGCCTATAGTATCTCCATGACACAGTCGAAGTGTGTTGCTTTCGAAATGTTAAGAACTGTATTATGGTTTTACCCACAGGCTTTCGCCCTGCAAAATAACCTACTCAAAGAGAAGAGAATTCTCAAAATGTATAAACCCTTCTGGCGAGAATATTCATTTAATTTCATTTCATTTATTGAACAGTCTTGTATTCATCTAAGTTACTTCCATTTATTCGCAGAAAAACGCCTGCAATGGGCAAACTCATTAAAAAAAGTTTCAACAGGTTGATTCCTGGGGAATTTTTTCGCACAGAGAGTGAAATATCTAGGGTTCATTGTAAAACTGCAAACTGCGAATTTCATATGCCCCACCGATTTGAAGTTTTCATATATTGTGTTGATTTTCTCCAAAATTTCCATAACTTCTGGGTCCTTTTTATATTCTACTATTGAAATCTTTATTTGAAATTATTCCATTTAGATAGTGAAATATCTAAGAGCTTATTGAAAAGAGGAAGAATCACGTCTACCCCAACACATCTATTCTATTTCACATCTATTTCGTTTTGCCATCGATGTATACAAAAAACAACATAAGCATTATAATGTATATCATAGACTGCTATTCCAAATATCCCATCTTCCCATGCAAGTTAAATTTTACAAAAATAAAAAGAAAACGAAAATATTTAAAAAGTATATAACAAACATTTACATATATGTATATATATATGTAGTTATGATCATAACATTAAAGTTCAAATTAAATAATACTTATTGTGCCAAATTTAAACAAAAAAAACAAAACTAATTTATAATTCTAAAAAACAAATAAATAACATAAAAATACAAGTTATTTACGTATGTTTCATCATACAATAAGCTCACTTCCTACCCATATCAGCCGCCCCATACCCAACGGATTAACCTGTAAACTCTCATATACTACAGAGTCCTTGCCTGTTTAGTTAACCTCTTAGCCCAAGAGTTTAACGTTTAATTTTTAAAAAAATATTTTAGTTATTCAGAATTTAGTTTCTCTGTTTACGAATTATGGAATTTAATACTTTTTTTCGGAGTTGTTTTTCTTTTCTAATGGGTTTTCAATTACTTAATGTAAACTTTTCCTTGAGAGATGTGCAGTCAATTTGATTGAAGTTAACCGCTTCTTTTAAAAAAAAAAAAAAAGAGTTTATTCACATTTTTTCTTTTTATTTTGCTAAATTTGTAAAGAGTCGTTAACATTTTTAAACAATAATAACAAAATCTAAATGGAAACGTTTTGTTATATCAATCCGTAAGACAATGGTTGGCATATCAAACCATCAAAATACGGTTTCGCAGTTGTTTACAACAAATAAATGGAAATCTATCTTCTACAGGTTATGATCAGTTTCATAGATCCTGCATACTAACTTAAAGAATGTGAGAAACTCTTGAGTGTAATAATTATTTGTCATCCGCCCTTTGAAATATATACGAGTATGTTATATTTAGTTATTTGTATCTAATGTGTCCCTTAGAGTTCATATGGCATATAGAGTTGTTTATATCTCAGGAATGCTATATACCATTGGAAATTAGTATGAAAAAGGAATAAAAAACAATTATGGTAACAAAATTTTCGGCAACATTCGACTAAAACTGGCAAAGTCTCATTTTTTTTAACAAAAATCTCACTTCCTTATGTAATAAACATGAAAATCTGACGAAAATTTTGAATATTTTTCAAAAAACAACACTTCACGTCTATAAAAACGACATTTAACAACAGGCACTAGATTATGTGGAACCCAATTCAATCATTCTCAATGATTTGAAATGATGTTAAATTGCTTTTTGACAATGTTTTCAACAATGATTTCAAAAACTTCTTTCCCGTATATTTCCAGAATTGGAACCAACAGAGGAAATATTTTGTTTTCGAAATCCGAAATCTTTTGTTTATAAGATCTATCAAAGTGACTCCTGATTATCCTGAATTATATCTAGTACCCCAAATTCATAGTTGTGTTTCACAAAAACTATAACTGTACACGGTAAAGACTTTTGCCTTCTCGAAATAATTGTAATTTACACATTTGGTCGTCCCATCCTAAAACTTTTCTGGCAAAAACAGACTACCAAATAAACTATAGCTTTTCGTGAATCTCTTAAGTGAAAAAATGGAATGGAAAAAATGTTTATTGTTGAAAGATTCCCAACAAAATTCGACGAATTTGTTCAAAATTCGACCTCAAAAATTACGAATATTTTGTTCACCACGTTAAATTTGTTAGCATCCTTCAGAACTTTTGCCCCTTTTTTTTTGCTTTTATGACAAATTTTGTTACCGATTACTGTGAAAATGTTGTTATCTATCTTTAAGTCTCTTTTGTGACAAAATACAAACTAATCTCAAGCGAAATTTCTGTACACTGCAGGCTGAGAATGTTCAATATTCTAGAAAACCCATCCATTTCCTAAACCACCTACCCCCTTTCTTGTACATAGATTCTTCCGAAGGAAACCTTCGAGTAAACCCTGCAATTCTAACTGTAAGTTGTGTGTATTTGTATTTTTTTCTGAAGTAAAACATATCTTCCGTGTCATTTTTATTTTATGGTTTATATTAATGAATTAATTTAATAGTATATTAATACGTATCCATGTATTAAAGTTAGTTTAATTATCACCCTTAGAAATACAATAAAAACAAGCAAATTTAATTCGTTTTTTTATATGTAGTTAAACACCTAAAAAAAAATCACATGAAAAAATATTAATATATAAATCATATAAACGCCAAAAAGTGCCTCAATTAAGTAATTTGTTAATTATATAGACCCGATCGATATTTGTGTATATTTTTGTTTATTATTGTACAAGTTTTTATTTTGAATTTCCTTTATTTCATAAAAGTTTATATTTTTACTACCTACCTACAGATCTACATATTATACCCTTACAAATGTTCTTTTCCAAATAGTTTAAGTTACTATTATTCTTATACTTATTTTTTATAATATTAAATCAATAAATCATGTAATACCACTTTACCTATTGTGACATGCAAACAAAATGTATAATCTATAATGAAAACTATTTCAAAATCATATTTGTATGTTATGGATTTTAAGTGTTTTCCTGATTAGTTGATATTAGTGCAAATATAATTTTCACAATAACTGAGAAATGAAATAAAACAAAACAAAACAAAAAGTGTATTAAATTAAATAAAAGAAAAAGAAATATTAAACAAAAATTAAGTTGTATTGTATTGTTATTTGTTATAGGGACAGTGTTTGATGGTGTTGAGTTTTAAAAGTTGGAAATTTATGAATCGAAAACACAATTTCATGAAATATGACTTTTTGACGTTGCCAAGAGTTTGACTTTTGTTGTGGAATCCGACTCTGTTTTAGAGAGCTTCAGTTTGTGTCGCCGTAGATAAGTATCACAACGCAACGCGCAGTTTGTAAAATATAATATTAACTTTGCAAATGCACCAACATATAGACAATACTTTACGAAACAGACGATGTTCCTCTACTGATGATAAAAGATATCGTGACATCAAGCAACGAAATATTCAACATCTAGAAATTACACTCTATTTCTGACCAATTCTCAGACATCATGTGAAACTTCATTCAAGGATTTCAAAATCGCTATTTGTTCTAAGTTCGTTTAGTTATATGCAGTTGACACAAAAAGTATACTTTTCGCCTTTTCGAATTTTTCTCAAATATACGAAAAATCATCTTTTCGACTTTTTCAAATGTATGAAAACTCAACTTTTTCAAATATAAATATTAATCTTTCGGATTTTTCAAATGCAAGAGAAGTCAAATTGTCAAAAATTTTATAACTGAGATTGTTTTAAAGGTGTATTTCCAATTATACTAATTGTTTTATATAGTGCAACACCTCATTCTGCCACTGCGGCCTTCTCAAGCATTATTAAGTCACCAAAACTTCGATAGGCGACTAACGAAGACAACCCCAATTTATGTTTCGGCGAACAAGGAGACTGCTCGCTTGGTGTGCTATGTAAAATTTGCTTAGCTTAATTTAGGAATGATGGATGATTTTACCTGTTTCTGGTTCACCGTTAGTAAATAAATAACATAAGACTTGAAATTATAAAAATATTATTGATTGCCAGTAAATGCTATAACGAACTAAGCAAGCCAATACATGGGTCCATTATCTTTAACAGAGTATGTCCAAGCGGATCCAAATACAGCGATTACACTAGCAGAATCATTTTAAGCAGATGGATGTAAAATTTCCAGTTCCAGCCAAGTCGGTATAAAAGTAGGTGACCAAAACTTCACTAATGTACCCGATTTCCCCCAATACTCTAAAATCTCAGAGCGACGTATTGGAGAATGAGCGCAGAAAATAGTTGCGGCCGTAATCAAATTTTCCATACTTTTCTATATTACTATAATAAGTAAACACGTTTCATCCAAAAAGTTAGATCCTAAAGGTGTTGATTTTCATAATAGAATTATAGGGTTTAGATCTGGACTTTTAGTGCTTTATAATACAAATTACGCTACTGCATCTCAAAATTGATGTGTATCCGAGCAGGAATACGCAATCCAGGACATTTATTAAGACGCTCTTTATGAAAAGCATTGAAACATTCTCTCCAAAATTGGAAGCAGTTATCCAAAATGAGTGAGGAAAGAATGTGGTCGGTCTGCTGTATTTAATTTACATACAGCTCGTTCATTTTTTCCAAACGGGAAGTCATTTACGTTCAACAATAAAGAAAATCTTATCAATTTACTTATTTAACCACAATGAGAAAAATATCATACTTATCAAAAGTATTAAAACAAATATAATGGAGCACAATAACAACAACACAATGCAATTTAATATATTTACACTGTACAATAAACACATCAGCATCGGCATCATGTACTTGCCAACAGCGGAACCATTCAAATCTAAATTCTCTTTTAGTATTAAAATAAACAGCTTAGGAGCAACAACGACATCGCTAAAGAAAATCACAGTGTTTAAAAATATAAAGAAAAGAAGATAAATTGCTGTGCAATGTCAGATCCAGTTGAAAAAGGGCTCCTAAAGGGAAAACAGGACTCGAATTCCTGCAAACCTAAAGAAACTTGGGGAAATGACATTGAATTTTTATTCTCATGTATTTCCTTATCAGTGGACTTGGGCAACATCTGGCGATTTCCATATATTGCCTATCAGAATGGCGGTGGGGCTTTTGTCATACCATATCTTATTGTGTTGTTGATCATTGGACGACCTGTTTATTATCTGGAGATACTGATAGGACAATTTTCCGGAAGAGGTTGCATAAAAGCCTTCGACATGGCTCCAGTGTTGAAAGGTAAGTATTAAAGGGCACAAAATTAAAGGTATTTTGAAATAAGTGTTCAAGTTTAAAGAAATTTTTTTTTGTTGGTGTCCATACACGTCGAATCGAAAATATACACAGCCCGACAAATTATCATTTTTTGGTGTTAATCGAAATTATGAACACAATCTTGGTTAGATGTTAAAGTGCGGATGTCGACAGTGATCTGAAAGTCAATAGTTTGCATGTAGTAAAAGTGTTAGAGTCCAAATATATATATTTGGTTCTCTAACGGCTTTAGTTACCAAGATGTAAGGCAACGACGTATTGAGAAGATGGTTTTACATTTGAAACTCATTCTAAGTCCCACCAATTTCGAGATCCAAATTAAATGAGTTAACCTATAAAAGCTTTGCATTGGAGTTTTCAAAAGGATTGATATTAAGAAATTAATTAATTAATTGAGAAATTACGAACAGGTATTAAATATTAATACCTAGATATTAATATAGTAAAATGAAATCGATAATACCCTAGAGGACATTAGAAAGATACGTTTAGTAGTCAAAAACTGTTAGGGCAGTTTTATGTCTCTTGACTCAGTATTGTTTGAGCGCGCACACAGATCAATTGTGACTCGGTAAAAGGTTCAGGAGCTTGGTAGAAGGTTCTTATGCAGCAATTAATTGTGCTAGTAAGAAATTCATCCCAGCAGAAGCTGGCAACAAGTTATCCAAAAAAACGGTGCACGTATGAACTTAATCGGATTATTTTAACTATACTAAATAAATCTTTCAACGTCATGCCATGCCTTGTATTTTACTTTCGCCGCAGAAAGAAAAGAATTCCAAAGAATTTTATACTCCTGCGCCTTTTATCTAATAAGTCACCAAATTTTAATCTTCTTGAAAACCAGGCATTTCCACTGTAGTCTTGTTCGTTTGGCTCTTTCAAACAATTTTTATGCCGTAGGGTTTTGATCCATCGGCACAATATGGCCCCACCCGTACAACCGATGTATTTTGATGTGCTTAACAGCGTCGATATCGTCGATAATTCCACTGATTCCAGGCTAAGAATTTTTTTTTTTGGGTGATACAGCTGGCGCTGAGTTGAGGATCCTCGGGCGAGCTTCGCATAGATCATTCCAGAGCAAAATGCAATCGTCAAACGAACACTGATGTTCTCTGCAAATGATTCATTATATTTTACGGGGCACCAAGTAAGATAACTACAGTTGGATTCTATTATGCTAGAGAAAACTCTGTCATTAAATCGCTAAATCCGTAATAAAACCGATTTGCAAACAATACTCTTCTTTTTATTTCCAGACTGGCATATCGTATATATTTTGTTCACGTAGATAAAATCATCCATCACTGTAAATTTGTAGTTGCAAATATTTAGACTCCCAGATGTGTAATCGCTTGAAAACGTAGTTATCAAATATGCCTGTACTTAAGGTTTCCCGCAGCAACAACTCACTAAAAACATCCCAGAATACTCTAGACACACTCTGCTTTTCCGCGAGTAGATAGTGTTCGTTTTTTTTTTTTTTTTGAATTTCCGGTACAATCTACATACTTTTCCATCCGACTCCTTAACTGCCGTTTCATCATAATTCATCAAATCGCGGATATTCATGTTAATAGCTTTTGCGTATAATGAGGTTTACGACGTTCACAATTTGGCATTTTATATGGATTGAGCCATATTTTGACAAAAGAAACAAATTGTTACAACACTTTACAAAGAAAGTTTCATTTTGTTTTAAATAAAGTTTAATACAACGCTACATCTGTACTCCACTCCATTTTGAGCTCGTTGAAATGACCTGTAGTATGGTATAGTAGCAAAGTGCTTTGGAGGCGTTTACTACAACCTTATACGGCAACTTCATATAATATTTTAAATAAAGTCAGAATTATTACTTGGAAATGCTGTGAACTCTTTGTCCTACATGCAGGTGTAGCTGCTGGTCAGGTCTTGGCTACCACTGCTTCCATTACGTATTACTCAAGCATAATGGCTCTAACATTGAGGTTCTTAATAGCGTCTTTTTCGAAGACCCTACCATGGAGTGTATGCAAATCAGAATGGGGTTCACAATGTTTGGAACACAATTCACAGAACAATGACACAGAAGGAAACCTAAAGAAAATGTCGCCAGCAGAGTTATATTTTCAGTAAGTAATATAAAACAGATTTTAATTGCACAACTTTAGAATGAAATTGCTGGAATCTGTTACGAATCTACCAACAAAAATAGAAACGAAATTCTACATGAATACCAGAACATTAATGATGGCATAGGCTCTCCCAACTGGCAGCTAGTTGGATGCTTAGCAGCATCTTGGTTTATAATTGGAGGTGTATTAATTAGAGGTTAGTAGAGTATACATAAAGCAGTGTGACATGAATTGAGTTTTTACATTCATAAAAAAGGTGTTAAAAGTTCGGGAAAGGCGGCTTATTTCTTGGGAGTCTTTCCGTATGTGGTGCTCATCATACTGCTTATTAGGGCAGTGACCTTGCCGGGGGCTTTAGAAGGTATCACCTATTTCTTTAAACCTCAGTGGACCGAATTATTGAATCCAATGGTAAGTAATACAAATTTGGTTAGTTTAGATTGTAGAATAATGAGTGTTTAAATAATTGTATAAATCGTATTATGTATGCAATAAGCTTGAGAACTAATAACGTTTTTTTGCAGGTTTGGTATGCCGCTGTTACTCAGGTATTTTTCAGTTTGGCTATATGTTTTGGGACTTTGATAACTTATGCCTCCTACAATAATTTCTCTCGGAATGTTTACAAGTAAGATTGGCTTCCCTATTATACGGGGCAATGCCGGTACGAGCATACATATCTTAAATTTTGTCATAACTCACCTTTCTCTTGCAACGCCAGTGACATCGTGATTATCACCACTATGGACTCTTGCTCCTCCATTATAGCCGGTTGTATAACCTTTGGTATCTTGGGAAATTTGGCTTTTCAAACAGGCAATACAGATATAGCTAAAGTCGTTAAAGGCGGCGCCGGACTGGCATTCATTTCGTATCCAGATGCTATAGCCAAATTTGAATTTGTACCACAGGTAAGCTATCAAGGCTTACGGGGCCCTCTGTGACGCTTTAAAGCAAAACTACCTAAAAGGCATTCGCGATTCTTTTCTTTTTGATGTTGTTCGTATTAGGTATCGGCAGCACCGTTGGCATGGGTTCTTGTATAATACGCGTTATACGCGATCGATTTAAGAATATGCCAAATTGGATACTGGCCTTGGGTTTGGCAGTATTGGGTTTCACCGTCAGCATAGTATATATGTGCCCGGGAGGACAGTTCATATTGAATTTAATTGATTTCTACGGTGTCTCCTTTACGGCGTTAATTTTGGCGATAGGCGAACTATTAGCAATGGGTTGGATATATGGTATGGTTCAGGAATTCGTTAATAAAGATAAAGGACATGATATGATGTATTCCGCATTATTTAGGTGTTAAACGCTTTTGTGCAGATATCAAATTTATGATGGGACTGAATACGGGCATATACTGGCGCCTTTGTTGGGGAATTATCACGCCGGGCTTAATGATTGCGGTGCTAATCTATACGCTTATAGATATGGAACCGTTGACATATAAAAATGTGGATTATCCTGCCATAGCTCATGGTAATTTGAAGTAGAATTTCGAAACGTTAACATGTTGGTAATTGTCCGAACTATTCCCTTCTTACTTCTAGCATTTGGTTGGTGTTTGGCGGCATTAGGTCTTCTACAACTACCTGGTTGGGCAATATACGAACTATGGCATCAGGACACATTTTTCGATCTGAAAGAGGTAAGCTATTAGCCATTGCATATGCCCATATCTTGTTAACATAGACTTACCTTTGAATTCTACTCTATCAGTTGTTGTTAATTCTTGTTTAATTTGCTTAATTACAGAAGTGTTGCGGAATTTTCAAACCCTCTCCTAATTGGGGACCTTTGGATCCTCATATTCGGGAAGAATATGACAACTATCTCAAGAATTTAAAAAATGACCTAAAAGAGATAAAAGAGCGTAATATCTTTAAAAAGATCTATAACAACTTGTTTGGTTAGAGTTTGGTTTATTTAAAAACATTTTAATAAAAGTCTTAACCTTGTAGAACAAATTTGATAAAATTAAAAAAAGTTATAAAATGTTATAAAAGGTATAAAACTCACTATAAAATCTATATACTTGTATGTACATGAAATTGTTGTGTTACTGCCTGACTGATCATCGCTTAGGTCAAATGACAAAAAATTAAAATTGGTTTTTAAAAGTTGGGTTAAAAAGGGATTTTCTAAAATTTGTACTCTTAAGGCTAAAAGCATGGTAAAAAGGCACCAATCTGGTACCAAAACACTTATAGCTGGAATCATGAAAATTGGTGTCCATATAATATACCCCTTACAGAGGAAACACTCGATAAGAATGGATTTTTCGAAATTCCCGCTCTTGTGGTTAAACGGAAAGAACTGGAATCATGTAGGCAACCGGTAAGAGTGGGTTTTTTTAACTTTTTTAAACTGCTAGATCTGGAATCAAGGAATTTGGTGTCCCTATTTCTCTTACATACTGAACGCATTATAAGCAAGGCGTTTTCAAATCCAATATTTTTAAGGAGGTAAAATCTGGGTAAAGAGGGCTTAAATGCTAGTTTTGGCCAGGGTAATAGGGTAAACTCAGAATCATTAACCACAGCAAAAAAATTAATGTATATCGGCATAACAGGGAATGGTCATTCTCCTTTCTCGGAAAAGTGGTAGGAAAAACATGGTATCAGCACAACGGATCGAAGCTAAGGTTTTCAACATTATATTTCAAATATTTCTTATAGAAAAGATGCGCGACAAGAAAAGATATAACGCAATACACAGCTTTCGGTGTAAAAATGGTGAAAGAGGAACAGAAATGGTATCATCACTTATAACAAATAGTTGAAGCTAAAATCATGCGGTTGCGTTTGTTTTTAAATTTTTCGAAATCCGTATTTAAAGAGTAAAACAAGAAAAGTGGGAGCAAAACTTGCATATCGTCAAGAACAAAAGAGTGAAGCCTGAATTATCAAATTGGAAGTGGGTATGCAAATTCACCTACTGGCGTTGCCTGGCAGTAGGAGCAGACACATAATAATTCGTACAATTGGGGAGTAAAACATGAAAGAATGAGGGCAAAAAGAACAATTGCCAAAGACAAACGGAATACATTTTGAGGTAGACTGATTTCACCAAAGATTGTAGATTGTTTCACCAAAGTGTGGGTTTCACCAAAAAGAAATTTGTACTTTTAGGGATACAACGGTAAAATTAGAAGCCAAAAACGGGCTGTCCCGTAAAAAAATTACTAAATATAAACCATGAGTGCATTTCTCTTAGGAGGTAGTCACACAATGCTGGGACGCATTTTGAAATTCATTCTTTTATGATCTAACATATGCATATTTTATGCATGTATGAAAATACAAACTTTCGAATTCTAGCAAGAAATAAATGGGACGAAAATTCATACCGATTAGATCTGAAAACTGAAACTGAAAAATTAAACTTAAAAACTTGCGGCTTGTGCGCACTTTAGTGACGAATTTTACAGACGACTAAAGCTAGAATCATCAAAATTGAGGTGTACATACCCTCATAGAGTATATCTGCGATAAGAAAGAATTTTTCAAAATACATATTTTTAGATAAAAACAGGGTAAATAGGCAAAATTTGGTACCATCGCCCCGAAATAGAATCAGGGAAAGTGGTGTCCGTGTTTCATTTCCAGATTGGGCAATCGGTAAGAATAAAATTTTTCAACTCGTACTTTTAGGGGTAAAAACTAGGTATCAATTAGGGATAAAAACGCGAGAAAAAAGAACAAATTTGTTAACTTAGCCCAGCTTGAACAATAAAACCTAGAATCATGAAAATTTGTGCCCATATTGCCCTTCCAGAGTATGTAGTCTATAATAGGAGGTTTTTAGAAATTCGTGCTTTTACCCCTAACAGAATGAAAAGGTCAAATTCGACACGAACGCCCTCCTCAAATAGGTAGAACAAAAATCGCGGAATGCGCGATAAAAAAAGAACTTTTTAAATTCGAATTTATGGGAGGTGCAAAAGAGATTACAATGGTACCACTGGCCAGACAGAGCGGGTAGACCTAAAATCATGAAAATCGGTGCGCCCATTTTCCATAAACAGCACGTGCATGATAATAATGTACTTTTGTACAGTGCCAGCGAGAGTGTGCGAAAATGGTACTATTTATTATCCACAGCAAATGATTCAAGTAGGTTGACATAATTGAAAATATACTCCTGTTACAGCATGGCTTTCGAAACTCGTGCTTTCATGAAACAATACTGGAGAAAAATGATATCATCACTTAATAATATAGTAATAGTAATTTTTCTCTCTGTGCAGACAGACGTGTTTGTGCATCGGCTTTAGAAAAATAATTATAAAAAAGGTTAAATATACTCTTAGCCCAAAAAAATATTCAGTCAGAAGACGCTAAATCAAAATTCCCCAGTGCAGTGATATTAATATACAATTTATAATATTACAATCACAACAAATCTGCAAAAAAATATAGTTTACATTTCGCATATCTTAAGGCGAAAAGTGCCTATATGAGTGTCTCACACTCAGAGAGACGCCTGAGTCTTAACGGCAGAAATTCGTATCTCTCAATAAATGCAAACGAGTGTCAGAAAAGTGCATCCCAAAACAAAAAAGATGACAGTGCCTTCCTAACCGCGAAAACTAGTGTCAATATGAATTCCCCCTCAGCTCACATCTCTCCAAACAATGATGACAGTTTGGCAAGTAGACAAAATATGTTGCCGCCTAAAAGTATGCCCGTAAGTACTTCCCATTCCCATGCTCCACAAACAATCAATTCGCCCCAAGTTAAGATTTCGCCTAAAAGTATACCCGATATTTCACCTAACATTTGTGCAAACGGTGATATACTGGCAACTCTCGCGAGTGCTACTCAACCGGCAACATCGACCTCGAAGGGCGCTATACCGAAACAAAAACCTCAAAATGAAACGGTTCAAACTGGGATAGACGTTTACTTTCCCATTCTGAAAAGAAAATTGAGCCCAAAGTCTAGCCAAAAACTTCCAAACTCGAAGTATTCCAGAAACATCCCTCCCTCACAGGTTGACCCAAGAGGTCAAAATTACTACGCAATTTTGGCCGCAGAAGAAGAAAATTTGCAATCACAACCTAAGAAAGCACAAAAACCTCCCCCAATATTCCTAAGGGAAGCTATCTCTAACAATCTGGTAAACAGATTATCTCATTTAGTTGGTAAAGACGGTTTCCATGTAGTGTCCCTGCGCAAGGGGAAGGTGCTGGAGACAAAAGTTCAAACATATACGGAAGAAAAATATCGTGAAGTTTCCAAATTTTTTGACCAGGAACGTAAGAATTACTACACTTACCAACTCAAAAGCTCTAAGCGACTAATAGTTGTAATCAAGGGCATTGAAAGCAACGTTCCCATACAGGAAATAAAGGAGGCCGTTGAAAATGAGGGTTACGAAGTGAAATCCATTCACAATATACTCAACAAGTTCAAGGCTCCTCAGCCCATGTTTAAGGTGGAAATAGCGTTTGACTATGCCCACATGAAAGGAAAAAATGAACCCCACCCAATTTACAATCTCAGATATCTGCTTCATCGCAGAGTATCAGTTGAGGAACCGCTAGCGCGCAAAGACCCTCCTCAATGCTTAAACTGTCAGGAGTTTGGGCATACTAAAGCTTACTGCAAATTACCATCAGTATGTGTGATATGCGGAAGCATTCATAAAACTTCAGAATGCAAGTTACCAAAAACAGATCCCAGTCTGAAGAAATGTGGAAACTGTGGAGGAAACCACACAGCTAATTATAGAGGTTGCCCCGTGTACATAGAACTAAGGAGGAAGCTCTCTCATAGAAGGCAGGAAACTCCTCAGTTTCAAATGCCAGAATCTGGGTGTATCCCAAATCCAGATCCATCAGTCTCAAATGTCAATTCAGCAACGACGACTCAAATGACATATGCACAAACTCTCAAAAATCAGGTTCCTCAAGCTCCTCCCCAGAAAAACAATATTGAAACCTCAATCGAATCCCTCATAAAAACTATGAATAATTTCATGACAAATATGCAGGGGATTATGCAAGAAATGTTACGAAACCAGAATACGCTCATTCAAGTTTTATTAACCAGAAAATGAACTCTATAAGAATTTGTTACTGGAATGCCAACGGACTCACCCAACATAAGAACGAAGTAGAGTATTTTCTGAAATCCCGAGATATTGACATTCTCTTAGTCTCTGAAACTCATTTCTCGTTAAAAAATTGCTTCCGAATAAATGGATACTCAACCTACGATACAAAACATCCCAGTGGAAGAGCTTGTGGAGCAATGCTATATCGAGTTCAGGCCTAAAAGTTTTGTCTGGAGGTGAACCAACATACTGGCCCACGGATCTCAATAAAACCCCCGATCTCATAGATTTTGCAGTTATGAAGGGCATAACAAGAGAACACATCATCGTTACTCCTTCCCTTGACCTCTCATCAGACCACTCCCCCACAATTCTCACAGTATTTAACATTCCCTTGAACCCGGAAATCTCTTACCATTTTCCAAACAGGCATACAAATTGGTTGAGATACAAGATGTACATAAGCTCTCATCTGTGGCAAAACTTTTCTCTCAAAACACCAGATGAAATTCAGTCTGCCATCAACGTCCTCACTACCACAATGACAACTGCCGCAAACTTGGTAACTCCGCACAAGGTCTACGCTAAAACAAAAAATGACTCCTCATGTCATATTGAATCCCTAATCAACGAGAAAAGGAAAGCGAGAAGACGATGGCAAAAGCACAGATCTCCCTACCTCAAAGCTCGTCTCGACCAGTGCAAGTCAAAACTGAGGTCAACTCTGGATGAAAAAAAAGAAATCTCTGAAGCCCGCTATTTATCTCGTCTAGGAGCCACACAAAACACTAACTATAGCCTGTACAAGGCCATAAGACAACTACAGCGTCCTATAACACAGGAGTCTCCAATACGGATGAAAGATGGAGGTTGGGCAAGGAGTAGTGATGAAAAAGTAAAAGAATTTGCTGATCATCTGGAAGAAGTATTTACTCCTAACGATACAATCTCTCGTGTGAATCCGACGATCATTAGCCCAATGGTCACAAATCCAATGAAAATAAGTCTATCTCTCTTAAAGAAAAATGTTCTCTCGTTGAAAATGAATAAATCTCCTGGACACGATAAAATAACAGCGAAAATGATTTCAGAACTCCCCCACAATATCCTCAAATTAGTTTTATTTATATTTAATGCTATACTTCGAATTGGTTACTTTCCTCAATCATGGAAGCTGTCTGAAATAATAATGATCCCAAAACCTGGAAAGGAACTGTCACAAATTACATCCTATCGACCCATAAGTTTACTCTCTATTTTATCTAAACTGTTTGAAAAGATCTTTCTCCAAATGTTGTACCCCTATATTGAAGCAAACCAGGTAATACCCACGCACCAGTTTGGGTTTCGCAAGGGTCATGGAACGACAGAACAAGTACACCGTATAGTAACCCAGATCAGAAAAACTTTCGAAGATCGGAAATATTGCTCAGCTCTCTTTATAGACATCTCCCAAGCCTTTGATAAAGTGTGGCATGAAGGCCTTATTCACAAAATAGTCTCTTTTCTACCGGCAAATACCCATAAGCTCCTGGAGAGCTATCTGAAGGATCGATCTTTTGTAGTAAAATCGAAAGACTCTGTTTCAACTCAAAGAAAAGTTTCAGCAGGAGTTCCTCAGGGCAGTATACTAGGCCCTATACTATATACCATCTACACCTCTGACATGCCTGTGCAATCCCTAATTCAAACCTCAACTTTCGCTGATGACACTGCATTCATGAGCACTAGCACTTGCCCATTAATGGCTTCTAGACAACTGCAGTCTCATATACACACATTAGAATCTTGGCTCGAAAAGTGGAAGATAAAAGTAAATGCCACTAAGAGTGTACAGGTTACATTCTCTCTTAGACAGAACAATTGCCCAGCCCTCACTATTCACGGTAGTACCATACCCGTTCATAACCATGTCAAATATTTGGGTATTCACCTTGACCGACGTCTCACCTGGAAAAATCACATTGACTCAAAAATCATACAATTGAAATTAAAAATGGCTCAACTCCACTGGCTTATTGGCTCCCAGTCTACTCTCAGTTTGGAAAATAAAATCACCATCTACAAAACCATATTGAAGCCAATATGGACATACGGCATCCAGTTGTGGGGAACGGCATCGGCTTCTAACATAAATAAGCTGCAGAGAAGACAGTCAAGAATACTGCGTCAAATTTGTGGTGCCCCATGGTATGTTAGGAATGATAACATACACAAAGATTTAAACATTCCTTATATTTCCGAGGAAATGAAAAAATTAAGCAGGTCATATATATCGAAGTTGTCCTCCCACTCAAACCCACTCGCTCAAAACCTTCAGCATTTTCCCGGCCATATACGGCTAAAAAGAAAGGACACGCTAGACTTGGTCCGGTGATAACAGATCTGTTCGCCAAAAACAAGATCCGGCAATGGCAGGATACTTTAGTTTAAGATAGGATTAAGATTTGAATACATATTGTAAATTTCGTAAGAAAGATCCAATAAAGAAAATGAATGAAAAAAAAAAAAAAAAGAAAAAAAAAAAAAAAAATTAAAAAAATGACCGAAACTGGAATCATTAATATGATGGTGCGCATTCTTCTTGCACAATAGGTGCTCGAATATGTACTTTTACGTGTGAATAGAAAAATTAATGTGAACATTACTATTACGATGTAGACGCGCGATGAAAGGGGATTTTTCGAAATACTACTTTCAGGGGAAGTAACATTTACTGCAGAAGTTATGCACTGGACTAAAACAAACAGCTGAAGTTAAAGTCATGAAAGAATGAGTGTAGGTTTTCTTTCAGTATATGAATGTCACGAAAAGATATTTCCAAAATGTTTACTTTTAGGGGTAAAACAAGGAACAAATAGGTGAAAAATGGTACCATCCCATAAAAATGACTGAAGCTGAAGCGCACTCCTCTTAGCCGTACATTGTTAGAAGTTGTTTTAAAATACATTCTTTTAAGATATGAACAAGGAAGAAAAGTGACATAAATGGCACAGCTATCTGAAGCCCCACTGCTGAAACTAAAATCGTGAAAGTAGAAATTCGCTTTCTATGAAGAAAAATAATGAAAATGCAAACATTCGAGCAGAAAACAAAAGGAACAAAAACTGAACTTCCACTTTAGTAACGAACTTTACGAAAATCATATTTTCAGGAGAAAAAACAGGTGGATAAATTTAAATTATCAGGAGCTCTGCCGGACGTGAGACAAAAAAGTGGCAAAACCGTTGAAGTCACAATTGCGGGGGTAATAAATTGAAGAGACATTAAACTTCCGATTTAATTTTGGTCAAAATGCTAGCAAAAATTATAAAATTATAAGAAAAAAATTATAAAATTTTAAATTATAAAACTTTAAAATTATAAATTATAAAACTACAGTCAGAAATAAAAAAAATAAAAAAATAAATAGTCTTCAAATTCATTTTATATTTGCAAGCAGTCCTTGATTTTATTTGTTGTTAAAATAGCTTTGTTTTTCTTCTAACCTAATTATTTTTAATTTCACCAAAATAATAATATTGATTAATTATCTGACAATTTTGCGTCCCCAACAGATGTCTCGGCTATATGAACTCTCTTAGTAATCAAATAATCACGTGCCAATTTGTAAAATGTAAATTGATTGGTCAATGTTATAAAGCTTAAAGATAAAATAAAATGCCATTCGGTGGCATAATATAATAGAAAAATTCCCGATAATACCATGCCCGTCTGGATCATAGTCAAACTTCCATAGATAACCGAGGGATTGTGAAAAAGTTTCTGAAATTGAACACACGTATTAAACGCTTTACAAGATGAAGCTTAGGTAGACAGGTTAGAACTCACATAAAATCGAACATGAGTGGTATTTCCGGGTATGGCCACCGTGACTGGTCCTATGCTGCGGTATATATCTCCCGCATATTTTACTATTGTACTTGGAGCCCACAGTGTAGTCTTTATCCAATTAGAAGCGTTGGTACTGATGCCATTATCTCCACTCGTGTTACTTTCCATTTTAAGCCAATAGCCTAAATGCAAAGCAGCGCGGTGTAATATATCACAGTATTTTGAGGGAAAACTAAACACTGTGCACATGGTAAATACACTAAGGAATACAAGTATAATGTGTAAACTACTCCACAAAACATTATAGTGGACCGATTGGGCGAAGTAACAGGGCAAAAAAGCAGAGTAATAAGCATTGAACAATGAGGTAAATATCACCTGCTTAAAGCGACAATTGAAATCATTGCGCAAAACGTCAATCTCAATACGTATGCCATTGGGATTGGCGGAACAGCAATGCAAAGGGAATCCGTTAAAATACGCCCCCTTAAGTTCATAGTTAAAACGAAGGAATGGTTCTAAAGCCAATCCGAATGCCAAAAAGTATACTATAAATCTAAATAAAAAAAATGGAGATCAAATTATGTCTTCTTGGAAATATTGTACCTCTATGGGAAAAAGACTTACGGATATATTAATAGAAATATAGTCAAATAATTCCGATTGTGATACATCATAGCTATACACGACACTGGCAAAGCTGAGACCATAATTGCCAATAGCCATTTTAGAAATTTATGCATATATCGTAGCTGCGGTTGTAGCAGAAACTCCAAGACTTTGCTGCATAGGCAATATATCAAACGTCGGACATTCATGGTAATAATAAGCAAAATGAGATAACGGTCAATGTGTTGAAGATTCTGAAATGAAAAGAAGCTGCTGTAACGAATTCCAAGTGCCCTAGAAATCACCGGTTCTAAACGAGCGTACTGTAGCTCCACCATCTAAAACTTACAACAGTATTCGTTACTTGCGCCTGTGGCAGCCACCAATTTGTGCGGTAGATGTTAATGAATTGCATGGCAGCTGCACATGTGGTAAACAGGAACATAATCAGTTCATTGAGCACTTCCGATGAGCCCGGATAGTCCGGGAACGGCATGTGTTTGGGCATTGGCGTCGCCGACGTTTGCTGCTGCTGTTGTTGCTGGCTGGTTACCTCTTCGTCTTTGGTACTGTCGCGCATCTTATTAGGTGCTCTTACTTTCCAATTAGATAGTTAGATCGCATTAACTGTTTTTGTTGACCGGTCATTAATTTGTTTTGTTTATAAAACAGTGGCTGAACAATCTTTACAGGCCCTCTATTTGCGCAAGCAAATCGAAAAAACTAAAACAGGTATGTGCAAAAGGTTACAATGCAGATATGTTATCACTGATGTCGCTGGAAAATTTCCCTCCGTAAAATATTTCCAAAATTTTTAGAAATCTTAAAATTTTTTTAAAAAAATGTTTTAAAACTGTATAATAGAATTAGGAATTAAACACTGCGTATGCTAAGAAGTAAGCAGATATTTTGTAGCAATACATATACGTACGAGAAATATCTAGAAAATGTGGGCCGAAAACTTCGTAAAAAAGCTGCTCCCATAAAAGGTACATCCATTGTGGCACAGCTCTTGACGGTCATGCTTTCAGATTTAAAGTTCCAAAGTCAGTTTAAGTATTAAAATTATTATAAGTTAAATTTTTCCAAAGTACAGGGTTATCCATGTAATGGTTTCGAAATTGCCGGTCTGGCAAGGCTGTCAGCTGTTAAACATCTGTCATTTGAAGCGTTATTTATTTGGTGAGAGATTTGCCATTTACGAATATGGATGTTTTAACAACCAGAGAACACGTAAAAATAGTTAAAGCTTACTACAAAAGTAGTGACTCAAATGTGGGCTTTCAATCGAACAAAATTCTTCAGCAATGAAGCTCATTTGTCAATCGGTGGTTATGTCAACAAGTAATATTGTCGCATATGGTGCTCGGAGAACCCAGAAGTGATTCAGGAAAAGCCATTGTATCCTGAAAAAGTGACCGTTTGGCTCGTATTTTTTGAAAACGGTGTTAAAAGAATCCCAAAGGGATCCACCGCTGCAACCAATCCAGAGGCGGTCATTTAAACGAACTTGTATTTCGTACATAATACATACATGAATGAATAGTCCTATATAACATTTTATATTCTTCTTAATTCACAAACATATAGCAACGTTCCTTAAGGATATTCGTATAGAAGACTTAGCATTGTCTTTAGAGACATTTTTCCAACAGAACATTGTCTTCATATAGAAGACTTAGCATTGTCTTTAGAGCCATTTTTCGAACAGAAAATCGTCTTTAAAGGGACCTTTTATATAGAAAATTGTCTTCGAAATCACTTTAATTTCATTTATATCACTAAATTGTAATTTTAAATCCTGATGGCTAAATTAATGGAAAATTGTCTCCAAAAATACCTTTCGTACAGAAAATTGTATTTGAATGCAGTTTTCGTATTATCTTCTTTTCGTATAGAAGGAGGCCTTTGGAGGTACAGACAATTATGTCTATAGACAATTTTCGTAAATAAAATTGAAAGAAAGTTCTCATGTAGATAATTGTCTCGTGAAAATTTTTTCTTGTAGAGAGTTGTCTCGAGAGATTCTTTGCTTATAGGAAATTGCCCCAGAATACTCTTTTGTGGTGTGTCGAATAGAACCTACATTTGAGTGAAATTTTCAATATCTTTTTTCCAAAATTTCTACAGAAAATTCGATTATAAACATACAGATTATATACTTAGTTCCATTAAATTAGTTTTTAAATTATTTTGAACATCTTCAGCCGCACCTTCTGATCGTGGAGCAGTACTTCTTTTCCTGGCGAATGATTTATTAACTATAATCGGTTTATCTGTCAATGGCAACGGAAAGCAAAAACATTCAAAACTATTTTCTGTGCAAAGTTTCATCTTTTTCATTGTTGTGTTATTTTATTTATAATTTGTGTGTCTTATTTTAAAAATTTTCAGACAATTTCATTACAATCAAAGCTTTAAGCAAAATCACTTAATTCTAAGTCAGGATGTTAAACATTCAATTCTCATTTCTAATATAGCTCCATGAACTGCCCTTGGCGTGATCTTTCACTTCAATTCCATGCTGACGCAAACAGTTACGCAAATCATCGCATATTTCAAATAATAACTTATTCTTGTCGCTAATGGCACGATCGCGTATGATTTTGCGTGTACTCAAAATATCTTCCAATAGAGCATTTAAGTCCAGATGTTGTTCTGCATCCGCAGTTCGTTTACCAGACGCCTCAGTAAATGTGAAACCAAATGATTGCAAAACATACTGCACGTAGTTATCAACTGCTGCCACCCCATCTAGACAGGATGAAGTTATTAAATTATGTTCGTTCACTTGAGCAGGGATGCTGTTAATGCACCTTGAAATGCTGGATGTCTGATCTACTAAAACATTTATACAACCGGCAGTATCAAAATCATCTCGTATACAGTCGTCTATATTTGATTTGCAGTAATTCAGATTTTGCAGAATCGAGGAAGCCATCAAATTAGAGCCAATTTTCTTTCCCTCCAGATAAGCCTTACAATCGTTTCTGAAACTTTTAAATCTGTTTAATGTATTTTTGGCAGTTTCCATCATTTCATCACCATATTCCATAGCAGTTTTATAATTCGATAGGGCGCAAGCCATGCGGAATTCATCGGCGCTGTAATCTGCCAACATATTCGAGACTGATATAGTGTTTTTCAACGACTTGGACATTTTCTCGGTTTGTCCCCTGACATTCAGATGACCGGTGTGTAGCCAGTAATTTACCCATTGCCTAGTATTGTGGAAAACGCAACTTTGCGCTTCCTCGTTTTCGTGGTGAGGAAACTTTAAGTCTATGCCACCCGCATGAATATCTACGGATTTTCCAAATATCATGTTGGCCAAGGTGCTGCACTCAATATGCCATCCAGGTCGACCTAGACCCCAAGGCGAAGGCCAAGACGGTTCAGATTTCGATTTGCGACACTTCCACAAGGCAAAATCAAAGGGGGATAATTTATTTTGGACTTCCACAGACTTGGTCTCTGATTCGTCCAAATTTAAGTTTACCAACTTGCCGTAAATGGGAAACTGCTTAACATCAAAGTATACGGACGAATCTTTTCCTACATAAGCACAGTTCTTGTTGACTATGTCTTCAATATAGTTAACTATTTTAGGAATATGCTCAGTTACACGAACTTTTATATTGGGCTCCATCACGTTTAGTTTCCTCAAATCCGACCAAAATTCGGATTCATAATAACGGGAAATTTCCCGCCAATCTTTCTGAGTTTCCAAACTTATCCGTACAATTTTATCATCAATATCAGTTATATTCATGGCTGTTACTATATTTACATTGAAATGCTTCCGCAGTATCCTTTGTATAATGTCTAATTTAACATAGCAACTGGCATGGCCCAAGTGAGACGAATCGTATACGGTGGGCCCACAGGTATACCAGGTGAGATAGTTTTCGTGGGGCAATATAAGAGGCACTTGACGTCTGGCAGCACAATTGTATATGCGTATACCGGTATCTACGCCGTCCGGCTTGAACCAATGATATTGAGTACATATGGCCCGCAAAAAGTTAATTGGCAAATTCGTGCGGGTCGAAAGACGCAGGACGCTATACAGAATACGAACAGATAGAGATTGTTCAATTTATATTAATTTCTAAAAGACTCACCCAAGTTTCAACATTTTTAAAAATATCAAATCGCAATTACCGCATAAATTCGCCAGAAAGCAAACGCCCGAAAGAACCGGTAAACACTCTTGACGGCAGCCGTTTAAAAACAACAAAAAACAGCTGTTCGCAAGAAGAGAAATTTTGTACAACATATGTTTTTTCATAATTAGTGGCAACCTTGTTATCAAACAGATGCTTAACTTGTGCAATTGACATTTTTTTTTTGCTTTAATATATTAAAAACAAGAAAACTCGAACAAAATGATGCGCTATGAAGGTGAAGAAAAATTAGCCGACACTTCGGCCTGTGCTGGCGTGAGAGCTGATTTAAAAATGTGTTTGTTAGAAAGTGATTGTTGCAAAGTGGTAAGGACATCATGAATTCCTTAGTAATAGTGTCTTCCTCACCAAATCATTAAATCTCGCCAGCAAAAACGAACACCTCGTGAATGTCTTCAATTACATCTTGCGCCCGAAGAATGTCAAATGCTGCGTAATACTTTTTTTGAATGTAAAAGATCATTGGTGAGTAGAGCCCTAATGGTGAATGCCCCGGTAGCCACAATCATTAATATATCTCTTCATTGCAGCTTGACAATCGTATGCGTTTCAGAGGCCACAAAGGCTATTGATGTCTTTTACATTGAGGCTACTTTTCAGATTTTAGAAATCTGTCCAAGATGTATCAATATAAGAGGATAATGTCCTGTTGCTCCTCTTACCTATTGCTGTATATTTTAATCATAAAATAAAGATTGTTATCAAAAAGTAAATTTATGTTTCGAGATCAAAGGGAAATGTATATTTTTCTTTAAAGAAATGGGCAACTCCGGCAATGCTTTGAGCTAACAACCAGGGTTCGGAATAAATTTGAAGCCCATTGACTCCGCCACCAATTCAGTCACTATGGATTGTCTTCGATTAGTCGCCGCCGAATTGCGTGTTTGGTTTAACCGTCTTAAAACTTATACTTAATACTGTTGCAAAACTCGCAAAAATCGGTGTACCTTCAAAATGAACTGATATTTAGAATACACCTCATTGAATAGATTACGAAACGCCGTTTAGTTATAGAATCTCTGGTGAATCCCATTTTTTTTGTCTTGGACGCTCCAAAATATGTAATTAAACTACTTTTATATGATCTAAATGTTAACGACTAAGCCAAAAAAGACGTAACAAATATTTGTGGAGATTTTATTGAACATTGCAATTTTTATTTTCCTTAATATGTCTAGTTTAAGACTGAATTCCGTTTACACAAAATTTCCGTTGCTGAAATATTTAACTGAAATGTAAAATACTTTTGAGACGCGAGCTAGGTTTCAAACAGAATGAGCAAATAGAACATTCGACACTAACACAGTGTTGTTCTCAAATAAACAATTTCTTAGAACAAGAATATTGAGGTTTGGTGAATTACAGATCAATCAATGAAGGAAGATCTACCAATGAAAATTACAAAATTTTTATAAAGAAAATTTAACAACATTTTTGACAAACTGTATTAAGTCTGGCAGTGGTGTCTAATAACGTGCAATTCGTTTCTAATGTGTTCAATTCGTAAGTCAGTACGTGAATATGCATCAAATGCAATTGCGTTCTAGGGCAAATACTTTCTCTAGTAAAAATAATTCATGAGCCGATGTTAATGATGACGTCAATTATGAGCTATGGCCACTGCCGTCGACCAAAAACAGTTCCCCACTTCCTTCAAAATTTTTATATCGACTTCAAACTCCAGTTTGGAGCCATTCGCCGTCAATTATTGTTATTATTTTTTTGCGAATACACTCAGCTACAATTTTGGTTGCATCTTTTTTAAAGAGGATGGCAAACTAAAGGCTGAAACAGATAGGAAGAGTTTTATTATTTTCCCGCAACAAGCGGGTACATTTGGTTTATTTTTTCTTACGGTACTGAATACATATAAATCGTTCTACAAATACTTATGCTCAGGGGAAGAGCAAATTCAACAGAATTTAAACATTTCTGAGCATTCAAATATTGATATTGATTGGTTGACCATATTTTGTGAACAAACAAAAAAAGCGATTCATGAGGTCAAGACTTTGTATGTTTCAAGCTTTAACATATTGGTCTTTCAGAACTAGCACAAATTGCCACATGTTTAGAACGAAAATATAATAAAATCTTTTTAAATTTAATTAAATCCGCCAGCGTTATCCGACAATGCGCCAACCGCTTTAAATGCACATGAATATGCAGCTAGTGTAAACCTTTTTTTCTGAAGCCTCATACTATTTCATTTCAGGCGGAAGTATTTATTTCAAAATTACAGTCCATGATAATTTGCATCACAACTGTTTGCTCACATAATAACTGGCGTTTTACAACTAAAAAATATTCTAGCTAAACTCTTCTGGTATCTATAATGAATAATATTTTTTTGCACAAAGTTCAAGGTAAAAACTGCTTTTAATGGGAACAAAATTTATATATTAATATTTAGCTAGCTGGCGAACTTCGCCTGGATAATGAAGACATTTTGTTCGCTTCAAAAACTTTACGCAAAACTTGTGTAGTATTTCGGCTGCGAAGTTAATCTCAATTAACAGCATTAAGTTATAAAACGGAAATGATTTTTGATAAATTGTTCGGTTTTGTAAATTCTTGGCTTTTAGTAAAACCTCACTCAAATGTATTGTAAGCAGTAGAAAGAGCTCTGGGAAGCATTGATAATCATATATTTTTCACATATACACTTGTTCATAGAGAAACGTTCAGTTGGATGTATTTTTTTATTATAAATTCAAACAGAAAGTATTTTTGCTTATAAAGTAACAGTGATCCTCCCTAAGGTTGGCATTCTTAGCGAAATATTTATTTTACAAACTGTGAAACAAATCTAAAATGCGTCAATTGAACCGCTTTAGAGGATTTTGCAATCCCAGTATGGCTGACACCCCCAGTGGAAAATGAAATTCGAAAAAATATTAATACTACATACTAATACTACCGGGGACATTTATATAAAATTCTTTGACAGTGAAAGAAATGGACAAAACACAAACAAAAATCTATTCCAATATGAATGCGATTTAACTTTCCGCATAACATTCAACTAGCGGCGATTAAAATCAACAATAATGTGAATACTACCTTACTAGTAAACAACTCTGACTTTCCCTTCACATGGAACTCTGAGCTAATTTTTGACAAGCTACAAGAGAAAAAAATTCCTATGCACGAAGGGAAATTTCAGTTTGAACTTAGAAGCGCCATTTGAATATACTCGACAAATGTATACAAGCTGTCAGCCGGCCATTTTTATTGCTTGCGACGGAAACAATTAATGTAGGACTGGATAGAACGAAATTATTTATGGTTATTTTCAATTATTCAATAAAAAAGGAGCGCTAAGAAAAACAGGAATGGAATCTCATCGACGTACTCTTTACAAAGAACACAGAGAAGTTCTCTCACCCAAGCAACACAACAGACTTAACCGTCAACTGCAGGAATGCAATCGTGACAAACGGCGAAAGGAACAATTTCAACTTTCGCGCAATATATCATCAAGTCCAACACCCCATAAGCCACATGAAGGAGATGAGTTAATGGAAAAGGAAAACCAGGCACAGGATAGGAACGGGATGTGCCAACCTAACGGGCAGAAATCGCGGACTGCGAAATTAATTTGCACTGCCAGAGATCCTGAGAAAATTAAAAAACAAGAGGCGTATATTTTACGCTTTCTTGAGTGGAAGGACAAAAAAAAGGCGATGCAGGAACAACAAAAGATTGGAGCGCATAATAAACCACCCTTTGTGTCTGCAGTAAGTAAGAACACTGGATTTGGAGGAGCTATTTCGCTGGCAGCTAAAGCAGCAACGGGGGATCATCAGCAGCCATCGTTTGTGCCAAAAGGGCATAACAAATTTCAACCTCCACCTGGTTTACATTCTCCCGAAGAAATGGTTGGTATAGAAAAGAAAACTGTAATTAGCTGAGCAAGAGGCGCGAAATATGGTTAAAAAAAGTTTTTGGCAGATTCATTTATTTAAATATTTAGAGGAAAACAATACATTCGATTACGTTTGTTTATCTATTTTGTCTCGCCTTAATAAGCGTATGCAGTCCTGCCCTTCATTGGGAGTCTTCCATTGTAGTTTGCACTAAGATAAAAATAGGGTACTCTGTCTAATTTATTCTATTCCTTCAAACGACGCCCTTAAACAAATGATAACTACATCCATTCATAATTGATACCCAAGTCGTTGCTTGTTTGGTGATTTTTTTTTTTTATTTCTACGATCTTTTGTAGGTGCACTCAATATTACTTATTATTCTGATTCAAGGTAATAATTTTGAGATAAATTCTAAGACATTTTCAGAACTACAATTTCTAAGCTCTTTGTGATAAATGCTCCGAATGCTTTTCTTATGGAAACGTGTTCTGGACAGCAGTTTTCGAGCTGAAAAGCGTCTTGGATGACGGTTTTCTTACGAAAAATTGTTTTGGACGGCAGTTTTTTTTAAGTGTTGCGCATGGCAGTTTTCTTGTAGAAAATGTCTTGCATGACAAATTCATTATAAAAAAGGGTCTTGCATGACTGCTGTCTTATAGAAAATGTGTTGTATGACAAATTCATTATACAAAAAGGGTCTTTCATAACAGTTTTCTTATAGAAGAGCGTCTTGCATGACAGTTTTCTTACAGTGAAGTGTCTTCATGACAGTTTTTTTTATAGAAAAGTGTCTTGCGTGACAGTTTCTTTATTATAAAAAAGTGTCTTGCATGATAGTTTTCTTACACAAAAGTGTCTTGCATGACAGTTTTTTTTATAGAAATGTGTCTTGGATGGTAGTTTTCATATTAAAATGTGTCTTGCATGACAGTTTTCTTATAGAAAAGCGTCTTGCATGACAGTTTTCTTATAGGAAAGTGTCTTGCATGACAGTTTTCTTATAGAAAAGTGTCCTGCATGACTGTTTTCTTGTAGAAAATTGCCGTCAATGGCAGTTTTCTTATAGAAATCTTCCTTTAATGGCAGTTTTCTTATAGAAAAGTGGCTTTAATGGCAGTTTTCTTACAGGAAAGCGCCGTTAATGACCGTTTTCTTGTACAAAAGTGCCCTTAATGGCTGTTTTATTACAGAAAAGACAGTTTTCTTATAGAAAAGAGTCTGGATGAGTTTTTTTTCACAAAAGAGCTGGATGGCGCTTTTCTTACAGAAAAATTTCTTGTATGGCAGTTTTCATTTCATTTCATGTATTGAACAGTCTTGTAATTTAAAGCCTTTTGGCCAATATTAAACAAATTACAAAACGCATAAAATAAATACTACTTGAATTTGAAAAACAAAACATAACTTAGAATATAAAATTAAATTAACTAGTAACTAATTACTTATAACGCTCAAATTGAAGTGCACCACAAAGTAGGCGATATGAAGGGAAATAAAAATAATGGAAAAAATTAAATATTGAATGATGTATATATGTAGGTCAGGCCAAATATTTTTTTTTTTTTTTTTTTTTTTTTTTTTGTAAATCACAATAAAATGCATAAATTGAAATAAATACTACTACTCCAAAGTAAATGTAAAAATGTATATAAAATAAAAATTGATCACATAAAATCATACATTTAATATCAACCAATAAATACACCAATAATTAATAAATATCACTCGTAAATGCAAGCATTAAGATGTCAAAGAAGGTGTAAGATGTAAAGAATATTCACCTACGTCAACTTCATATGATAGATAAGTCTATTACGAAATGTTGTGTATGATACATTTAAATTTCTAAGCTCATTTGGCAATGTATTATAGCTACGAGCTACTCTTACATTAAAAGATCGTGCTGTAAGATGGCAAAGTTTGGGGATAAACAATTGCCTTCTATATCTATTTTCTTTCTGCTTTCCTGCACCATAGATGGCAGTTTCCTTACAGAAAGCCGTCTCGGGTAGCAATTTTTATAAAGGAAAGTGTATTGGAAGACAGTTTTAATACAGAAAAGCGCTTTAGAATATAGTTTCCATGCATGTTTTGGAAGACATTTTTGAAATATGTTTGTAAGACAGTAAATGTATTATTTCTTTCACTTTTTTTAAACGTAAACTATTGTCAACAGTTTTCCTGTTTCGTTAGAATTTTAACGTTTTGTTTCATTTCAGATCCAGAAAAAAATTAAAAGCCGTCAATCTGTTTATATTGCCGTTCCTACCCCACCTAAGAAGCCCAAATCAGCCAACGATTCCCTAGTCAATAAATTTACTACAGCCAGAAAAGCTTTCCCCTCGAATTTACAAGTCGACAATCACCTTATTAATCACAAGACTCCAGCCCGTTCAAATGACGAGCTAGCCTATAATAACCAAAGCATAAAGACTCATTGTAGTGGGTTCAAGCCAAAAGCTACCACTGTAATCACCTCAAATTTAGCAACTAAACCATCGTCCACCTTAAAACCGAATAACGTAATGAAAACTTTTAACGACAACAATAAAGTAAATTCTGTGGATAAAAATAAGCCCTTTGTAGCGAAAGCCGCCACAGTGTTGGAGCCCAAGTCGCAGTCGCAAAATGTGCCACTACCACATGCAATGCCAGCAAAAAGGCCAGTGCCATCGAGTAGGATACGAAAATCAGTGAAATCCACACAAACGAACACTAACAGTGGGGCAAAATTTAAGAGTGTTGCAACAATCAGACGATTGGAAAATAATAAATTGCAGCAGCAGCGTTTCAATGCGAAGAAGTCTCCCCAACAGCCGCAAAAAAATGCCAGGCTGACGCAGACCATGAAAGCTAAAAAGCCCGGGAAGACAAACAATGTCCAAACTTCTTCGAAACTTCTGACATTAATGATAAGTCAAACAAATGAAATGGTAGCCGATATGTTGGTACAGACTCCTCGGGATTTTGCAAATTCAAATCACTTTGATGACTTTGTGACCTCAACGAAGTTAAAAGATTGTACACAAAGTTTGGAAGAAGCCAAAGGTGTCAGTCCCTTGGAGACATTGCCAAAGAGATCTTCGACCAGTACGTCGGCCAAAAGAAATCTGTTAAAAGATGCTACCATGAAAAGGGCGCAAGCCCAATTGGCCAGCGGCGAAGACAAGAATACGTGTTTGGCGAATGACATTGAACAGCCACCAGCCAGCAGAAGATACAATTTTATAAGGTATTCTGAGGTAAATACTACCATCAACGATGATGAAGGAGACCACAATTTATCAAACGCTAATGAGTGCCAAGAAGAAAAATTACCAACAACGTCACCGGCAAAGGAAAACGATAAGACTTTGGTGGGTGAAAAAACATTGCTTAAAGAGAAAACGCCAGTTAAGGTGCAGATATCTGCGGATACTGATGAAAATCCAGTGAACTATCTTAGTCCTTATGTGAGCGTCAGCCGAGGTAAAGTTAGTTTAAAAAAGGAGAAAGAAAAGCGTAACAGCATTTATCTGGTAAGCCCCACAAGTGGCGTGGAAGAACTCAATGCGAATGTTCATAACGCCGCAGCGGCTGTATCGTCACCTGCCAATCAGTATTCGACAGAAGTCAGGAGGACACTTGAAGCCGTACGCTACTATCGCAAGCAATTGCACGATGAAATTGACCGACTTCACAAAGAATGCGATATTTGGGAAGCCTACAAAGAGGCGAATATAGAACTGCTGCAAGCTGTAAATGCCGATGATATGATTGACGTAACGGTGGGGCAAACAAAACTGTTGACTAGTAAAAAATTTATGCAATTCAAAGGACTCATCGATCGGTGCGAATCTGGTGCCACAGGTATCAACCACAAACCCGATGATGGCAGTGAGGATACCAAACTCATTACCTCGACCGATCTGGAAGGTTTTTGGTCTATGGTGAGCCTGCAGGTTGACAATCTGGAAAAAAGATTTGAAAATTTGAATCGCTGGAAGGCCAACAATTGGCAAGATCCAGATGAAGTACCTAAGCCAAAGGCTGCTAAGCCGAAAAATCTTTCAAAAGTTAAAAAGAAGGTCGTAGCACCAGCTGCAAGAGCGAAACCAACTTCAGCTCTACAACAAATGCTACGTAAAATGCAAGCGGATATGCGTAATAAGAAAGCCAACAACATAGCAAATACAGATGACGTGATATTAACGCCCTCCAAAGTAAGAGATCGGAAATATTTTTCACCAGCTGCCACCGTGGTCGGTATTCCGTCGAATCGCCGTCTCTCACTGCTGGGACGTAAAAATTCCCAAGATTCTCCAAATCGTCGCAAGTCCGTCCTCGGGAGACGTAACTCTCACGAGTCACCTTGCTACTTGACGGGAACAACAAATGCAGCATCTCCCGTTTCAGGAAAGCGAGCCACTTTACACGAGACAGTAATGCGTGCAAACACCGAAGCGCTAGCTTTTTGTTCACCGCAAATGAAGGGACGAAAATCAATATTGAAAACTCCAGGCTCCGCTAGAACCAATTTGAAAAATGTTCTTTTCCATGACAAATTGAGAGTTAAGCGGTTTAATTTTGTCATAAACGATAATGAGAATCTGGACGATGAAGAGTGTAACAAATCGACGGAGGAAGATATGAAACAGAATTCGAAAGGTAAAATTCGAGAAACGTAAGATAGGAAAGATGTTTGACAAAATGTTTCCTACAAAAAAATTAAGCATTAATAGTTTTGTATAAAAATTTTGTAGAACGTAGGCATACGGTCTCGGAAATTTTGACAGGACAGAAGGTTTTCTCAGAGCTTTGTTTGTTTTGACAATTCTTGATTGTGTAAAAAAGAATATGCGCCAAATTAGCTGTGAATCCAAGAGGACATTTCCGAATTGAAACATTTGATTGGATTAACGTCAATTTAGTAATCACCAACCAGGTCGACGCGTTCCTGTTTGCACCCCTAACGTTAGCATAAAGGAGTTCAATTCGAAATTGTAAACTGTAAAACGGATTCTTAGAACCGAGTTACTATAGGACTGACTGCACAGCACAACAAAATATCAATTTTTCGGTTTGCCAAAGATTTGATTACAGTTTCTGGTGGGCTTCTATATAGGTAGGCTTCCAGAAATTTTAGATTGTCTCGGCTATCGCGAAATCTACGAAAAATGGCTGATTTCGGAATCTTTTGGTGACAATGTTTTAAGAACCATATAATGCATTCGGAAGTTAGGATATAGTATAGGTATGACAAAGACATCAATAATATGTTTTTAGGCGGCAAAGCTCTAATTTGGCCATTATCTTTTAATAATTCAAAATAAGCTATGATATTGAAATTTGAAATTTAGCTTGCCCGTGTTGACTCTAATTCACGATTTATCTTAATACAGTTTTTACAATTAGTTTTCTAATTTTTGAAAAATTTCTGAAAAATTGTTATGATGCCTATTACTATTTGAATTATTTTAAGGATGTATCTCCTGCACTAGGATCTACAGGGAGAAACTGAAGATACATTTGAACTCAAAAAATCTTTCTGTATAAGAACCCACTATTTAGATTTTGAGTTTCAACGTTAGGGTAGCTCGGACCGAGTTTCAACTACAACACACATTGTTACTTTTCGCATTATATTGCATTTATTTAAGTCGATGATAAAAAAAGACATCAAGAATAGCATTTCAGTACTGCTTCAAATTAATTAGGAAATATTTCCACATATGAATTACATTCCTCCTATAACGAGCCAATGATCAAATCATGTTTCTTCCCATTTTAAAGCATTTTAATTCAGTAGTTGTGATACTTCTTGAAACTCTTTAATCGATCCTTGCTTGCTCTATTAACTATATAGGAGGTATTCATTGCATTTAACACTTACAAGGTTTGTGTTTAATATTTATAATGAATATTTATTTGAATATTTAGAATTAATTGTTACTTCTTAGTTATTGTTTTAAAAAGAATTATTATTCTGTAATCATTACTATAGAGCTAATTAAAAAATAATTTTTAAACACTAAATATGTATACCCAGTGTTACAACGTCATAATACATAATATGTTTCATAATTCCAGAGAGTGATCACGAGGAGGATAGTGATTGTGTTGGTACTTATTCCTTGAGAAATCGAAAAGTGCGCTTGCGTCCATCTTGCGAGATTGTAATACCCCATTGAATTCGTCGCATTACTTTTGCCACGGTTCTTTTTTTTTGTTTTGTCCCCTACAGTCGTAAGGATACTGGCATTCGAGTAACTTTTTTATATTTATAATATTTGATTGTATAATCTTTATTTACGTTTCACGAAAATGTGTTTGCATTCTTGATTTATCTGTTATTTCGTAACAATTATTTAACTTGTTTTTTAAACAAATTATATTTCGTTTTATGCATTTCGTAGTTAACATTGTCAATAAAATTTTAATTGAGATATTTCCAAAGGATATGTTTTATTAACCGTAATTGGAAGTTACATCAATAAATATAAAAATGAGTAAAGATGTCTTTGCCTGTGAAAATAAAGCTAAACATTGGATTGCGGGAATCGTTTCAAATAGAATTGTGTGCAATGACATTGACAAATTTGGTAGATAATTCTGACTAATAACACAATTGGCCATTTTTGATCATTTTAATTTAATTAATAACCAGTATTCGTTTTCAAATGATGTTACAGTACAGAAGGTGTTGTAAAATGTTATAAAGCTAGGAGATTCTGGATACAGCAATAAAATAAGAATGTTTTCAATCGTAAATTAAATTATTTGAAGAATCTTTAAAAAATCCACAGTATATTAAATCCCGAAAGTTGATGAGAATGCGTTCAGGGAATTCATCCATATTCGATAACAAAACTCATTTCAAACATAATGTACTTGCTATTTCGATAACGATCATAAGCTAAACCAACTGTGCAAAATTATATTTTAGTTCTTTTCAAATGGAATAAGCTAATTGTGCCTCACATTCCATTATGTTGCAGGCAATGATATAGTATATTGGTAATAAAAAGCATATTTGGAATTCTTCCGCGAAACATGTCCACGCAGGTGTTGAATTTTCGAAGCGCCTTCAAATATCCTATTTCAATACTCGTAACAGATTTTGCTTTCGTATTGCTCCAATTTAAATGAGTATTAGAGTATTGGTTCGTCTCTGGTTTTTCTCAGATATTGCAATTTTAATCTTAAACATTGTCTTAGAAGGCAAGTTATCTTGGAAGAAAGTTTTCATATAGGAGATTATCTTGGAAAACAGTTCTCATATAGAAAATTATCTTGGAAAGTAGTTTTCGTTATAAAAGACAGTTTTGGAAGACGGTTTTCATCCAGAATAGTGTCTTGCTATAAACTTTTATTGTAGAAGAGAGTCTAGGAAGTCGCATTTCGTGAAGAAACACATCTTGAAAGCTGTTTTTCGTGTAAAGGACTGTCTTGGAGGGCACTTCGTGGAGAAGTTTAGGAAAAGCTTTCCGCTTTGAATTTTTTGTTTTGAATGATTTTCATATATTCAATTGAAACTGCTTGAGCATTTATCACATACATAAATCTCCTTCATATTACTTTTTTACTATACTTAATATGAATATGTTTCGACTGCATGTCTTCAAGTAGTTGCAAAATATTTAAATATCTAAACAATTATATACGCCTTTTTAAGTTTCCTTAATTGTTACTTTTCACGGGACATGTTAAAACTTAACTAGCATATTACGTATTTTTTGGCTTATACTTTCATATTTTGTGGCTGGGGAGCCAATAACTTTTTGCTAATATTGTTTATATATGTATATTAGTATTAGATTTATACATAAGTACCACGAATAACGAATCTGTTTAGGATATTATGGAATATATAGTGTATTGTATCGGCCAAAAAGCTTTTGTATTACATAATAAATTACAAATGAATAAATAAATAAAACTGGGAAATTTTTTCATGTAAAAAATTAGCTGCAAATACACTTAGCAATTATGAAAGGACATGACTATTGCGGCAGTGTAAAGGAGACATCTGTATGTAGGAAATTTAAGAAGGGAAATAATGCAATAACATTTGAGGATTTTTATGGCTTCTCCTTGGGAATTTTAATAACATATTTATTGAACTGAGTATAGCGGTTCTTGTAAAAGATATATTTAACTTAATTAATTTACATGCAGTATTTTTTTTATTCAACATATATCTGACATGATATTAGCTCGCATGTAATGGCTACCATTCCGGCGCCAATATCACACGTGGTAATTTAGGATATCCTAAATATCCAGGTGATATTAATTCAAATTTGTTTTTGAACCTTTTTCTATACAACTCTGTGAAAGGAAAGAGTGGCTAACAAACGTTGCTCGTAATAGTTGTGCTTCGCAAACATTGCACCCAGGACAATATAGTTGTATAAGTAATTTCGTTACACAAAATCAATACGTGGCTTACAAAAATATTTGCTTAAAGTTTTGAAATCTTTAAAACGCGATAATTGTGACAGCTATAATCACATCAATAAATCAATTGCAAATTCAATTACTAAAGTTTTAATTTTTATGTCCTCATTCGCTTTGACGGAGCAGTACTACCAACCTCTGCGAGCTTATCTTCAGTATTAATTACAACTCTGTTGTTTATTTTCTGTCGTTCATGCTTTTTTTCCATTGGCACGAATGTCATCGCAAAGCAAAAAAAGTCCATAATAAAGAAGCAGCAGGAAAAAATTTCCTTCTACACACGATAAAGCAGAATACAGCAAATATTTTTGAAATAATACTAGCATACAGCTTTTTGAAAATCTATTTAAATTTCTTGCTAGCAGAAAATGTGTTGGAAACCCCAGTGAAGAGGCTCGGACGCCGAAGTAATTAGTGATTAAGTGAAAAGTGTTGAATTGCGTGCCGCAAGGAACGAAACGACGTTGCCCAGAAAGAAAACGCGCTAATTTCCAAAAGTTAAGATTCTTGGGTTTTTGTTTTGTGTGGTGGGGTTATTGCTATTACCACTGACGAATTCGACGTCGTCGTCAATCGTCCAATGCAAAAATCTCGACAGTAGTGTTTTGTATATATTTCGATGGACTAAAAAACAATTTGGCGAAAAGTGAAGTGCTAACAAGTTGATGAAGTTTACCGTCTAACATGGATAGCAGTTGTAATATGGGTGAGTGTGATCGAAAAGCCATAAGCTTAGTATATTTTCAAAGTATTTGCCATTCCTTTTTTTGCATTTCAAATTGAAATTTCAATTGTTGGTTGGTGAGTTGTTGTTGCTGTACTTGGTTGGCCAGCTGTACCAGCAAGCACAAGCACCAGCAACTGACAACTCATTAGTGTTTATCTAATTATTACGAAGGAATCTTATAGACTTCTTTCGTACTAGTTAATGCCTGTAAGGACATTTCGCACTTGTGTCTATTATCAATTTGTTTTCCTTCTAGAGAATTTGTTAAAATATAAAAGGCAAGTTATGGGGGCAACGGCCACTGGTTGCAAGACTAACGGGATTCTCAACTAATCGTCAGAGGCGTTAAAAAATTTGGAAATTTTCGTTGTAAGCGAATAAACTTTCAACGCGCCCACTCCTTTAATTAAAGGATAAAGAATATGTGTTGAAGTTCCACATTTTTTGTATAAAAATTATTATATTTCGCTTATATTCATTTTGCATCCAATTTCATGAATTATGTAAAGATGCCACCTGATTGTTTGTATTTTCCCTTGCCACATCGAAAAATTTCCCTTTGCTGTGATTTAATTTCGTGACATTTGAGATCTGGCATTTCGTGTTACTATCGAATATATGATGGGGATATTTATTTTCGGTTCCCTTATTTGACATTTGCCCACTTTTTTTGGGGTTAGTTTTACGCAATTGCCTTGTTCGCTGGGACTGCGGAAAACATTAAAGTATTTTCTTTGAAAATCTGCAGATAATTGAAGAAAAGGTAAGCAAATATCGTGTAATCGAGTTCATGAACTAAAAATGTTGGTTACTTGTGGACTTCTGTAGGAAAAAACAGTTTTATTGCGGCTTCCCATATCATTATGTCTGCTTTACATGCTGCCCGTCATTTAACCGGTGTGACTTCTGGTTTGGCTCGATGTCCCTCCATTAGACGTTGCTTGTCGTCGGCCCGTATGGTGCGTTTATTCCAGGGTTCACCTTCAACTTTGGCTCAACTCAACAAACTTTTAAGTCCCGCATTGCCATTCTACTCAGTCGGTTCCCAGAAGTTTGTTCGTGAATATGCTTCGGAGAAGAGGGTGTTCGAACGCACTAAACCCCATTGCAATGTGGGCACCATTGGCCATGTTGATCACGGCAAGACCACATTAACTGCAGCCATTACCAAAGTATTAGCTGACAAACAGTTGGCCGAAAGCAAGAAGTACAATGAAATCGATAACGCTCCCGAGGAGAAAGCTCGTGGCATTACCATCAATGTGGCTCATGTGGAGTATCAGACAGAAAATCGCCATTATGGTCATACAGATTGTCCCGGTCATGCCGATTACATTAAGAACATGATTACCGGTACCGCCCAAATGGATGGCGCCATCTTGGTGGTGGCTGCCACCGATGGTGCTATGCCTCAGACTAGAGAACATTTACTGCTGGCCAAACAAATTGGCATTAATCACATTGTGGTCTTTATCAATAAGGTGGATGCCGCCGATCAGGAAATGGTTGATCTCGTCGAGATGGAAATCCGTGAATTGCTCTCCGAGATGGGTTATGATGGCGACAACATTCCCGTCGTAAAAGGATCTGCTCTATGTGCTTTGGAAGGCAAGAATCCTGAGATTGGTTCCGACGCCATTTTGAAACTTCTTCAGGAGGTGGATAACTTCATTCCCACTCCTGTGCGTGATTTAGATAAGCCTTTCTTGTTACCGGTGGAAAACACCTACTCCATTCCTGGGCGTGGCACTGTGGTTACAGGCCGTTTGGAACGTGGTGTGGTGAAGAAAGGCATGGATTGTGAATTTGTGGGCTACAATAAAGTATACAAGTCAACGGTGACCGGCATTGAAATGTTCCACCAAATCTTGGAGGAAGCCCAGGCTGGCGATCAATTGGGTGCCTTGGTAAGAGGCGTCAAACGTGATGAGGTCAAGCGCGGCATGGTCATGTGCAAGCCCGGCAGTGTTAAAGCTTTAGATCAAGTGGAGGCCCAAGTCTACATCCTCTCCAAAGAAGAAGGTGGTCGCTCCAAACCCTTCATGTCTTTTATCCAACTGCAGATGTTCTCCAGCACTTGGGATTGTGCTGTTCAAGTGCAAATTCCTGACAAGGAAATGGTTATGCCCGGCGAAGATACCAAATTGATTTTGCGTTTAATACGTCGCATGGTCTTGGAACAGGGTCAACGTTTCACTTTGCGTGACGGCAACTTGACTCTGGGCACAGGTGTTGTAACCAAAACATTGCCGATAATGTCGGAAAATGAACGTATCGCCTTGACAGAGGGCAAGAAAGCACGTGAGAAGAAATTAGCCGCTAAAAAATAAATGTAGGAGTTTGTAACTCTTAATAGAATTCATAAGTTTTCTTATTATTTTTTACGTTTTTGTTTCTGTTTAATTTTAAGAAAATATTCAAAAACTTGCAGCTAGAGAAATAGATGTTTTCCTGTTTGACCCTAATTTTTCTGGGGCTTCAGTGTTAGGAAACACAGCTGCATGAAAAGTTTACTGTGAATTGAAAATTTATCAAATAAAGACGAATAAACGTAACGAAGTGAAACATTAACATTTTTATTTACATATACAATCATTTCGAAGGTCTTAAAAAGCATTGTTGTTACTGAAGTTAAGTTTTTATAAGAATAATAAAGTAAAATACAGCCTTTTTCATATGTGAAGATCAATCGGACTAGACGACGTATTAGTACCTTTCATAGAGTTATCGACTGATTTCACTGCTTCCAATGCTGCCGAAAAACAAGGAATATTGTACAATTGACCGCTGAACATTAAGTAGCATTCGTACTCTCAATGGTTTAAACATATCTGGTAACTTTTGAAGTCGAATTAAGGTCACAGTGATGATAAAGAAATCTGTGAAATTGATCTTGGCCAAACATGTATATTTTACCTCTTGTTCTCTAATGCTTGTATAACACCTCCATTGAACTCTATGGAACTCCTGACGGAACTGAAATCGACATAGAGAGCATTATTGGAATTTACCCACTGTTTCCCATGTGCGATAATATTCAATGTAACACCCGGATATTACATCTAATCATGTAGTTTGTATTATAGTCATTGACATGTTAAGCTCGAAATTAGACGCAAAGTTGAATGCGTATAAAATTATTGAATATGGGAGGCTTTCCTACGAGAAATCACACATTCTTAGTATTATTTTATACTTAATGTACGAATCTTAGTAGTCAATTCTGTCGTCCATGTTTAGTTAAAAATAACAAAAGATTTTTTCCAAACCTATACGAGTATGTTATAAAACTGGACGGTCATGTCCTTTCAAAACTCCATAACTTCAAATTCAATAAAGCTAAAAAAACATACCTATGACGATCTCTGACTCTGCCCTTCAAATACATCTCATTTAAGTGAAAAAGAAGTACAAATGATTTATGAATGAATTTCTTAAAGAATTTACAATTTTTTTAACCGATTTGATGGGCCCACCATGCGATGTTCAGTTTGTTTTAAAACCCCTATTTTCAAGTTAATAAAGGTAAAAAATGCCCACATATAAAAATATAAGTCTCGCAAGAGGACTAAAGTAGGATGTCAAGATTTTGTAGATTAGGCTACAAATGTCCAAATACAACTTATTTAAATGGGATGAAAGTGGCAAAATATCTATAATTTCCAAAACAATTTAAAATTAAATTTATAATATATACTCTCAGGTCGTTATAGTTTGGAGATCGTATCGTTAGGTACTGGTTGACAGTTCCATAATTAGGAAATAGTAAGTTCCCCTTAGGACTTATTATGCAGCCCAATTTCTGACCAACAATTCATTTAATTCTTGATTTCCTTTCAGACACCCTTGATGATTCATCATCACATTTACCTGAACTCAGTTTCGATGATCTGCTCGATCCATCGCCTGTTAAGAAAGCCATCAAACACCCCGTGGCCGATGACGAAGATCCTTTGGAAATTGGCAATGAATCGAGGACGACAAACAAAAAGGATGACACTCTTAATACACCTGGACCAAAAAGGCCGCAACATTTGCCCCATAGCAGAAGTGTGCCCATTAGCAACAATTCGATAAGCAGTAAACCTACACCTATGCGAGCAAATCCCATGAAACCTGCAAGTTCGTTAAACACTGGTTTACAGAAAAACAATGGTGGCGGTGGTACTTCCACAACTGCATCAGCGCCTCAAGCTCCCGTACTATTGAATACAAGAAACGTTTTGCCTAAAATGGCGACACAAATAGCAAACAACTCCATTAAGTTAACCCCGAAAACCAGCAATGCCTCTGGGGGAAGTGTTGGAAGCGGCGGAGCCTCAACGGTTTCTTTAGCAGGTAAAACTGCTGTTAGAACTTCAACTGGTCAGCTTATCTACATACAAAAGACTCCTTCCACTGCCTCATCGGCGAGTGCAATTAAGACGGGTGGCAATACGATCGGTGTAAAGTCGCAGACAGCGGTAAATACAGCGGTTTCCGGAAACGTTGGAAGTAATAAACAAGTTATACATGTTATGCGCACGGCCGATGGCAGTTTCGTGCCATTAAAAACGACCACGACAACCACAGCTACCAAAAATACCACCATAACTTTGTCGCCCACAGCGTTGGCCGGGAAAAAGCTGGTAAGTTCTACCGGAGGTCAAGTTTTATTAAAGACTACCGTGGTCCCGACAGGCAGTACAAATTCTGCGACTAAAATTGTTTCTAAACCCACAATAACGACAACGGCAACAGTTTCTACGGATAATACGGCTGCGAAACCCAAAACTATTGTGGTGCAAAGCTCTACTGGCAAGCAGATCATTGTGCCCAATTCGAATTTGGTGAAATTATCACCTAAGGCTCAGTCAACTTCGACGTCTACAGGCAGTTCATCGACTGTGTCTAGCGTTTCTTCGTCGGCTCCGGGGCAATTACACGCCATACAGCTTCCGGGTAAAAAGGGTTTACAATACGTACGCGTTTTACCTTCAACAAAATCTGGTTCTAAAACAATTGCCATCAGCGCCACATCGAGTTCGGCGGGCACAACAACTTCTACAGCAACTAAAACTGTAAGTTCAACGTCCGCGCTATCATCTTCTAGCGTGACAACTGTGAACGCTCCCGTGAAGATTTTAAACAATTTACCACAAAAGTTCACGGTATTGCAAAAAGGAACTGGCACAAAGGTTGTGGTGACCCAAAAGAAGGAACCCCATAGTGGAGAGTATTCGGCAGTAGCCTCAAGGGTTCAGAAAACCATTGTCACCGTTCCCACTATGCGGTCGCTAAATGATGATAAGTCAAAGCCACAACAGCAGCATTCGTTAATAAAGCCGCAACAGAATGCCAACGCTTCGGTCAACCAACAGTCACTGATAAGAAAACACAAAATTTCCGAAATTAATTCTGAAATAAAACGTATTACTGCAGCGGAAGCAGAAGACAATGGCCCGCCGGAGACTAAAAAACTTGCGCCCAACAATCGTGTAGTGATGCTATCATCCAATAATGGGGGCAAAATTCTTAATAATAGTTTACAGCAGCCGGGACGCGTTACAACCGCAGCCACAAGTGGTGCAATACCGGTGCAGGGCACCAAATTTAAGACGGGAAGCTCCGTGCCAGTCTCCTCCACGTCTGCACCTACAGGAAACAAACAGCTTTATACGATTTTAAAATCCTCAACAGGTCAACAGCAACATGAAAATCAAGCCAAACTATACAGTGTGCTGAAAACAAATAATTTGACAGAAAGCTCCAAAGTAGTAACGACCCAAATATCCACAGCGGCATTACCCACAACGCAACAGCAGCAGCAGAAACCTATGATCAACAAACAAACATTACTGCAGCAACAACAAAAGATTTTACAATTGAGACAAGTGCAAAAATCGAAGTTAGCTCAATCATCACACGCAGCGACAGGAATTACTTCGTCGACATTTATACCCCTCAAAATAAAAGAGGAGCCCTTAGAGTCCTCCAATAACACCACCACTTATGCTAATTCATCATCAACATTCACTGCGCCTGCCGCTCTGCCGCCTCCTCCTCCTAACTCGTCATTACATGATCTAATCATGGGCACTACCCCATTACCAGAAGATCCCAATAAATTGGATCTGGTCGGCGGTGTGAGACGTAAACATTGTAACTGCAGTAAATCGCAATGTTTAAAATTGTATTGTGATTGTTTTGCCAATGGAGAATTTTGTCAGGATTGTACATGTAAAGATTGTTTTAACAATCTGGAAAATGAAGACGAACGTCAGAAGGCTATAAAAAGTTGCCTGGAAAGGAATCCCAGTGCTTTTAAGTAAGTAAAATGCTATGATAGAAAATGAAACAATGACCAATTTGTTATTGTTCAAAATAAGCCTCATCGATATTTATATGAAATTTGATGAATTGGTAATCCAAAGCTTCTTAGAAAAACGTTTTGGGCAACATGAAATAGGATTCTGCACATATTTTCCGCAAAACAGTTGTTTACAGAGAGCAGTGCTTCGCCAAGTGCTTAATTGTGATGAGACCTCCTTCCCTATAGAGCAGTGGGTGGTAAAAAACTTCTAAAAGACAATATTCCATAGTCAATGAAGGCTTTTTGTAGGAAAAGTTTCCTACTGGACAGTTTTTATAGGAATAATCTTCCATCCTGCATTTTCTATGGGTACAGGACACTTTTTTTTACAGGAAAATACACTTTATAGAAGCAGTTTCCTAGTTGACATTTTCTAGAGGAAAAGTATCTTAGAAGACATATTTCAAATACAATAGTTTTCTATAGATTTTCCAATATCTCTATAGGGAACTACGCATTTCCAAAATTTGTGCTTCAGTATTGGTATTAAAATATCTGGGTGAAATGTGTTCGACTAGCACACTTTAATTTTATAAAAGCATTTAAATATCATTTAAGAATCTCAGGCTTCCGAATGCCAAAGTTACCACTGTATGCGAATGTGAGTAGGAAGTTGCCACTTGTTATTTACTTTCAAAATTTATGAATAGTAGGCTGCGATTTCTTTCTCCTTTTTTTTTGTAATTATGATAAAAAAATGTGGATAATTTCATAAATTTTTCTTTTAACATCATATCGTTTAGGCCGAAAATCACCTCGTCCAGCGATTTGGGAGACATGCGTCTACACAATAAAGGCTGTAATTGTAAGCGTTCCGGATGCTTGAAAAACTATTGTGAATGCTACGAAGCGAAGATACCCTGTAGTTCAAATTGTAAATGTGTGGGTAAGTGAACAACAAAACGTTAATTTAGTCCATACATTTGAAAGATTTATTCTCTCAACATCTTTCTTTTGCCCATCTTCAGGTTGTCGCAATATTGAAGACCGTGCTGATTTAGATTTGGATCCCATAGATCCTAAAATAATCGCTTCATTAGTAAGTACCTCTAATACGGGTCAAAAGAGAACATATGACAAATCACGTGATTCTTATGGCGCTAACGTTGCTATAAAATCTGAGAAATACTCCAAAGAGGGTATAAAAACTGAACCGGGAATGGCCGCTGGTAATGCTGCCACTCCCCCATTGGATAAACAACAATGTAATTTTATAACACAGGAAGTAGTGGATGCCACCATCCAGTGTATGATCACTCAGGCCGAGGAATGCGAAAAGAGTGGACTGCCAGTCTATCAAACAGAGAAAATGGTTATGGAAGAACTGGGACGTTGCCTTGTGGAAATTATCGATTTCTCTATACGCAATACAGATAACAGCTATTCGCAAGATTAAAGCTTTGAGATATTTTTTAAATATTGTAACGGATATTTTAAGCTAATCATCTAAGCCGGTTTGTGCAACTTGAACACAGTTGCCTACAGAATAAATACAACATTTTACAATAAAATTTAATTATGAGAAAATAAAATTACAAAATGAAGAAAAATTATAAAAATACGATATGTATATGTTATACAATACTAATCTTGTATATAGTTTCGATAGGTTTAAAAGAGAAAAAAATTAAGAAACTTTGAAAGTTTTTTTTTTTGGAAATTTAATCGTGTTTCTTTTATATTTCAGGCTTTTTCATTCATTACTTTTATTTTGTTACACAACTGATTGTTACTTTACCCCTATCTATTTAGTTTTCAATTTGAAAAAAGTTATTTAAGAGATTTTGACACAACAGTTTGATTTATTAATTATTTTTATCGTCGTTTATGCGAAGGACCTCTTTTTTTTCCTTTTAGCTATAATCATTAACAGTTGTTTATTTTCCATCTTATATTTCATTTAATTGCTTTAAATATTAGTAGTGTTAAGTGTAAATAAGTTATAATAACGTAATTAAATCAATAAATCCTTACAAATACCTAAACAGTTTTCGGTGTTTTATGTAAATTGTATGAAGATTTGGAATACATTTTGAATTCGTCACCTGAAATGCAGTTTGTTACGGTACATTGCGCCAGAATGCAGGTGTCTTTAAAAATTTAGATGTTTGCTACCAAAAAATTATTGGGGGTACAAATAAGTTTCTGCTGTTTAAAGTTCAAAATAGCAGAAAAGGAAAGAAAATATAAACTATAATAAAAAAAGAAGTGTTCAATGAAATAGGTCAGTCCAAATTAAAAAAAAATTGTAACTAAAGCATTCAAATTAATTCCCTTTCCAATCTCTCACTCCGAAATTAGTAAGTAAATCATAATACGAGTATGCATAAATTAAATAACATACTATTTCAAAGCAAAATTAAAAATGTATAAAAGATAAAAAATGAATTTATAAATACGTGATTATACAGAATAATAGCAATTAGCAAATATCACTTGCAAATAGTCATCAGGATATGTAGGAATGATGTTACGTACGTCAAATAAGTCCATTACGAAAGTTTGCATGTTATGCATTTATAATCCTAAGCTAATTTGGCAATGTATTATAACTACGAGCTACTTTTACACTAAAATATTAGGCTTTAGGTGGGCAAAATTAAATTCTGCGGACAGAATGACAACATTTAAGAGTTTCATATAAAAAAACTCGGGCGTTGATTAAAATAGATTCTACAAAACCTCGACAACAGTCGTTGATCAGTAAATACCAGAAATGGACATCCAAGAAATCTACTTACAAAAGCTGTTATATTGCACGTGCCTTTTGAGAGAAAAGATATACCGAATAGCTTTGTTGAGGAAGGAGCTTCATGTATTTGTGATTAGTAGCAGATTACACTTCTAAGCAGTACATCATATTTGGCATCACTAGAGCTTGCACCAGATGTTTTTCAACATTAGCGGTAGCGACAAATTAGTTGTGTATTATTGCCTTAACGCGTAGGTAACACTTGAAACAGCATGACTTAAATGCTCCTCAAAGCTTAGCTTATCATTTAACAAAACTCCCAAATTTTTCATGTCATGCATTAACTGTATATTATAATTATTATAAACTACAAGCGGTCGGAATATAGCACAGCTTATGATTTAGAAGCAATAACACAAAGTTTGTTCTGTTCATTTGTTCATTTAATCACAGAGCGCATCTAGCAAATAGTGAATTTTTCCATGAGGAACGTCTGGAAACTGTCTATTGACAATTGAATATCACCAGTAAAGATAGGAGTAAATTAAACTATAATCATTGCTTATAAAACTGTAAAAATTGTCTAACTTACATGCAAAAATGCACGATCCACAGAACTAACTGCTATTTCCAGGTACACATAATTCCATTAAAACCTTCCCGAATACTGCCTAATAGCAAAGAGGTTTTACTTCTACTCTCTCTGAAGCCGTATTGATAATCATTTAAAATGGACCTACTCTTATGGACAAAATTGGTAAAATTGAGACCGGTCTGTAGCTGACACTTTTTTTTTTAATGTGAAAAGTGTCTCTTATAAAACTTCTTTATGCGATAACTGTCTTTCACAAAATTATTTTTCATTTCATTTCATTTCATTTATTTAAAAGTCTTGTAATTTAAAGCCTTTTGGCCAATATTAAACAAATTACAAAATGCATAAAATAAATACTACTTGAATTTGAAAAACAAAATATAACTTAGAATATAAAATTAAATTAACTAGTAACTAATTACCTATAACGCTCAAATTGAAGTGCACCCCAAAGTAGGCGATATGAAGGGAAATAAAAATAATGAAAAAAATTAAATATTGAATGATGTAAATATGTATGTAGGCCAGGGCAAATTGCAAGTTTTTTTTTTTTTTTTTTTTTTTTTTTTTTTTTTTTTTTTTTTTTTT
>JAHXMU010000026.1:593755-604384 GCA_019455685.1 Philornis downsi
TAGAAATCTCTATATTATTACCGTTAAACGTTAGAGACATTTAGTTTTCTTGAACCTACAGAGAGTATCTGAGGTGAGCGAGTAGAAATCTCTATATTATTTCCGTTAAACGTTGGAGAGATTTAGTTTGCTCGAACCTACGGAGAGCATCTATATTATTCTCCTCTTTGGTATATATTTATTTCTAGGTCTAAACCGCGAGACAAGGTATATACATTTCTTACCTACTACAAATCCACTCTCGAAGTTATGTCATTCTGCTTATAATGCAGCAGATGCAACACTTTTTACTTTCGAGTACATCCTTGTTCCCCAGATGGCAGAGATGCCACTTTAAGGTACTTAAAATAATATTGGTCTTTAACGGAATAAAATGAATACTTGTTTATGAACTCATAGAAAATGAGAAACTTATGACGTCTTGGAAAATTTAGTATAGAAAAAACTAAAAATCGAATCTCCGATGCAAAAGCTTTTCAAATTTGATTAACCAGCATCTAGTAAGGCGATGCGTGGGACAAAATTTGCTACGACTATTGGCTTAGCAAATATTTAAAATTTTGCTGTTTAGTGAAAGCCTGCTGTTGGATCTCAACGAAGCGGTCGGAATATATTCTTTTTGGTATTGATTACCTATTGTCTGGTATAGACCTGGTGAGGGATGTACAGGCCATTGTACAAAATCTGAGTAGGGCGGAACGCAAGGCAGTTTTGGGGGAATGTGTGACAACCAGATGACAAGCCAGATGGGATCAGTCACACAAGGGTAGAGCCACGTACGCTTTTGTGCGGGATGTTTGTTTCGTCAATGGGAATCCTGACTTTGGTTTTAACCTGAGTCTGGACTTCATATTGACGGGGCATGGTTCTCTGAACGAGTTTCTGCGCCGGGCTAGGAAGGAGCGTTAGGGGTTGTCTTGGTGGGTTAATTGGTGTTAGGGATTGGGGGCTCTGCTGTGAAGATGCACTGTCATGTGTGTTGCGCAATGTGCAATGCATGTGGAGGTGTGTTGGAGCAGCATCCCTCTGTACTCTTATTTTTCTTTGTTTCTTATTCTTCTTTTCTTCCCTTCTTCTTTTCTTCTCCTTCTCTTTTTTTTCAGTTTTGTATGCGTTTGCATTGCGAGAAGGCATGTAGCTGCAAATTGTTGCAGGTGCATGGCTGCCCTTTGTGCAGACGGCTACGGTGGACGACCAGTTCCATGCGAGGTATGATGTAGCGAAACTGGAGCAGCTTTTGTCTGCGAAACCCTGACCAGAGGGTTTTTCATTTTCTGGTAGCACGGGAGACCAGGGGCCCCAGGAACATTTTGTTCTTGCCTGGTCGTGATGTAGGACCCCTTGTGGGAGCATCGTGCTGGCTGTGGTTGCCCGAACATGTGTTTCTACGGATCTTGCATTATTTCAGGATCTCCTGAAGGTAATGCGAGAACTTGGGAAACACTGTTCTTCATCTATCCGAGGTGTCTAGATAGGCCTCACTCCTACCCGGGAGGAAGTTCACTTCATACCAGTGACTTCAAAGGTACTTTGGCAGAGAGAGGAAATATGCCCTGAGGAAATTTTTCCAAGGGGACCTGTTTCCTATTTCTAAGGTGCTTCGACTAATCCTTCCGGGATTAGTTTGAGTTCCCCAAAGGGGCGCTGGCTGTCGCAAACACGTTCAAGAACAGTCCCATGTGTGGTGGCACACCGTGAGTAAGGCTATCAAAGCGAGACCCACGTTAAACCCGACAATTGTTGTTGTTACCTATTGCAAGCCTGGACGGTTTTCAACAAAACTTTCGTGCATTGTTGGCTTAGCATGGGCTCTAAATTGATTGTTTAGAAAAACTTTGGCATTTGAATTTACCGAAAGTTCGTAAAAATTCTTTCAAGTGAAAGTTTTTCATGTTCATGTTATGATTAGTTATAGTTTACAATTCCGCCAAAAGTTCTTGCGAAGGCTTTCCGGCATTGTGCTGCCCAAATTAAACATTTTTTCGATTATTGCTTAATTAAAACATGGACCATTTCTATTAAAACTTTTGAATATTATTGGCTTATTTAAAGCTTTAAATGTATTGCTTAGTAAAACCTTGACCGAATATTCTCACAAATACTTTCTGGTATTGATTTGCCAATGAAAGCTAGGAAACTTTCCAGTACAGTAGACTTAGCATAGGCTTATTTATTAAATGTTTGACCAATATTGACTTCTTAATGAGAACTTGCAAAAACTATGTTCGGTTTGGTAGTTGTCAAAAATTGATTGCCTAGTGACAGCTTTCGGTTCCGTGGAAAGTTCTTGATAGTTTCTTTGGGGATTGGTTGCTTAAGAAAGTTACTGTTTGGGCTTCCCCAAAGTTTCGAGCTTAAAGTATTAGTATGAATAATATAGTAAGAGTATTAAAGCCACATATAAAATTATGGAAGTAATAAGCTTCCTTATCCCATCCCCAGGGAATAGTGGGAATTTGACTTTTCCCAGGGTATTGTAAAACCGCTTTCCAATCCACCTTAAAGGTTTAATGACTAGATGTTACGTTGATGTACTCGTATGTATGTATGACACTAAACACCATTAACCACTTAGACACTGTCCGGCATTCCACTGCCACAACTACTTATTATAATCCTCCACAACGAAAGACTTGAGCAGGGATTAAAGGATACAAAGCAATGTTACACTGTATAAGTGTTCTACACAAATGTATAGCAATAAATCACCGCAAATAAAAAAACGAGTAGAAAAAGATGATAAAATAAAACAATAGATAGCTAACATCAGTAACTTCGTATCCAATTCACCCTTCGCTCATTCTCACCATCCCAACAAGTTCGTGGTTTATTAGCAGTTTCCGTTTCCATTTCTTCTCTCTCTCTCTCTCTTTGCGCCTTAGACGATGATGTTGGGGTAAAACTGTGTTAAAGTTTCTATGTTTTCGTTATATATATGAGGTAAAGCGTAATTTTATGTGAATGCGATAGCATCAAGTAAAGGAGAAAATTTCGCCTCAATGAACTGATTCCTGTAATACATTAATAACAATTTATAGGCTTTCTGCTGTTGTACGGAAGAAATAACTAGGACTACAATGAGTGAGAAACTAAACAGAAAGAAATTAAGAATCTAAAGACAAAAGAAGAAAACACTTATGAAAGTAAACCAATCTACCGTTAATGAGGTGTGCAAAGCTATTTTTCCAACTTCCCTCTTCGCAGTTGTAACTCCTCTAAATAATAGTCTTTCGTTTTGCGTTATAGCTGAGCACGAGCAACAAGTGTTTTTGCCATTTCATTGTTCTTTTATTTTCTATTTGGTTCATTTCACTTCATTAGCATCCTTAGCATTCACATTTATCCTGCACACGTCGCAAACGGCAGCCTCGTTTAGCTCTTTTATTATCCTTACTTTGTGATTGGTGGGATAATTTATGCTGGGCTTGCCACAGGCCACACCTCTCGTTGTTACTGCGCACACTCTGTAGCGCAAACTGTGAATTATGATCTAAAACAAAAGGATTAATTTTCCCCTTAGATTTTGTTGTGGTTCCTTTGGGTGTAAAATTTGCTATTTTGTGTTTTTGTTTTCCGAGTGTAATTAAATGTACGAATAGGGAACAGGTATTTTTGTACTTTTTTCATTAATAATAATATAACTACAAAAACCACTATAGGGTCAAGTAATCAAAGCCTAATTTAGTTAATAACAATTATTGCTGGGTAATGTTTTAAAGAAGTGTTAGTGTGTTTTTAAAGGAAAAAACAAAAAAATCGTTTACAAAAGCCTATAATTTGGTATAAGGAATGGTAAATCGGGTATAGCCAAAAGTCTATACTGGGGAAGAAAACAACTAATTTTTTGTGCAAAGAATTTTATGCGATCTATTTTGTACTCAAAATTATCGATTCGTTAAAATTGCTTTTCAAACTAATTAGCACCATATTCACTCCTATGTTGGTGAATTACCGATATTTATATGAAAAACTCCAAATGCGTCCACTTCCAAATTTCAGCATCTAAAGGCAGGCATTATGCTGATTTTTCACGGTGAAACTATGTACTCGTATATATAAAAAAGCGTGGTGAAATTGTAAGGTACATTTTTTCACCAGACAGTAATCAATTTGTCCAATACTAAATTGTGAACAGCTGTTTTATAAATAGCTTACATAAACTACTGTCTGCAATTGTCATTTCATAAGATTTTTTTTTAACGTTTCAATAATTTTATTTCAATAATGAAATTGTAATACGAAAAGACACGATCTCACAATTTCACAAATATACATATTGTAGAGCATATTAGGACGTAAAAAAATGTGCTCTTTCGATTGCACTTTTTCAATTTCGAGAAATTATTACCTTATGAAAAAGAAAAAAAGCATAATTGTATCAAGTCAAGTTAAGTGGACTTACATACGAGGTGTAATTTTTATTTTTCTCAAAAAATATTTATTTATTCATCAATTTTTATTTTGTCTCCTTCAAAGTAGTCATCCTCAGATATAACACACTTGTGGCAACTTCTTTTCGAATCCTCGAAGCGGTTCTGATATGCACTTTTTGGTATATCCTTGAGCTCTCTCAGCGATTCGGTTTCTATCTCCTCAATCGTCGCAAAACGGGGTTCTTTTCAATTTTGGAAACAGGAAAAAGTCGCAGGGGGCCAAATCTAGGGAATACGGTGGCTGAGGCATGATTTTTGGCCAAATAATCTCTCACAAGCAAGCAAAGATGAGTGAGTAGGTGCATTATCATGATGCAAAAGCAATGAATTTTGTTTCCACAATTCTGGGCTGTTTTTTCGTATTGCTTCACGCAAACGACGCATAACTTCAAGGTTATATAATTTATTTACCGTACGACCTTGCGGTAAGAACTGATGCACTACGCCATGGTAATCGAAGAAAACAGTGAGCAAATCCTTGACATTTGATCGAAATTGGTGTGCTTTTTTTTGGTCTTGGCTCTCCTGGTCTCTTCCATTGAGACGATTGAGCTTTGGTTTCGGTGTCATAACCATATAGCCATGATTCGTCGCCAGTTATGACCCTTTTACGAAAATCTGGATCATCGTTGACGTCATTCAACAATTCCTGAGCGATGCTCATGCGATGTTGTTTTTGGTCAAAATTCAGCAATTTTGGAACGAACTTCGCTGAAACACGCTTCATGCCCAAAATTTCCGAAAAGATTGCATGGCATGAGCCAAACGATATGCCGACATCCTCAGCAACTTCTCTAATTGTGATTTGACGATACTCCATAACAATTTTTTTCACTTTTTCAACATTTTCATCGGTTGTTGATGTGCTTGGGTGTGCAGAGCGAGCGTCGTCATTCACATCTTTTCGACATTCTGTGAAAAACTTGTACCACTTGTAAACATTTTTTTTGGCTCAGAGTGTTCTCACCGTATGCCACTGTCAACATTTCAAGTATTTTTGAGCACTTAATTCAATTTTTTACACAAAATTTGATGCAACTTTTTTGATCCATTTTTTTTTTTTCGATAGCAGAAAATTGCTGAATACGCAAAACATTTGTCTTATTTATGCCTCACACAAACAAGCTGTACATGCTATATGGATAAAACCGCCAATATATCTTCGAGACGAGTGTACCAACATAAAAAAATAATAATCGTAAGTCGAATGTATGTACGTAGGCCGTGAAATTTGAAAATTCTTCTTATTTTTTGAACACATACGAAATGCCTTCATCCAACGTATTTTTGTGTTCCTGCGGGTTAGTGGTACCAGAAGGGGCGTGATAAATTTCGCTGTTCTTATTAAAGCTACTCTGTTTATTACAAGGGATTGAAAGACATGGAAGTAGGAATAGGAGATACCATACAAGGAGACGTGATTACTAGACCGATTTTTCTCTATTTTTATAGAGAATTATAAAGCAATGTGACGAACAAAAATGTAGGCTATCACAGAATTCTTCTTTTTCTTAGGTGGCGACTGGAGTAGACATCCTTATCTATTATACGCCGCCCGTGGAAAATAATTTCAAACGCTTCGATCTTCTGTGTTTCTCCTCCAATTCATCACGCCAAGTTTCGATAGTACTTCAAAAGACTGGTACTTCCAATGGAGTTTTGGTCGCCCTCTTCTGCGCCGTCCATCGAGTTCGTTGTCGAAAACTTTCGGTGCCGGAGCATTTGGGTCCATCCGCACAATATGACACAGCCAACGCAATTGCTGTATGTTAATGCGTTTGACCACGTCGATGTCGGCATATAGCTCATACAGCTCATTGTTTATGCGACGTCGATACTCTCCGTGCACGATGATGGGTCCTTATATTTTCCGAAGCATTTTCCTCTCGCAAACTGCCAGTACTGATTTATTCGCTTGCGTCATAATCCAAGATTCTGGGCCGTATAACAAGATAGGTAGAACCAACGTCGGGTACAGTCGGATTTTTGTTTGTCGAGAGAGGGTTTTATCATTGAACCGCTTGCTTAGCCCATAGTAATATCTGTTAACAAGCAATACTCTCCTTTTTATCTCAATGCTGACATCATTCGTTTTGTTTACAGCGGAACCGAGGTAGATGAATTCTTCCACCACTTCAAAATTATAGCTGTCAACGTTCACACAGCGCCCAAACGAGTAGACTCCTTGTTCGTTGAAACCAATAACTTTGTTTTGTCCTCGTTTACCACCAGACCCATTTTTGCTGCTTCCTTCTCGATGCTTGAGAGGGCTGCAGTTACATCTCGCAGTTTTCGGCCAATAATGTCTATGTTATCTGCATATGCGAGTAACATATGGCTTTTATTAAAGATAGTACCAGTCGTGTCAACTGCAGCTTCCCTCATAATCATCTCCAACAGCATGTTGAGCAGGTCGCACGATGATAGACTGTCGCCCTGCCTAAATTCTCGTTTGGTGTAAAAAGGCTCGCTTAGATCTTTGCCTATCTTTACTGAAGACTTCGTGTCAGTCAGCGTCATCCTATAAAGACGTATACGCTTCGTAGGAATTCCAAACTCGGACATGGCCTCATACAGTTTTTGCCGTATCGGACTATCGAAGGCAGCTTTATAATATATGTATATAGGAAAAGATGGTGCGTGTCGATCTGTTTTTCTTGTGTCTTCTCCAGAATTTGTTGTAGCGTGAATATCTGGTCAGTTGTTGATTTACCAGGTCTAAAGCCACACTTATAAAGTCCAATCTGGTCAGTTAGAATCGGCTTTTGTCTTTCACATATCACACTCGACAGGACTTGTAAGCAATGGGTAAAAGACTGATATCGCGGAAAGTACATGTTTTTTTGTTGTGTATTGCCCTGCAACTGTGAAAATATTGGAAACTCTATAGGAAAAATTTGATAAGCCAGCATGAGGCGCATACAAAAATTGGTAATGACCTCAAACGGAAATCCGATTGGCCTTTTTTGTCATATAAAAAAAGTCCAGGCCAAAACAACGCTGCTGAATGCAAACAAAAATCAAACGGACCTTGTTTTTATTAAAACTCATTTTTACGAGATTTATAATTTACATCTGTCAAAATTCGTGTTCCGAAAAATTATTACAAGATTAAATTAAAGCAACAAAAACGATATCCAATTTTTATTAAGATAGATAGTTGTATCGGGATGAACACGGTTCACACGATTTAAGTGAAGTTCCAAGCGCCAATGTGATACGAAAATGGATCAGAATGTTCGAAACAACCGGCTCAACAGTACCAATTACGGTTCGTGGTCGCCCAGTTTCTGCAAGATCAGCCGACATTGTGGAGCGTGTTCGTGTTTCAGTTCAGCGAAATCCGCAACAGTCAACACGTAAAAGAAGTCAGTCTTTGGATGTCAAAAGAACAACTTTACGACGAATTCTGAAACGTGATTTGCATTTGAAGGCTTATAATATTCAGATAGTCCAAGAATTAAAACCCGATGATGCCAATAACCGACTTAACTTTGTCAATTTGATGATAGAGCGGTTCAACAATTTCAACAAAATGATTTTTAGTGATGAGGCCAATTTTCACCTTAATGGCCATGTGAACAAGTAAAATTGTCGGTTCTGATCCGAGACTAATCCCCGACGCTTGCATGAACGTCCACTTCACAGCCCTAAGCTTGTCGTGTGGGCTGGGATAACGTCAACCGGTATTATTGGACCATACTTTTTTGAGGACGAAAGAGGGCATGCAATGACGGTTAGAGCGAACAATTATTGCAACATGCTGGCGGACTTTTTGGTGCCAGCTTTGCAAGAACTTCAAGGCAATACCTCGAGGATGTGGTTTAAACAGGATGGGGTCACATGTCATACGGCTAGGGTATCCATAGAGCTGCTGAAAAATGTTTTTCCTGGAAAACTCATTTCGAAAAGGGGGGGATATTGAATGGCCCCCACGTTGCCCCGATCTCTCTCCATGCGATTATTTTCTATGGGGCTACCTCAAATCGGTAGTCTACGAGAATAATCCGACCAATTTAGATCAGTTGAAGAGGAACATTATTCAGGAAAGTAACAAAATACCGAGAACAACTTTTCAACGAGTTTTCCAAAATTTGCGACTTCGGTTCCAAGAGTGTCAAGCAGCCGAGGGAAGCCATTTGGACAACATTATTTTTAAGTCTTAAAAATTCCCATGCTTCCACTTTTTAAAAATACAAATATATTTTTTTATGTTTCGTAGTTTTTTTTTAATTGAATATTTAAACCGCCAACACCCTTATGGCCCACCCTGTATGATATTTTAACAAGAAAATCATTGCATGAGACATTCTCCCATTGTGAAAAAATTACGCAGCATTGATAGCTCTTTTTTGAATTATTTCCAACTCTGAAATCGAAACAAATTATGCTTTTATATCACAATATGTTCGATAATACAAATAAATTGTGTTTTGTTTCTTACTATTTGACTTCACAAGTTTGCAAATGTATTATCTTTAATGCTGGTACTATGCTGATTTATCGTGCTGAAAACTCCATATAAAAAGTGGTCGGAAAACTGTTCTTTTGTCATCCAACACTGAAATCGGCATAACTTCTATTTTTGGAAGTAAACTTTAGTGAACGAATTACACAGCTAAAACCATTAAAACCAATAAGGAGGTTGAAATGGAAAAGCGTTATATTAAAGCTTTGTTAAATGTGATGACAATCACTTCCCAGTGATAGAATTCATGTTCATGTCATGTTTTATTTTAAAGAATTCCCCCTTTGACAATATTGTTGTTTAATAGCTTTGGTGTTGCTTTCCAAAGATTGTTACGGCGAGCTTGTAAAGGAAATTGAATTTATATGCTTGGCTGAATCAGGATACACATATCTCAACATACTCGTATGTATCATCAGTGCTTAAATTATCACCACGACTTTATAATGAATAGGAAATTTTACTATTTTCCCTATCTATGTGAGATTCCTTGCCCTCTTGGCCATTATTTTGTTATAAAGTGGTCATTTAATTCTATAATTCTGTGAATGTTTATTTTTACAAAATCATCACATCATTATTATCATCATCATCATGGCTAATGCAAATGACATCTACTTCGTACTCGTATGAAGTTGTTAAGGATGAAAAGTTTTTTAAGCATCCACCACACGCTTGTTTCTCCAACCAGATATAGCGGGATGTTTGAGGATGGGAAAGGGAATAGAAAGGACCTGAATCCTTGGTATGTTAAAGCATTTATAGATGAGCGCTATGACGCATGGTAGCATTGTGTTAGTTTGGGAGGTTAACCATGGCATTCTTTTGGTCGACCTAATACTATGATGTACTTTGATAATGTCACAGTGAATGTCATATTTGTGTGACTTGGTTGGTAAAGCAGATACAGTGGTTTTTATTGGTAATTTTTCATTGAGAAAATATTAGTCATTTTTACCACTTACTGATAGGTTCTGGAGAAGAATGAGGTAAAACTGTTAAAATATTTAAACCTTTGCCAGTTTGAAAGTTGCCAGAAATCCTGGTCTCAGAAACTTCCACAATTAGGTATTGTAATAAGAAGCTTGAAATTAAAATTCTTCAACAGTTTTGATAGGTTACATATCCCACCCGTTTCCAAAACAAGAAAATATTCAAAACCATTATAATATGTACAATTTGATTACAAAAGTTTGTTATAAAGTATTTAAGAAAAAAGAAGTAAAACACTGCCCAAAATCGGAACCTGAGACAGACTTTTCAGAATAGGTCGAGACGTTCGGGCATACAGATTATGTGGACCGACGTGAAATTTCTTTCTAAATGTTTAGCTGTTTTCAGAGTGCAAATCTGGAACTCATTCAAAAGTCAATATTAATATAGCCGCTGAACCACTTTCACCGTATATTAAAATTGGTCTCCTACCTTAGACGGCAAAATTCTAGATTGAATAATTTGAGTTCCAGCGTAAGCAAACTTTTTACTGATACGATTTTAATGAATCTTCTTGTGGTTTTTAAAAGATCCCAATGTTCAAAACCTCTCGTATGTCTGCAAGGCCCTACAATGAACTGTTCGAGAAAAGTAATCACAGGACATTGATCACATTCTTAGACGAAAGTATGGTATGCGGAACGGAAGATTTGGAGCGGAGTTAGCTATTAATTTTGACCGGTGAACGTATTTTATATACAGGGTTGCCCATATTCGACGGACCCATCTGGCAAC
>JAHXMU010000026.1:607840-707560 GCA_019455685.1 Philornis downsi
TTTTCCCTTCCTTTTTTGGCCTGGTTTGCCTTATTCATCCGGTGTGCTTATACGCATCTATTTTTTGTATTGCTAAGCTCATTCACTGATTGAGATAATTGCCATGTAATTATTTACATATTAGAATGCCTTAAAGTCTCATTAGACTTGTGATAATTTCATGTTCCTAACAAAACAGTAATTTCATTATAAAATTAGCATTCATCATTTCTCATAAATTGTCTTAAAATTGCCAACAGATGTTACAATTCTGATACGTGTGCATGACTATGATTTAATTTTTTCTTTTTTTTTTTTTTTTTTTTTGCACACAATTTTATACATTTTTTAAATGCTTGTTTAAGTTGTAACAGCGCCAGATCGATTACAGCGATTGTTATATGGGCAATCTATATTCCTTGATTGCCAATATTAATTAAGGCTTATTGTTGTTATGTTAAACTCAGTTTCACACAATTAAAATTAAAATTATTTAAAGGTTTCATGCGAATTTCGAACATTTAATTTATTTAATTTATATTTCTTTTGGCAGAATTTTTACAACATTTGTATTTGAATAAAATTTAAGTTATTTTTCCTTGAGCTTTCAAATTTTTTATTAACTACAAATAAATATTTTGTAACAAACAAATTAAGTGCTATGTTTGAAACTATCATTAAGTTTTTACCACTAATTCTTCGAACTGTTTATGCAAATTTTTTCCTACAAAATCTCCTCGCCTTTTAGAATGCTGCTCTAAATTATTATATTGTAGAAAACAAAATGTAACGTAGCTTCTTTGTTCCAACAAAATCTTCTATTTATGTGGCGACTGGAATAGATAGCTTTATCTATTATACGCCGCCCGTAGAAAATAATTCCAAGCGCTTCGATTTTCTGCGCTTCTCCTCCAATTCGCCACATCAAGCTTCGATAGTATTTCAAAAACCTGATCCTTTCAACGGAATTTTGGTCGCCCTCTTCTGCGTAGTCCATCGAATTCGTTGTCGAAAACTTTCCGTGGATTTGGGTCGATCAGCACAAAATGACCCAGCCAACGCAATCGCTGTATATTAATGCGTTTGACCACGCCGATGTCGGCATATAGTAGCTCATACAGCTCATTGTTCATGCGACGCCGATACTCACCGTCCATATATATTCCGGAGTATTTTTCTCTCGAAAATTGCCAGCACTGATTCATCCGTTTGGGTCATAACCCAAGATTCTGCGCCATATAACAAGACGGGTAGAACCAACGTCGGATATAGTCGGATTTTTGTTTGTCGAGAGAGGGTTTTATCATTGAATCGCTTGCTTAGCCCATAGTAATATCTGTTAACAAGCAATACTCTCCTCTTTATCTCAATGCTGACATCACTCATTTTGTTTACAGCGGAACCAAGGTAGATGAATTCTTCCACCACCTCTAAATTATAGCTGTCAACGTTCACACAGCATCCCAAACGAGTGAACTCTTTGTTCGTTAAAAACAAATAACTTTGTTTTGTCCTCGTTTACTACCAGACCCATTTTTGCTGCTTCTTTCTTGGTGCTTGAGAAGGCTGCAGTTACATCTCGCAGTTTTCGTCCAATAATACCGATGTCATCTGCATATGCAAGTAACATCTGGTTTTTATTAAAGATGGTACCAGTCGTGTTAACTGCAGCTTTCCTCATAATCATTTCCAACAGTATGTAGAAGAAGTCGCACGATAGACTGTCGCCCTGCCTAAATTCTCGTTTGGTGTAAAAAGGCTCGCTTAGATCTTTGCCTATCTTTACTGAAGACTCCGTGTCAGTCAGCGTCATCCTATAAAGACGTATACGCTTCGTAGGAATTCCAAATTCGGACATGGCCTCATACAGTTTTTGGCCGTATCGGGCTATAGAAGGCAGCTTTATAATCGTCGAAAAGATGGTGCGTGTCGATTTTTTTTTTCTTGGGTCTTTTCCAGAATTTGTTGTAGTGTGAATATCTGGTGAGTTGTTGATTTACCAGGTCTAAAGCCACACTAATAATGCCCAATCAGGTCAGTTAGAAACGGCTTTAGTCTTTCACATATCACACTCGATAGGACCTTATGGGCAATGGGTAAAAGAATAACATCACACATTATAAAACAACCTTATTTTCAGGTATACGGCTGACGACAAAACGGGTAAACCGGTTTTTTTTGTTAAAGTTATGTAATTTCTTTTCACTACAGTGGAAAGTTCTAAAGAAAAGTTATAAACAATTCCTGTAAATATAGAAAATTGCTCAGAAATTGCCCCTGAATTTTAGTTACACGTCTTTAAAAATTACAATGAAACAACGAAACACAAGAAATACAGGTTGGCGCACGAATCATGATACTGTTAACTGTCAATGGGGACGGTTATTTAAATATGTTGTAATTTAAATATATTGTTGAAGGCGCCGAAGACGTATCCGTTTCAACAGCATTTGGTTCCAGCAAGATGGAGCAACACATATACAGATCGGTTAAGGCGGAGCTCCAACGAAAATTCTCAAACAAATTAATATCCGAAAACTCGACTTTCCGCTGGCCCTCAAGCTTACCTGACCTGAATTTTTGTTTATGGGGTTATGTCAAGCAAGATGTGTACTAAACGAAACCAAGGAATTTGACTCAATTGAAGCAGTCCAATAAAACAACAACTGAGGCGATTCCGACTTTAACCCTTCAGACCGCAATGAATAATTTTCTGATCAGGTATCGCATTTTGATCATTCATCATCTTCTTCAAAACCAATTAGTTACAGAGAATAAAATGGAATTTTTATACAACAAGAATAAATAAATAATATACATTGATTAAAAAAACAAAGTAGTTTGAAATTCTTATTGCATTGCAATTGGTGTGCCATCCTGTACTATAACTGCAAATCGTATTGAGAGTTGCGACATTCAGTCATCACAATAAAACCGTAACAAATTTATGATTTATGAAAGCCACTAATTTAAATACAATTGAAACGAAACAACAAATACAAAATTTTTCAATGTTACAGAAAAATCATTGAATTGGAACTAAATATTTAAAAAAAATTGTGGGAACGAATGCAGCAGCTAATACTCACTATTAGTAATTGATAGGCATTGTATGATATTTAAATTATTTTTTTTTTCTAATATTATACAGTTTACTTTTGACACTAGAGAAAGAAAAAGTTAGGGAAAATATTAAGAAAATTATATAAATATGATAATACGATACGGACTCTTAATTTATGCCACTGTTTCTCAACGTTTTCTGGTTGCACCCACTGGAAAGATATTTCAGCAATTCATTGCAAAATTTAAAATATTTCAATATTTTTATTAAAACTTGCTTGGAAAAAATGCAGTCAAGGTTTAAATAGAGGCAAATGCAAAAATTAATGTAAAGATAAGGATATACTTTTAGAGCTAAACTAAAGCAAGTGCAATGGAACGGTATTTGGGCATATATGCGGCCAAACAGGGAAAATTTCTTAAGTGGAATTAGGACAAAATTGAGTTTATTCGGTGTTACAATTTCACTTGTTTAGACACACATTTGTGCCTTCTCCCAACACACAAAATTCAATGTTGTTCACAAGTTACAGGAATTTTTCGAAAAGACGATTTTTTTTTAAATATTAATATAAGTAAGAATGGGGTTTTTCTATTATTATGGTTTATGTCTTTAAAACGCATGCCGTGGTCTAAGCGAGATTATAAAATTCTGTATATTTCAAAAGTTATGACGGCTTTTGCAGTTGCACTTGTTTCGACACATATTTGTGCCTCCTCCCAAGACCAAAATTTGATGTTATTCATAAATTATAGCAATTTTTCGAAAAGACAATTTTTATTTTAAATATCAATAAAAGTGAGAACGTGTTTTTTTTTTTGTTAATATTGTTTATGGCTTTAAAACGCACGCTGTGCTCTAAGCAAAATTACAAAATTCTGTATATTTCGAAAGTTATGACGACTTTTCACAATAGCGATTTAAAACAGTAAATTTGGTGGTTAAATCGTTTTTCCTTGTCAGCACAGATATTATAATTGTTAGTCTACCATCAACTATAAATAGTTTACTATAGTTATTAGCCAGAATGAATTAGTGACTTATTGCTGTCACTGCGTTCAATCTTTGATTAACAATTTATTTCATTCAAATGAAAAATTGGCTTTATTAGTTACAGCTCTTTTTAAAAAGTAACATTTGAGATATATCTCTGTTCAGAATAACTCTTTCCACATACAAAGTACCACATTACACATTTCGCAAATCTATCGTATTCTATTTTCATATTCTTTAGAAAGTTGCTATCTGCAGAATGTACAGCAGACAGTGCTGGGGACAGAATTGACTATCGAAAGCAGATCACATAGTTCCACAGATGAAAGTGGACAATTTCTCTTCAGAATGTAAACAAGTCACAGTTTAAAATATAAAACTTCCAAGCATTTGCAACATATGACTTTATAATTGAAGAAGGAAGAAGTCAATTTTGACAAATGCTCTTCGGCTTTTGCATATTCGTTGCACCAAGTTTCGATAGTATTTCAAAAGCCTGGTCCTTTCAACGGAGTTTTGGTCGCCCTTTTCTGCGCCGTCCATCGAATTCGTTGTCGAAAACTTTCCGTGGATTTGGGTCGATCAGCACAAAATGACCCAGCCAACGCAATCGCTGTATGTTAATGCGTTTAACCACGTCGATGTCGGCATATAGCTCATACAGCTCATTGTTCATGCGACGCCGATACTCTCCGTCAACGATGATGGGTCCATATATTTTCCGAAGTATTGTCCTCTCGAAAACTGATTCATCCGCTTGCGTCATAACTCAAGATTCTGCGCCATATAACAAGATAGGTAGAACCAACGTCTGGTACAGTCGGCGACTAATTGAGAAACCTAAATGGCATGATAACACTGATGCGTCTTAGGCCAGTAGGAAATTTCTGTTACTGAAACTCAACTCACCAGCCTAATGGTCGTTGGTAGCCCCAACGCTATTATAGGATGCAGTGGCCTGATAACCCGCTCATCCTTAATTAAAATTATCATAAAAACACCGAAGAAAACAATAAAACGAACCTCCCTAAATGTTAACAAATGTATCAACAACTACAATGCCATTAGTTTCCCACTTGGTGAAAAGTATCCATATACTCGCACTTGCATAACATTTGTGGGCCAGGCGAAATTTTCTAAAAGATCAAGGATAACTTTCGGACGAATTTGATTTTTCTTTCGAGCACCATCTGTTTTATTACCGCATTTAGTATTAAAATGGTATAAATGTCTCACATTTGCTGAGACCAGACTACGAGTCTTCAATCTAAATTGGCAAAATTTTTGTATAAAATATTAATTTTTTTCCTTCACATCTAGATTTAAGTTATCAATAAAATGCAAAATAATATTTCTGGCAATAAAGGAAGTATTAATACCTTCATCCTACAGCTGATATACTCGTTCTCATTTTATTTTACATCAGTAAAAATCAGTTTATATGAAAGTTCTAAAAGGACGTTTGTTCAGTACAAGCGTTAGGGTGGGCCTATGAATGACTTTATGTGCAAAGAGCGGACGTTTTGCCAGTTCTCCTTCAACAGAGAAATTAAGAAGTTAATGGGGAAATGGGTTGCATGACAAAATGACCGATGGCGACGGACAAGCACAAAACTTTCTTCATTTGGAACTTGATGGTGGATTTGACCTCTTCAATCTTGGCAATTATGGACTCTTGGTGCAGATCAAAATTCTGATTAAAATATTCTTATAAATTGAAACGAAAATTATTCTATTAGAAAGCATATTTTGTTTTTTCTTCTGCGATGGACAACCTCAGCATCGAAGTCATTCAAAATCGTCGGTAGAAGTTTTGCTTTCTAACTCAGAATTCATCTCAAAGAATTAATTCCATTCATTTCCGTATGACGGCTCTTTTCTTATACAGGGTGGGCCATAAGGGTGTTGGCGGTTTAAATATTCAATTAAAAAAAAAAACTACGAAACATAAAAAAAATATATTTGTATTTTTAAAACGTAGAAGCATGGGAATTTTTAAGACTTAAAAATAATGTTGTCCAAATGGCTTCCCTCGGCTGCTTGACACTCTTGGAACCGAAGTCGCAAATTTTGGAAAACTCGTTGAAAAGTTGTTCTCGGTATTTTGTTACTTTCCTGAATAATATTCCTCTTCAACTGCTCTAAATTGGTCGAATTATTCTCGTAGACTACCGATTTGAGGTAGCCCCATAGAAAATAATCGCATGGAGAGAAATCGGGGCTACGTGGGCTCCATTCAATATTCCCCCTTTTCGAAATGAGTTTTCCAGGAAAACTTGACAAAGCAAAGTCGGTTATTGGCATCATCGGGTTTTAATTCTTGGACTATCTGAATCTTATAAACCTTCAAATGCAAATCATGTTTCAAAATTCGTCGTAAAGTTGTTCTTTTGACATCCAAAGACTGACTTCTCTTACGTGTTGACTGTTGCGAGTTTCGCTGAACTGAAACGCGAACACGCTCCACAATGTCGGCTGATCTTGCAGGAACTGGGCGACCACGAACCGTACTTGGTACTGTTGAGCCGGTTGTTTCGAACATTCTGATCTATTTTCGTATCACATTGTCGCTTGGAACTTCACTTAAATCGTGTAAACCGTGTTCATGCCGATACAAACGTCGTGCAGTAATCACTGATTTATTGTTTTCGTAATACGCTCGGATGCGAAATGTACGCTGCACTCCCGTGTACGGCTCCATGGCGACTAAATTTGTTGTTCGCTGCGCCAACAACATATCCCCAACATATTGAAGATTTAAACCGCCAACCCCCTTGTGGCCCACCCTGTACTTTGACTGTAAAACTACTGAGTTTGATCTTTTTGAATCAAAAGCTGAAAAATATTCTTTGCTTTCGCAAACTGAACAATAGTTTCAGTTCATCAAGCTCTTGCTTCGGACACAACCAATACTCTTCATTAATGTCTTCTTTTCTCTGTCTCACAATGACTGTCTAAAGGAATGACAGTAACTGACATTTAGCAGAAATAGCAGGATTTTCAAGCTATTTGCCGTGTGATATTATAGCATCCATGACAATTATTGAAATTTACACAAAAATGTTCATGGATTATCCCATTGCAGCCAAGCCAGTGCACAAGGTTTTCAGCTGGCCAAGAGACAAGTGGGACATGTTTTTTTACTGGTTTCTAATATATATATATATGTGGAAACACTAACTACACACACTAAAATTCTACCCCTCTCGAACTAAATCTAAGTCGATTGACGGCGATCGCCACACAGGACTTCCAAAAATGTTTAATTTATAAAATGGCATCCGCAAAAGAGATGGTCATGAATTACTAATATATTTTTTTCACATTTCCTTATGCATCAATTCTTAAATTATCGTCCTAAAAGAAGAGGTTGTGCTATATAATTGCACGCCCATGTAAAGTAGTCCGTTTTTGTTTTCTGTATCCAAAGGAGTACAATGGAATCGAATGGGTTAAGACTAATAATAAACGTTTTCTAGCATATATAGATGGTGGTTAAAGTGCAACCGGTTATAGAAACGAATTCCAAGAGCTTCGTTTTTGTATTCCTTCTTTAATTTGCTGCCAGGAGTCAAATGAAATCTTTTAAACGGATAAATTTGAGACTTTCTTGTGGAAAAAATGGTCACATAATTAACGATCTTTCTGGGAGTTTGTCCTCTTCGTAAAAACAGCATTACTACTCTGCCAGCCAGCAGCACTTCTTCATTGTCATGCAACGGAAGGGGCGGTAACTGGGCAATACGGGGGTTGAAGCCAGAAGACCCATTTCTTTGCCTATTTTTGCCAAAGGATCTATGCCACTTAGCGGCAATCAATAAAGACGTATCCACCTCTCAGAGATTTCAGAGCATTTTAACATTCTGCCAATAAAATATAGGGGAGCCGTCCACTTAAAGAGATTTTTCCAAATTCTTTTTGCCGTTAAGTTGGCACAACTGTTCTCTATACTGACTCAGATTTTGAGAGCGATCCGTCTTTTAGTTTGTCTATTACGCCAATTTATCTCAATTTTTACAGTGGACATAAATATCAAACGAAGAATTTGTGCAAAAGTTTATATTGCAAGTGGAATTTCGGGTGGCGACTCTCTAAAAAATTGTACAGAACGCTTACGGTATACAGACTTCATCAAAAACACGTCCAAGTGAGTGATACAGCTGGGGTCGATTTGTGATGAATGATTTGCTATGATCTGCCATCAACGTCTTCAACTGAAGTTAACATCGATAAAGTGGAGGTAATTGTGACCGAATATCGTTATTTAAGCTTAAGAGGGATAGCTGTTGAATTTTCTGCGCCCCACGAAACAATTCATGTCCTTTCCTCGACTAGTTCCAAAGGACCTGAATTTTCCAAAAATTCAGCCGCGTACGGGTCTCTGAAGATATGCTAGAACGGGTCAATTCTAATTCCAAAATACAGATTTACGAATTTAAGTTGTTAACCAGACAGGAAGCCTCGGAATGGTGCCTTACATCTGAGCCCAAATCGAACAAAACCCCATGAAAGTCAACCAAAAGTCTGGATAATATTGACTTTTTTCTATGATTATCGCAGTGTTGTGCACTCAAAATTCTTGCCAAAAGGATAGATAGGATATAAATAATATTGTGTGGGTGTTATGCGGCATTTAAGAGAGAAAATTTGTAGAAAAAGGCTAGATTTGTAGAAAGAAAATTAAGGATCAATGATTGGATTAGGTGCATTCCCTCGAAAGGGATCTATTTTGAAGGCGATACAATAAACTTTAATCGAATAACAAGTTTTTGTGTGTTTATTGGCCGATTTCAAGTAATTTTTTATTGGAATGTAGAACGATGCAAATTTGCCTTAACATGGATATCTGTTTAGATGTCGTTTTACCTAATTCAAAGTTATAGCCATAAAGTACAATCTAATCGGATAGAACAGATTTTAGATTTTCCCATAATGCTCTCGAATGTACGTCAAATGCGATGGGTAAATAAGTGATTATGCTATCTGATCGTACTGTCATTTATCTTATGTAGATGGCGACTGGAATAGATAATTTTATTTATCAGGCGATTCCTCTCAAATTTGTCGCACCCAACTTTCCAAAAGGGTTTTTAGCAGCGATCACCTTTGTTGAATCCAAAAAAAGATGTAAGAATATAATTTGCCCATAAATAAATGTTAACGTCAGTTGTGTGTTAAGATGCTCGAAATAAATAGAAAAATATTGTCGCATTTCTATTCAGCATTTTTCCTTCCACATTTTCTAGTTTAATACAAATATTTTTAGCCAAGAGCATCCAGAGGAAAGAAACCAAGTGATGGATTCCAGTCAAAATCTAACTGTTAAAAATAGTATTCATTTCCTTGCATCTTCTACGAAGCTATCGACTTGTCCTCGTTACTCAAATTGTCCTTATCGCGTCTTAGTATTTCTTTAAATACGCCTTTTTTATATATTTGTCTTTCATTTTCTGGTATTTATCTTGTGCTTCCATCCCCTTAAGTGTAATAGGATTATTTATGATATCAAAATGCAATCAAATTAACGTTGAACACATAATCCCCTCCACATAATCCCCTTTACTGCTTCTCCATCTCCGTTGCATTCTTAATAAGTTAAACAGATGTTTCAAATTTGTTGTCTTTCTTCATTTCGTTGCCTTTTTTATTTATTTTTTTTTCTCTTTTGACCCCAAAAGTTCATCCTTAATTAAAACAAGATTTCCGTTTCTCAAACTTAGTCGTGAACATCGAAATTCTAACGTTTCCTTTCCACTTCTACTTGTTTGTTACAGTAACATTTCCATAACGCAATGCAATCGACTGATTCTGGCGGTGAACTGAGACAGCAACAGCATAAATCATCTTCAAATTCGACAGCAAAGACCGGCGGCCTCAACGAATCGACAACATCCTTCACCACCACCACCACCACTACCAATACACCGAACTCAACAGCACTCAACAACGACTCAACACCGAGTAAGAATCCCTTCCGACAACAACTGCAGGTCCAACAATCGCAACAGCAGCAGCAGCAGCAACAACATCATCAAAATGGCAACTCCTCTGATGCCCTGCATGGGGCAGAACGGGGCGCACACTATGGTGGAATACTGGGCGTGGGTGCAACGACACCATCTGATCCGTCGGGCCGTAATCAAAAAATGACCTCTCCTTCGCCCGGCGGAGGAGGTGGTGGCGGTGGACCACCTATACCACCACCAGATCATTACAGGCAAGAGGATCCTCGAGCTGCCGGGTCCTGGGCCGCCTTAAAGAACTGGATGATCGGCTGGCGTGGCTCCAGACGTTTGGTCTTGGTTATAGTGGCAATAGCTTTGCTGCTAGACAATATGTTGTTGACCACAGTCGGTAAGTGAATGACAAATCGAAAATATTTATATGAAATAGATTTGGAATCAAACCCAAATCGCTAGTAAGAAGACGCCACATTTTTGATTCAGAAGTAATGCATTGGTTCTTTTCCATGGACCAATTTTCATGCCATCGGAAAGCGCACTTTATGTGTATTCCACACGAAAAGTTCCTCTAATCGACATTTTTACAGAAAGTTCTACAACACAAATTGTTGTTGTTAGAAAGAACATGGGATATACGAGTATTTTGCCAAGCGTTATTTGCTTTTGGTACGCCGAGTCCCGGATTTTGCGTAGGATTCTTGACCAGGTAATAATACAGATTTATTTAGTAAAAACAGGCAGAATTCGAAATTGTTCTGTTGAGAAGAATCTATAATATAGAAGATGTTCTGTTAGTAAGAATCGACTACGACCGTTCTGTTGGAAAAAAAATCGAACGAAATCGTTTCGTTGGGCAGGATTAATCGTAATTGACCTTCTGCTGAAAAATATTGACTGCAGTTGTTGTTTTTAAAAGTAATGATAGAATAGAACGATTTCATTGTACTCGGAAGAATTGATTAAAGCTGTTTTTTAAGAAGAATTCTCCCAGGTTATTCAATCATGAAATCGCGAATCATGAAATCATTCGATTAAAACAAATGCGGTCAAACCGTTTCTGTTGGGAAGAATTAACAAAAATCGTCCGGTTGGAGACCTCCCAGGTCATTCAATCATGAAATCAAGAATCATGAAATCATTCGATTGAAACAAATGCGGTCACCGTCCGATTGGAGACCTCCCAGGTTATTCAATCATAAAATCGCGAATCAAGAAATCATTCGATTAAAACAAATGCGGTCAAACTGTTCTTGGAGAGGGTCGATACTATTCTCTTTGAAAGATTCGACCAAAATTCTACTTTTGAGAATAACCAGCCGAGGGCGTTCTTGGAATGATTCCTTCGACATAGTTCTATTGGGAAGCTCGGGTTAAAGTCATTCTGTTGGAAAAAATCGTCCAAAATTGGCTTATTGGTAAGAATCGATCGAATTTGTTCTATTGGAAAGAATTGATCAGAAACATCATATTGCCAAGAAATTTTTGTATTCGAAAGAGCGATGTCGTTTGGCTAAAAAGATTCGAATGATATTGTTCAGTTTTCAAATGCCTTTATTTTGTTTGGAAGAATCAATTGACGCGGTTCTGTTAGGAAATTATGAAGAAATTGTTGTATTAGAAATGAAACGAACGAAATAATTCGGTTGAAGAGAATTTTCCGATATCGCACTGGGGAATAAAACCGAAAAAAAAGTGGAAATAAATCAGCTGCTTTCGAAGGGCCGATTTGATTTAAACAAAAATCCGCAGAAACATGGTTCAAGATGTCGATGACGATGCTCGTCCTGGTCGCCCGAGCACGTCAAGTTCGGTCAAATGTGAAAATTTTGCTCACTGTTTTCTTCGATTGCAATGGCGTGGTGGATTATGAATTCTTGCCACAAGATCGTACGGTCAATAAGGAATACTACCTTGAAGTTATAAGCCGTTTGCGCTAAGCAATTCGTCAGAAACGCACAGAATTGTGGAAAAACCAATCATGGATTTTGCACCATGATAACGCAGCAGCTCACATCACATCGATGCTTGTGCGTGAGTTTTTGGCCAAAATCAAAACCGCAAGCATGCCTCAACCACCATATTCTCCGGACTTGGCCCCCGCTGACTTTTTCTTCTTCCCAAAACTAAAGACACCGATGAAAGGAAAGCGTTTTGCTACGATTGAGGAGATAAAAGAAAAATCGAAGCAGGAGCTGTTGGCGATACCAAAAAGTGCGTTTTAGAAGTGTTTCGACGATTATAAGAAACGTATTATATCTGAGAGGGACTACTTTAAAGGAAATAAAATAGAAATTGATGAATAATTAAACACTTTTTGAAAAAAATTAAAAATAACGGTTATTTTTTGATCACACCTCGTATGTTTTCTCTTGCACTAAAGAAATGAATCACAAGAATTTTATGTAAATAAGCCCTTAAGAATCTGGAAGTATAATTTAACACCTCTGAAATGAACGACCCCTTTTAGAAGGTTGCCGTAAATCAAATTGCCAAAACTAAGTAAATATCACAGGTTAAGACGATAGCTCAACATGTTGCTAAAGCTGAAATTTATTGCTTTATTATACAAAAGCATAAAATCAATGAATCCCTGATATCACGAATCACTATCAAGTGAAACCCAAAACACGCAACAAAAACATCCCTTTTATCCATTTAGATAGACAGGAATTTGAGGTAGCATCTTAGCAGCTATCATTGCTTAACATAATGCCAGAAATTAAGTTAATGATAAAATGCCATTTCATGTTGATTGAATTCATAATCATGGCTATAACACAATGTGTTAACAAGAATATGAATGAAGAATGCCATTACTACGATTTTTCAAACCCTTAGCAAAATTCTCCCTCATATCCTTATACATCGTCATTTTATCTATGTTTTTTTTTTCTTTTTTTTTTGGCTGCCATTACTTTACCTGTTGTAGTGGAGCACAAAGTAAATGTTTAACAAGACATTTCACACTTGAACTTAACACAAACGTTGCCTCAGTTCTTGTCATCGTACAAAGGACTCTGTGTGGTGGAAATCCTGACAGTCTTGCAAAATGGTAACGATATGTAAGATTTATCTTTAATGTGGCCACTTAAGGTAAAAGTTTATTATCATGGCATCAGGACATCCTTGGTGGGAGAACAGCAGAATATTTTCCAGTTTTTGGGGTTTGAGTGAAGTGTATTTTATAGATTTTTTTTGCTACTTGGTCTTTGAATGTATTTTGTTTGATTTAGCTTTTCTTTTACCATTCTAACATTTTCTTGACTTTTTCCTATTCCTTTATTGTAGGTGGTTTGGCACTTATATTATTCTATTTTCTAGCTTAGTGACTTCCGGTTCCTTTATGCTATCGCTTTATTTAATTTTTTTTTTATACTTACTATTTTGTCCTTATTCTTGGCATTTAGCTTTCAACAAGTTGTTGGCAAAGTAGTTTTTCTTTTGAACATTCATTCGTTTTGCACTTCAGCCTGTTCCTTTCGATAGTTGGGGTGGAATGATGGTGCTAAATCAACAAGTAAAAGAGGTATCTTTTTTTCTTACACTTTTATGTCATTGCGACATTTACACAAGCGTTTGAAATTTTCCTTGACTTTTTTTCGTTTTATTTAAGGGAGTTATTGCAACTTTTCTCTTAACAATTCCATGATATTCGGCTCTTTTCAAAATAAATTAAGTATTTTTATGTATTAAACATAATATGTGTCTGTTGGTTCTGTGTAAGTTTGTACGAGTTTAAAATATGACAATTAACCTTCTGAAAAGTTGTCATCTGACCATCCGCGATAATTTGAAAATAGTACAGTTAAAGTTCTATAGATGGCGTTTTTGTTTTTGTCAATGATTTGTACGTATTAATAATAACTCTATAATGAAACAACTTCAACTAGTGTCTAATAAATGCAGTACATTAGCCAACATTGATATCAATCCAATTTTTGTTAGTTTAAGTGTTGGGGATGGCCTATATAATAATACATTGATTTGTACCACAAAAAAATTACAAAAATGATGGGTCGCTGAAATTACTGCCCCTAGTAATAGAACATATATAGAAGATGTATGATTGGGGACCAAGACTTTCTGTTGTGTATAACTTCAGTGACATTATTTTTCAATCCATCTTTGGGAAGTTTCTGTTTATGTATCTCCGATACATAGTTTCTATAGCAACACAACTAACGTACGATAGGTGGCGTACCAGAAATTTCAATAAATATAATTTACGTATGATATAAAAACTAGGATTAGACTTGCTGGTATTCAATAATTTCAGTGACATTACTCACCAATTCAACATTATTGAACAGTTTCACGATGATCTACCGCCACTAACACTATTTGCAGCAGACAACATCACAAAAGGAAAGCCTTTCTATCCCCCAGTAATTGCCATCTTGCCAATCATTTTCAAAATTGTGCCCTTCTTAAGGGCTTTGTACTTTGCAAGACAACCGTAAGTAATAATTCAACTTACTATCGCCGTATATGTCCATTTGGTTAATATCGAGTTTGGAAGCTGGCTGTTGTTTATGAAGTTTCGACATGCGTGTAGAACTAGCATTGTTTCTTATTCCTTGTTCAATACTTTTGTTCCAGTCTAGACCTGAAACTCTTTAATTTATGTCTACGAGTGAATAGAACCCCTACTGCCTACCAGAGACAGTGACTATGTTAAGACAGCTGTAATATAGCCAATTTTCCCTGCCATTTGCATATGGTAGCTGACAGACCACACTCTAAATGAATGTGGTCCGTAAAGGAAAGGTTCTCAGACCCTCCCCAACCCTTTGAAATAGAAGTATCCATATTCGTCAGCGTGAGTTCCATTACAGCGTTTCAATTTCTATTACAGTTGAAATATGTAGTTCAAATCCCGAGATCTATTTTTAATGATGCAGGAATGCTCCACTAGAGTAGTATCAACATGTTATACGGTTAAGGATACGTATAGCTTTGCCGCAGCCTAACCTTTACGGTAACTAATTCCAAGTCCGTTCTCCTCTTCCGATCCACCAACAATGTTAAATGAAGCTTATAGATTGCCGGCCAGTTATAATAAAACTTTAAATGTCTGACCACATCGGACATCGAATCAACTTCCTGCGGATGGTAGCATCAGAAAGGTAATAGTATTAGGCTTGACGTTCCTTCCTAGCTTAAATACATCCTATCCTATACAAAGTAATGCAAAAATAATTTGCATTCCTTGTAAGCCTCTTTGAAAGATTTATAGCAATTGATGGTGGACGTCTTAATCTTACGGCACTTCACGTTCATTCTCCACTTTTGATCCAGCAGCTAATACGAAGAAAAGTTTCTTGGAGTTTCTTCGGATTTTCTTGTTGACCTGTTGATCCTGAGATGCCTAAAGCTTACGGCATCTAACATCACCATCTTCCCTCCCTTCCGAGCCGCCAGAAAAGACAAAGTCTCGCCATCGATTACCAACCGAAGTTCCTTAAAGCTGTTGTTAGATGATGGTTTAGCGTTTTTCAGACTTAAGGTTGACAATTGCCTTATCATGTATATTGATAGTCAGACAAATAATAAAGCTATTAAATCGAAGTGGGAATGGTGAAATCGAGCAGGGACATCCTCGTAACTTCTGACTGTACCGGGTTTGGTGGCAAAGATACGTTTTCGATGGCCAAGTGGCCTCGGTCCTGACAAGTAGAGGTTCTGTCATGACTACGCCAGTTTCACGGGATCTGCCTATATGCCTCAATTTTCTTGCTGATCTCTTCCACAGTGTTGTAGTGATAGTTATAGCAAAACAAAATCCAATTCGTCCTAAGTGGTTCCTAGGCGACCCCATTCACATCCACACCGTCCTATAAAGTATATAAAGCCAAGGCCCAAGAAGGAACACTACTTAGAAACCTTACAATCGAAATATTTACATTATAGTTGATAGGATGATGCCAATGACAGAATCCTAAATACTACATTTAAAACTAGGGCCATCCTAATGATCTGGGAAGAAAGTGATGATATAGCAAGAGGGAAATTTGCTATGCCTATACAAGATTCCCTCGAATATGTTGAGCCTCCCTATTTGTCTTTTTTTTTTTTTTGGCGATAGATCGCTGAATGTGACTGACAACGACCTATGAGATTATTGTGCTTTATATATGATACTTACCGTTCGAAGAAGTAGTTTGGTCTGTGCTGGAATGATATAATCATGCTTATCGCGTAGAAATTGTGAATATTTTTTCGCTAGTGAATTGTGAATACCCATTCCCAAAATTTTGCAATCGCGTATTTCTTGTGAGCTCGCATGTTTCGAACAATCAGCTGTTATCATTCGAACATAACAGCTGTTGGAAATTGGAAGAAAATAAATTCTGCAAAAATGTTTAGAATTGGAGCGCTAATTCATTTACTTAATTCATTTCCATTTCAATGTTGTGTCTTTTAGTTTCTTTGCCTCAATGTCACTAATTTTTTCTAATGCTCGAGCCATCCTTTTCATCATTGTTTTTATTTCTCCATTGTTCTCCTTTATGACTTCCACTAGGTCCGATATTTTGTCGTTGAGCTGTATTTGATTTTTTATCTCACTCTCTATTAGTTTTGAGGTAGAGTCAGTTTTTTTTCGGCGTTTTTAATGCTTTTTGTACATTTGAACAAGACGGGGTGGGATCTTCGTCTATTTCAGTAATATTGATCGTCTCATTTAAATGTACTGAGTGTACCAATGGAGCACCAAATTTGTTGGAATCTGCAACCCCCTCAACAGACTCTTTCATCTTAACAATTTCAAATATCAATTCTTCTGTTGAAGGTAGTCGACTTTTTTTGGGAGGCCCACCACCTGTGCCTTCTCTATATCGACAATTTTCTGCAGCCTTCTTACGTATATGGCGCTTTTGGTCTACCGACACCTGCATTCATATGGGAACATTTAAATACAAAATATCAATCTAATCGCACTGATACACAAGGCCATACGGCTTTCTGCACTCAAAATAAATTTGATTTAGTTCAATATCTATACTTTCCTTTTTCTATTCTGCCAACGTTTTTATTGGTGGTCCTGCAGTATTTAACTCCTTCACGGTTCCAGCCCAAAATACACCTACAGCTTCTCTGGAGTCCTTGGTGTATCCACCAGCAATGTAATTATTAATCTATTTTTCACTTCAAATTGGCAATATCAAGACTTACATTGTTCTTTTTTTTATTTTCGCCGTCCACAATTCAGGGAAAAATTTTAAAGAATTTTGTGAATGCAAATTCACAAAACATGTGTACGCGATAACGGAATATTTTTTCGAAGTTGCCACTTTTGTGAAAAAGACTACATGATTGCATTTTGGGGAACGGTGAAAATGTTTTTGGGAAAATTTGGTACGCGATAAAGATGAATATTAAGTTCTTGACCACAATACTGTCGTGAGCGCGAATTCAAAGAGGAGATCAAAACTTTTGTGCAGATACCCTGCTCTACATTGAAAGAGGCTGAAGTATGTATGGGGCAGGTCTTTGTGAATCACTTAGGATAAGAGAGCTTGATGATTTGGTGGCCTTTCTTGACTAACTAGTCTCAACTAGACGTTTTCTCTCATCTTCCTTCATTGCTCACTTAGAAGATTATTACAATCTTATCCCAATTCTACTTCTTGCTTTCTCTCTTCATACACTTCTTTTCTCTTTTCTTGAGCCTCAGTTTTCTTCCACTCCTCTCTCTCTCTCTCTCTCTCTCTCCCTCGCTCTCTTGCGCAATCACGAGCGACCAATAGGCCAAACCTTGTGAACACCTACCCTAACCTGCCTGATCCTTCAATTAGACAATTCTAAACGATCTTAAATTCCGTGATTACAGCAGATGCCAAGAATTTTAATTGTTGCTATAGATGGAAAACATTTCGTTTTTGATCTCAGTGAGTTGTCATTTTGACCAATATTTTTAAGAAATGAAAAAATATATTGTTTTATTGATTCGAATGCAGAATTTGTAGCAAAGGTGAACATACTCGTATCACTTTAAGCATTCGTATCACTCCATCATTTTCTAACGCAGCTTAGCTCCTTTTCCAAACAATTTCCTTTACGACCTTTAAGTGTTTATTTAATTGAATACTAAGAAAGCAAATGAAATCCTTTGTTATCATCCTTGCCCGTGCTTGAAGTTTTTTTCTCCCTCCCACTGCGTGTTCATTGACTATTTGCGAATTTTTTATGCCTCTGTGGATGCATCAGACAAGCGCAAGTGGCACTTAAACTTTGATTAGTTGCGGTGGTCACTGCCGCCTTTCGAGGCCATTGCCACCCACCCTTCCGGCTAGGACAGATGTATTCCTTTTGTTAAGTATAGCAAATAAATTGACAGTTAACAAGACAAATAAATCGATAGAAGAAGTGAACACAGAAAAAGGAGCTAATTTCTAATGGCATTTCAATTAATTTAATACAAGAGAATCGTTTGATTAGGAACCAGCCTAAGAAGGTAATTTAATGATATGGTGATGAAATGCGAGGTAGTAAATTTAAGTAATCTAAGAGAGGTTCCATTAAATCTAAAAGTAGAATGTGGGTAAGCTCAGTACATGGGGAGAAGCTTTCCCATATCCTATTCATGAGATGAATGGGAATTTGTTTAAGAGAGGTTGTTATAAAGTTAAAGTATTGGAGGATTGTTTATTTAACCAACCAACCAACCCAAGGTTTCAACGCTTCCAGCCCTCTATTATTTCAATATTCTACAAAATTATTCATAAACAAAACAATTAATTGCAATGCGATGAAATAGTATAAAAGGTAAGAAAATGGTAAGAGAAATTGCGTGCGCGCCTAAAATAAATCTAATTTACCACTCCTTAAACACCAAAGAATGTAGAAAATAATAGTAGATGACGAAAATTATACTATTGCTTACATATCACTATATAAAAGTCGAACGTCTTACTCTATGTCAAATTAACAATGCCCACTGTTTGAGTGGCCTATATTTAATCAAAATGATTTGTCATAACAAAAAACGTAATCGATAGCAGTTTGAAGTTACAAGCAAAAACAGCTGTCATGTTTTTGTAAATTTCTCTTTTGAGAATTAAGAATAAGAATATCAAAAGTATGTAGCACAGTTGCTAAATTCTTGCAAATAGTTATAGATTGATTCGGCATTCACTCCTAATAATTCAATCAGAACTATTTATTCTTTATGAATGAATGTACCATCATGTTTAATATCAATTTGGCATTTACAAACATTCTTAAATGCGAACATTAACATACTCATACGAGTACATCGACAACTACATGTATGCATTTCGGATTATATACCAGTCACTAAACTCCCTACTCTCTTTATTTTTATCGAACAATGCGAATCATTTGCATTTAAATTTTACCATGCAACGATAAATGTTGTTATTCGATGGAACAAGATTTCATTGATTAGAATGTTGAAAATTTATATTAATTGGATCTGAAAGTGTTTATAATTAATGCTTATACGACCAAGTTTAAACTCATCAAGGCAATTATCAACTATCTTAAATGTTGGAATATGTACGAGTATTCTATGAAATTTCTCAATACTAGCTATGATTTCTTTTGCTAATTAGTTATTTATTCTTGTGATGTATTTTTTTGCACAATTCCTTCATTGTCCACAACATTATATGAAATATCGTACCTCAAAGCAGAAATTGATGAGAGCTTTTTCACACACAATTTGTTCCCGCATATTTGTCTAGAAAAATTGCCAAACTTTTCTATAAGAAATCTTCAAAGAATGCGAAAAGCTCGTACTGAATTCCTTATCTAAAAGAAAAGAGCCTATAAAGACCAGTTTCTAACTGAAAAGACGCAATGGATACACCTTCCAATATGGAAAATAACTACAAACCAACTATTACATAAAAGAGTGTTTAGGAGCTATTTTTCAGTAGGAAAAGCGTTCACGAAAACACTTTTCTATAGAAAAAAGGTTTAATATATTATATATTTATTTATTATATTATGTTATTTGATGGTTCACAAACTCTGTCTCGAGTACATTTCTCCATGTGGAGTGTGTACATGAACACACCTCGCTGTATGGAAAATGTGCATGAAATGGTTCGTTTGTATAGAAAGTGTGAGGACACTTCACTATAGAAATATCTATAAATGTAATTTTTTGCATGGAGAAACGATATGCATATGGAAAATCTCCATGAAGACACTTTTTTTATGGAAAGTGTACATGAACACCCTTCTCTATATGGAAAATATATCTAAAATCGTTCTTTTGTATAGAAAGTATGAGGACACTTCAATATAGAAATGTCTTTGTATGGAGAAACGATATGCATAAAGAAAGTCTCCATGACAAGACCTTTCTATGTGAATAGAAAATTGTCCGTGAAGACATTTTTCAATCGGAAAAATACCTCTGAACATATGAGAAAATTATATATGTATGCACCTTTCTGTAGGAAAAGTTTCTATGAAAATACATTTCAGTAGGAAAAGTTTCTATGAACATACATTTCAATAGGAAAAGTGTCCATGAAGACAGCTTTCCATAGGAAAATTGTCTATTTGTTTATATAGGAAAAGTGTCTATTTGCTTTCTATAGGAAAAGTGTCTATGTCCTTTCTGTAGGAAAAGTGTCTATGAAGCCACCTTTCTATAGAAAAGTGTAGATAGGAAAAGTTTTTATGAAGACACCTTTCTATAGGAGAAGTGTGTATGAAGACACATTGCTGTAGGAAAAGTGTTTATGTCCTTTCTATAGGAAATATGTCCATGAAGACACCTTTCTATAGAAAAGTGCATACGAATACATATTTCTATAGGAAAAGTGTCTATGAAGGCACATTTCTGTAAGAAAAGTTTCTGTGAAGTTACATGTTTACAGAAAAAGTATTTATAAAAACATTTAACTGTATAAAAAGTGTCCATGGAGATATTTTCTTGTACGAAAACTTTTCTGTACGGAGGGTGTATATAAACACACTTTTCTATACGGAAAGTTCTTATGAAATGTCTCTATCGGAAAAGTCTCTGTGAATAGAAAAATAGCTATGAATACATTTTTCTGCAGGAAAACTGTCAATGAAGACACTTTCTTCAAGAAAAATATGAAAATTGTCTACGAAGACACTTTTTAATTGAATATGCGTCTCTATTAGAAAACTGTTTCTTAAAACAGTTTTCTATAGGAAAATTGTCTATTAAAGTACATTTGTATGAGAAGAGTGTCTCTTTTCTATAGAAAAAAAAGTGTGTAGGAAAAATGTCGATGAATATACTTTTCTGTACGTCAAAAATCTATGTAGAAATTATTCTACAAGGAACTGTCCATGAAAGTGAAGTGCAGGCAGTGAATGTATTATTCTACAGGACGAATATTTATAAAGACATTTTTCTACGCAAAAATTGTCTATGAAGACATAGTGTCGTATATGAAAAGTCTTTGTGTCGAATTTTTTTATGAAAACTGAGTGTGAAAGTACTTACTATTACCGCTCAGTATTTCATCCTTATTCCTGCCTTATTCAATAACTAAACAAAGGGCATAAAACTTTACCAATTAACCTCATATAAGTTGTATAATTCAACTTGCAAATGCATCAATTCCCTTGAGAACCAATAAAAACTTTTTAATGTCATTTGTTAAAAGATTTTTGCGTTGTTTACTTTAACAAAGTTATACGGAGAAAACTTTAATAACAAATTTGTCTTTCAACAAACTGCAATAAAATTGCTTACTTCTTCGTAGCCCAAGGAGTCTCAATGCGGCAAAAATTTGTACTCATGTCCCGCAACCATTAAGTTACATAATGCTGTGTCATTTTCTTTATGTTAAGTCAAATAATTATTAGATACTACGAATATCCTTAATATAGGATACACAGTCACACCAAGGAGTCAGGCCTGTACTATCACTACGCCTCTATATCCTTTATATTTCGTGTAATTCTCAGAAACGAAACTCTATCTTATGAGCTTTTAAATACCCTTAACAAAAAAGTCAACATCAACCACAACCACCGGGAGGCAAAATGAAGAGCCGTCAAAATGTTCATAAGATACAAAAATATAATTGACATGCAAATGTTAACAATTTCGGTGGTAAAATTGCTTGACATTTGTTGAATTTTCCCGAGGATTTCCATTGTTACGGTGCTGTTGTCAGGTCTGAAAATCTGAAAGACAAATAAAACTTCATCACTATATCTATGAAAACAGCAGCAACAACAGCAACAACGACAAATGTGAGTCATTGTTGAAAATCAGCCACAAACCCCAGTGCTAACCAATTTGGAAATGTGTACGCGAATAAACACACAAGTTGCGTGACCTACAGAATATTCGCAGTAAGCAAACGATTGAGTGGTACACTGTAAAAGTATGAAAAGTTATCTGTTTTATATTTTTCTCTTAGAAAATTGCACGAGTAAAATAAAAAGGCCAACTTTTTACATGTATTCGGAAAAAAGGTTAACGCAAAAGCTCTTTTAATATATTTTTAAGAACAACAAAATCGTGAGATGCGCTTTTAGGGCCCGTCGACACATAAATTTAATATACTCTGCAATTTTGGTGATTCCAGTAGCTGTTTGGCTTAACAGAAGACATAATTTCTAGTCCTTTTCTTTGCTGTTTTATTTTTGTCCATTTTATTCTCTATTTTATCTAATTTCAAAGAACCTATTTTTATATATTCTTCTGGAGGAATGAAAGCATATATCATATGGCCAAAAATGTGACACCCAGAAGGGAACATTTAGAGTAACAGATATCTGTTTCATGGCTTTTTCAGCCGATTTAGCGATGTCCGCCTGTCCGGCTGGCTTGTGGGTAGGCGGGTGTTTCCTAGGATGCTTTGTACCGCTTACCCCTAGAACGCAGGCCTCTCTACCTGATCCTGTAATTAAGCAGGCAAAGGGTATGATGCTTGCGAAGAAAAACAAAGTAGTGTGGCCTTGTGCCAGGCGCCCTAGGAATAGGTGGATTATGTCTTGGGATTCACCTATAATATGTTTCAAACTGATCTTGGACCTCGTTTTTCGAAAACCAAGTAAAGGGGAGATTCATAGTTAAACAAGACACATTCTGGCAACAGGTGCGACATAGAGAAGCCGTCGGGAGGTATCAGAAGATTTATCTTTTCCGTAAATATAGTTGTATGACCAGAGAGATCTGGTTAATGAACTATGATAGGAGCATGGTGTACTTTGCTGTGTTGATATTCTCTCCTCGGACATTGAAAATCTATGCCGTATTATTATGGATTACCAGTTCCATGCGAGGTATGATAAAGCAAAACTGGAGTAGCTTGTCTGCGAAACCCAGACCAGAGGGGTTTTCTCTTCTGGTAGCACGGGTGGCCAGGAGCCCAAGGAACATTGTTCCTTGCTGGTCAGTTGGTATTGGACCCCTGGTGGGAGATCGTGCTGGCTGTGGTTGCCCGAACAAGTGTTTTCATTGCTTTCGCGTTGCTCATGTGTCAGTGAGGGAACGCATTAGCTTGGAGAACACTGTTCATTCTATCCGAGGTTTTGCTGGATACCTCAACTCCTACCCGGGAGGTAGTTCACTTCATACCAAGTGGGCTACAAAGGTACTTTGGACGAGTGAGGGAGTAGGACCTGAGGAAGTTTTCCAAGCGACCTACTTCCAATCTCTGGCAATCTAGCTAATCCTTCGGGATTAGTGTGAGTACCCCAAAGGGGCGCTTGACGTCGCTAGAAGAAAGAAAGAACACATAACCAAGAAAGACAAGCATATGATTAGAAAACGGCACCATGTGTGGTGGCACACTATGGGTAAGGCTTTCACGGCAAGACTCATGTAAAACCTTCACATAATGTTAATGTCCGGCTGGCTTGTGGACCCAATAATGGCATACATTTTTTCTTGAACTACTTGAAACTTGACACAGTCCAATACTTTGCCAGGCCATAACTTGGGATTTTAAATGGGCTATATGGTTTTAACCCTTCTGGTACTTCCCAGGCACATTGACCGTTTTTCCGAAAACCGGCTTTTCCCTTTTTTCTGTAACCTGCAATAAACCAAATTTTTGTTCCTTGCATTATTTCATAATTTCTGGTAAGATTTAAAAAAAGTCGATCGATTAATTCCACTCGTTCAGCTACCACCCATACAGATGACCGATTTCGCGCATATATTCTTGGCTTTATATATTCTAATCGTTTGCCATAAATTTAATCAAATTTGACGCGAGTTCAGCGTTTGCCAAATTAAGATCCCAGAGTAAAAATTAAGTACACAGTTGAACAAATTCTAGAGCTCCCATACAAACCAGCCGATTTTCGGAATTCAATTAATCCTTGGAAATTTCTAATTGGTCAGCAGAAGCGATTTATTCCATTTATTCTTCTCTTTGCATCTTCCAATTGCTTGTACTAAATTCTACTACATTTTTCACATGTTTTACGCGTGGTAATCTGCATTCTGAAAACGAAAATGACCGACGTTGCCATACCCATTCTGGTATCTCCCATACAAATTGTTCGATTGATATTGAAAATTGATTTTCCACTCTAATCAATAATTCGAAGCCTAAACTTACTTAAATTCTCTTCAATTATATTGCATTATAATACTGAGTAGAATGTGAAAAAATCGGCGTAATAATTACGCCCTCTACGGTATCTCCCATAAAAATTACCTAATTTTACTTACATATATAATCCTATATTCACCTTTCATTCAACTGCGCTACACTCAGAGTAATTGAGATCACATCAGGCGTTTAGTACAACGAATGAAAATAAATTGCACTGCCAGGCCCCTAAAGTACCACCTATGCAAATTGGTAGAATTTTGGTATAATCGATCCTTTTACATTTCCCAAACGGAGGACTTGAGAAAGTTACAATTGTGCTCCAGTTATTTATCCTTAATTCAAAGTGTTATTTCAGCAACATAAAAGGCGATGGGTAATGATATTTGTAATGCACTTCAGCTGACTGAAATTTCTATACTGGTTTATTGACCGAAATAAGTAGTATTCAAGTTTCATTTAATTTCTGTTACCGATGTTTGTTCCAGAGTATGATATCATTTGGGTCGCCTTCCTTCTCCGAACTCTCCCTTAAATTTAAACGAGTTTATTAAAAATCTCCCTCTTCCCGAGCTCCTGCTGATAGATAGGTGTATATTGGTGTCTAATTTCGTGATTTTAATTTCAGCGTTGGTATCTTTTTATCCCCTTTTCGATGTTTTATCCCCCTAATAGTGCAAACTTTGAAAACTGTATTTGTATTACTCACATACGCTGTAAAGGGAATGTACTTTTTGGTCCGTTCTTTCATTAGGGAGTTTACAAATCCCTAGTGAGTTCTGCTAACGCTGATAAGAGATTATAAAAAATTTCATAATTTTAGCTTCAGTCATTACGTCTGGACGATGGTGTGCTATTTGTCCCTTTTCTGTACCGTTTTACAAGTTACTCAAAGGGTCTCTTCCACGTCGCGTTACAGGCCTTCAAACCCAATTTTAGTTCATATAATCCACCGACTCTTTATGCGGAAGGATAGATTGTGGAATGGGCAGGAGGGACAGAAAATAGAAAAGTGCAGGGACAAATGTGAGGCCCAAAAATTCAAAAACAAAAGGTATGGAGCAAATATGGAGGTGCTAAAAGCCACTAGTTTCGGATGTTAGCACAAGTGAATAAATTATGTCAGTTATCAACAATGGTGTAGTTTGCTTAGCATCAAGTCAAATCGAGATCAAAAAAGATCAACATACTGTTAGAGATGATTAAGAGAAGAACTGCAGTGAGCACGACAGATATCGTCTTAAGCAAAAACCATGTGCAAATTGCGTTTTCTAATGCTAAAGATATCATTGATGACAAAGGGCGAAATGTTACTTCAGCCTTCTGAACTATTGAGAATGAGTCAGAAATTACAGATCTGGTGGCACAGGGGACTATGAAAAAGCTACTTATTTCGGCAATCAAATATTCTACTCATCTGGGGCGATGTACGAACCTTAACAACTATAACTTTGGATTGGTGGATACATTCATCTACCTCGAACACTCTGTGAATAAAACTTGGAGATTAGGAGAAGAATATTGCTTGCAAACCAGATGTTACTGTGGACGAGTTGGTGACAAAAACTCTCTTTCAGAACAAACGAAAATCCAAATGTACGAGATATTCGTTTGACCTTTTACTGTTAGGCGCAGATTTGCGGGTTATGACACAAGCGCATGAATTAGTTCTGGGATTCTTTGACAAAAAAATAACCCGCAAAATATATACAATCAACATCATTGAGAGATAAAGAGAGAGAGAGAGAGAGAGAGAGAGAGAGAGAGAGCGGGGGAGAGAGTATAAGCCATGAGCTGTGTTAGCTATATACTATCATCGACGTATTCAAGCGCATTCAAACACAGCACCTACTTTGGCTGGGTCATATTGTGTGGATGGACCTAAACTCTCCAGGATAAAAAGTCTTTGAGAACGATCCCCATGGCCGACGTAGAAGGGGGTGATTAAAACTCCCTTAAGTTTTAAAATATTGTTAAAATTTGGTGGATGGTTCCAATTCCAAGAAGCCCGGAAGATCAGAGTAGTTGAAATCATTTAGATAAGAATGTCTATTCTTGTCGCTATCTAAATATATACAATTGGTATCGGCAGTTTGGTCAGAACGTTGATTAGTGGGTCAATCCATCAGTCTTCTCGTAACAATTTTATATATGCCGTAGTGGTCATGGAGTTCTGAAGAGGGAATTAGTCTAGTCATTCTGAGATTGAGCACGGTCAATCAATTTTTTGATGATGTCGACCTGTTTTGAGGACGTCCCACCGTCTAGACATTGTGACATATAATCATGAGTATGGGCGATCACATAATTATCAAAAACATGAGATTGGACATCGATTGGACTAATTTATAATAAATATGAAATGGGTCGATTGCACCGTTTAATTTATTTAAGAAAAACCAAATAGCATACTTTATCACTGAAATCCTAAAAAGCCTTGATCCTCCTTGATGTCCTCTAGACAAATTTTGGGAACAAATTTCTCCCTGTGTAAAAAAGAAAATAAACTTGAAACAAAGCAAAGGGCAAATAAAATCTTAGGAATTACCATTTCATCAGGTACCTAAGAAAAGAAAACCTAAAATAAACTCATTCGTTTATTTCAGTCAAGAAAGTTTGAAATGCATGAAAAAAGCGGAAGAACAGAAACTCCTAAAAATTTGCATTTAATACTCCAAAATGTCCTTATAAAGGCATTAGTATTGTAACTTTCAACGCAAACGGTTGTACGACGCTAAGCGGAATTAGGCGTCTTTTAAACGAACTCGTTCTCGCAATGTCCTCAAAGGAATCCTTGAAGATTTCTACGCCTACTCGCAAAATAACGGATAACACGACGAGTCAGGTGCAGCATTTGCAACAATTGAAACATCAGCGTAGTTTTGAGCAACGTTATGCCTCCATTATTAATCAGCAAATTTTGGAAACAACCATTAATAGGGAAGCGCTTAAAAGGCAAATGAACGTCTTCCTTCCTCTTGGACGTAGTGCATCCAGCGAGGACAGAAGTTGCAATGGATCGGGGGAAGAGAAAATTGAGGAGGATGAGCAAGGGAAGGCTCAGGAATTGAGAAAACAAAATAATCCTGAAGGCGAGGCACAGGAGCAGCAAAATGAGCCAAAATGTGAGGCACAGCAACAGGGACAGATTCAGCAATTGAAACAGGAAATTAAGCAATCCGAACAGGAACATAATGCTCAAAAAGATCTAACAACTAATGCCGAACAGGATTCCGAGGAAACTTAGAAGTTTTGTATATTTAAAGTAAAAAGGAACAGAGGATGCGTGGAATAATATGAAGTCTAAAGATTTTATTTTATTGGGGAATTTTAATAGTGAAAAGAAAGTGAACTTATTCGTAATAAATAAAAACAAGAATGAATGGAAATATTTTTTAAAGGTAAAATTTGTGAATTTGAGTTGTGAAGCCATTTTTGAAATAAAAATATTGAATCTTTATATATACATAGCAATGAATGTACATATGTTTGACTTTCTGTCTTTTAGAGGTTACTAGATCGCTTATTTGTTAGCGCTGGGTCTATATCAAAATTATTGATGAATTGCGAAAGATTTTCTGCCATTGCTGTGGAGTTTTCTCCTAAATGAAACTCCGTTACATTAATATTTTAAATTTTGACAATGACTTCAACGCCAACTTTAACCTCAACTTAATTTAAAAAAAAAATTGTGAAATTAAATTGTTTTTTTTTTTTTTTTAATTGCCGTAAATCTTTGGAGAACTTTTTAAAACGGCCCACAGCTTAAATGGGCTATTTCAGCTCACTCTTTGTGCTACCGCCCATACAAATTGAATTATTTTCCGATATTCAATCTCCTTCCTGTGACTCCCCTTTCGTAAATTGCATTAAGCCAAATTTTTGTGCATTGTATTGTTTCATAGTTCCTGGTAAAAATTGAAAAAAATCGTCCGATTTACTCCAATCTTTCTGGTACCTCCCATACAAATGACCGAGTTAAATTTAGAATAATTTGGCACACATTGAGAGTTTGCCTAAGTAGGTTCTCAGAATGAGAACGGAGCACCGTTCTAGCACAAATTGACCGATTTTTCGAAATTCAATCAAACGTCTTCAATTTGTGATATGTCTGCTGGCTGGTCTAGCTGTTTTAGCCATTACATTTTTTTTAGAAATCTTTATGATATCGAAGAGTTGACTAATCCATTTGAAAAGCCGACATCATAATCATCGATGTTAGTTGACGATTTTTAGGCGCGGAATCTCTCTCCTCTCTCTCTCTGTCTCTCTCACGATAAAAGTAACATCAAATAAAATACAGATTTAGTGTTTAAAAACCTGTGGAACCCTGTTGATGTTGCTAATATTTCAAACGTATCAGTCAATTTAAAACATTTTAAACATATTTTCGACCTCATACGTATCAGTTCTCGATTGGTACCAAAAATGTTCAATCTTTTCAAAAAAGATCATCCCATTAAAATCTGTGAAGAGGTGATTTCTTGCTACCAAAACATTTTAAAAAGAACTATTGGGGGTGATGAAACTCAGAACTAAGACTGAGAGATTGTGATCTTATGCTCCGGAAACAACTGACCAATCGGGTAAATGTCATGCCAAAAGTAAAGCAGTTTTTCTCGGTTATCGTGGTATTGACCATTATGTGTCTCTTCCGCCGGGCCAGAATATTAATAAAGAGTATCATTTGAATTAAGGATTTACGTTACATTATGGATTTGTGGGCAGATAATTCTTGGCTTTTGCACTACGATAATACGCCATCTATACATCTCCTGCTGTATTTGCTCTTCGTAAGTTTTTCGGCAAAAATGCAACTAATATCGCTCCAGAATCAACGCATACGATATGAATGGCAGATGATGACTTGGCCCACTTCAAGGATTGAAAAAGCACCTTGGCATGTGCGGATTTTATCTCATGGAAAACAATTTTATGGCGACGAAATAGACTCCGTTAAATAAATAATAAATCATAACTTTGAGGCATCCTAATTCTTAAACCATATAGATTTTAGATCTAATTGAGAATTTTTGGGAAGTTTTTTAAATATGTTTTGGTTAAAAAATTAACTAAAAGTTTTGTTAAAATTGTAGAGGTCGGATCGAGAACAACTTCTTATGACGAAAATTTATAATTTCACTAAAAGTGAAATTTTATATACACTGAAATCCCACTATTTACTCACTTAAGTGTCCAGTTCTTTATCAACTGTAAGCCTCACAGAAGATAGAAATATACAACTTGGAGTCCTTTTAAGATGATGAAGTAAATTTGGATGAATAAATAATGACTTCCTTGACTCATTCTAATTCGTAAACCACACTGAATTTAGATCTAATTTTTGCAGTTGTCTTAAAATATGTTTTTGTTGAAAACAATAATCAAAAAATCATTGAAATTGTAGGGATCGGATTGAAAGTATATAAATATTTGTGTCGAAATCTTTTTATGTCATCAAAAGTCAAATTTTGCATACACTTAAATTCTATTACATATTTATTCTATTGACTTACTTAAATACAGGACCACAGAGGATAAAACTACACAACTTCCCATAATTTTATCACTTTCAATTTGTAATGAAATTTTAGAAATATTTTATTTTAATATTGTCCATTAGTTGAGAAACATTTTCAAATTAGCAACATTTCGGTTGTATATTCAGTGATAATCCATTTCTTTGACAAAACGGAAAGCTTTTATTTATTACATTATATAGAAGTAATGAAACTGTAAGATTGGATATTCAATTTATCATACCAAAATCACATTTTCCCAATTATGTTAAGAGAAATATAAAAATTGGATAAAAGCATTAAATAACCGGCCAACACACTCGATATGTGTCATCACTGACAACTTAATCGGTATCTTTTTTCGGATTTCAAGGCTGTCGCAACTGTTGTCTCACCTGAAATTTTCGTCTTCGCTCATCTTAACATTCGGCCTTAACCGCACATACGATATCATGCGCTCCTGTTCATAGATCTCACGATATCTCTCTTTTAAATCCTCCAAAAACTTATTTAATTGATCTGATATCATGTAGATGCCAAATAATTGCATGCCTCCGTAGAACAGGAATAGAGTCTTGTAGAAAAATGACAAAGATACCACTAGATAATATTTAAACTCTGGAGGCCTTTGAGTCATTAGTTCATAAAAGTAAATCGAATGCCAGCAAGAAAAAGCCAACAAGCCCGCTATGAACACGGTTATAATAAAACTCAAGTAGTAGATGCGACGAAGGATACAGGAGACATCGATGTTCAGTAGGATGAGTTCATCAATAAGTTTGACATAGGTATTGATGGCTGCCACATAACCCGCACTGCCAAATACAGGCGGTACCATGACAAGGAAGGTAATGACAATACCCAACAGACGAAGTATCAGATTCCCCAAAGACGACAGAGGTGAGTGTCCAATCATGGGCTGAGAGTAATCACGCCAATTCTCCATTATCGAAGTGATATTCACGTATGTGAACACAAAAATATGCGCCACTGTTACACATAGAAGTTTCCGGGATACATGGAATTCTTTATGAACATCATCATACCAAAACGGAAATAGGCCGGAAAAACGCAAGAGATGCATTGCCGTACCAAATGCTTCTTTTACATCTCGAGGTTCGGCGAAGAGGCGCATTTGGAAGAAATCCTTCAACAGTGTTTACCACTGGTCTAAATGTTAGAAACTAAATGTAATTTTGAACAAATTAATGGCAAATTTTCAAACCAAACAAGAGAATTCACATATCCCCAGGCATTCGTTAAATTATTAAAAACCTGACAGAATAGCAATGCTGACAATTTATCGTGGAATATTAAATGATAGTTAATGGATTTGAGATAATTATGGTAATAAATTGAACAGTTGTATCAATTGATGGATTGGTTACATGTTAGTGGTAAACATCGCATTTTTTTTACAGTCAACTCCCTACCTAATATAACCTGGATTCAATTATCAATAAAACCACTTTTGACTCAACCTGATGTTGGTCGATAATTTAGTAATACTAGAATTTTATGTGTTTCGTTCCAAAACGCAAGCCATTCCTAGGACTCATTTCTTTTTCCACAATAGTACATGTTACAAATTTCATATACTTATCTCTAATGGTTTACGAGATATGGTCGTTTAAACCTTAGTGCAATATGGGTGGAGCTACAGTGTCTTTTCCAATCGTAACCTAATAAAGCATACGAGTATGTGACGATTTCATGATTGACGGAAGCATGTTCTTAAATATTGATGACGACCGGTTTGGTCGCAATATCGATATTTCAAAAAGGAGCCTGGTAAAGTCAACTTATTGCTAGAATATGTTGCTTTCTGTATCGATAGTACACGTATCAAATTCCACTTTAATACCTCTAATAGTTCATGAAATATATCCACTTAAATTTGTAGGTTGTGGGGGTGGTGTCACTTTCCTTTTTCTAACCTTAACCTAATATAGTTCAAGATTATTTCGATTATTGCTGATACATATTTTACTCCCTAACAGTAGCATATACGAGTATATAGAGTTATCCATTTAGTGGTTTCGCAACCCCCCGGTCTGGCAAGGCTGTCAGTTATTAAATACCTGTCATCTGAAGTGTTATTTATTTAGTGAAATGTTTGCCATTTACGAATATGGATCGTTTAACAACTGAGGAACGCGTATTATTTACTGAAAGGTGGAATATAGTGAAAACTTCAATTATGGGAAAGTGTCCCACGAATTGCGATCAGCTATGGGAATTAATTCAGGCTGTGTGGAATGATATACCGATTTCAGTCTGTCAAAATCTTGTTGACTCTATGCCCCGACGATGTCTAGCAGTTTTAAAAAACAAAGGGGCCTCAACAAAATATTAACCACTGGAAAACAATATTAGAACAGTATTAATTGTGAATCTCTGCTTTTTTGTTAATGTTATAGTATTATTTAGATGAAAACACGAAGTGTCCTTATTTTTTTCACAGGGTGAATTTGTATTTTAAGTTTAATTTATTAAAAATAAATTTAAAATAAAAACAACAATTTTAAAAAAACATAATGGAACTCGTTTTTGTAATATATTACCTAAAAATAAGTACAGTTATTTTTAGCAATTTCTCTTGTTACTTATTTTCTGATCAAATGTTGTAGTTTGACGTTAGTATCCTTATTATTTCTCACATCACTGTATATCTGAGTTTATAAGGAAAAACGACTTAACTACCAATTAGTATGAAATTAAATTTTGTCTAAGTGTAAAATTTTAACAATTACTCATAAACAATTCGCATCAGCACATAATTATAAATATGATAATAATACATTTAACAGAGAAATGCATGGAGTTAGTATTGACATTCAAGTTTTATTTATTCCACATTTAGAATACGTTATAAGCAAAGCAAATTTTCGACTAGGTTTCTTGAAACGAAATGCTAGGGATTTTAAAGACCCATTCACATAAAGGATATTATATTTTGTATTTGTACGATCGCATTTAGAATATTGCGATATTATATGGAATCCTAGCTTCGACATACGAGGTGTGATCAAAAAATAAAATAATAAGGAATACTACCTTGAAGTTATGCGCCGTTTGCGCGAAGCAATTCGTCAGAATCGCACAAAATTGTGGAAAAACCATAGATTTTGCACCATGATAACACACCAGCTCACATATCGATGCATGTGCGTGAGTTTTCGGCCAAAAGCATGCCTCAACTACCGTATTCACCGGACTTGACTCCTGCTGACTTTTTCCTCTTCCCAAAACTGAAGACACCGATGAAAGGAAAGCGTTTTGTTACGATTGAGGAGATAAAAGAAAAATCGAAACAGAAGCTGTTGGCGATACCAAAAAGCGCATTTCAGAAGTGTTTCGAGGATTGGAAAAAACGCTGGCATAAGTGTATTATATCTGAGGGGGGACAAGATAGTTATTGATGAATAAATAAATAATTTTTGAAAAAATTGAAAATAACTGTTATTTTTGATCACACCTCGTACGTAAATGCCGAATTGAAAGAGCTCAAAGAAGATTTACAAAGTTTATATGGTTCGTTTAATATGCCCGAGTAGAGTAACTCAATTTGAATGATATAGGGAAGATTCTCCTTTTAAACGTTGGTGAATTATTAACAAAACTGTGAAAAGTACAATAAATTTTTTGTTTCATTTTGAGCATACATATATGAGTACGATCTTTGCAAATCTTCGCACGAATATATCTGTGATTACAAAGAAAAACGACTTAACTAGGATTTTATTATTCTCAGTTATTGAACGTTTTTCAAAAAATCGTTATTATGGAAATTCGTTACAACGTTTGAATCCTTGGAATTTGGAAATCAATCTGTGCTTACAAGGAAAAACATTCTAACTACAAATTTTCTTTTTTTTTTTTTTTTGAGATATTAGGCGTTTTTCTGAAAATCGCTATTATGGAAATCTGCTGTAACTTTCGAAATATACGGAATTTTGTAGTAGGGCTTAGATGACAGTATGCATCACAAGGACATAAACAATAATAACAAATAATTTGTTCTTATTAACATCAATAATTAGAGATGCTACGTAAAGTATCAAAAATCGCTGTTTTAGAAAATTGTTATAACTTGTGAACTACATCAAATTTTGGAATGGGAATTGGACGTAAATATGCATTAGAATAAGTACAATATTAATAATGAATAAATTGGACTTTGTCCTACCTTCGCTTAAGGCGTTTTTCCGTGTGACCTTAGCTTTTCATCAAAAATATTTCTCACAATTAGGGACACTTTCGACAGCTGTGAATCTTTAAAAGTAGGAAACTCTTCACTTGTATTCTTTAAATGATGTTATTCGTTTTAACTGCAAACATTTATAGTTGCAATAAGGAAATACGGGGAAAAACTTAATTTCTACAAATGGATTAAATTGTATGACAGCTACCAGGCTTGGCTTATTTGTAATTCCTGACTGCGGCTTTATAATCTTTATAAGAACAAGGTTTTTTCTACTTGGCCGACCTTTACCAAATTTCGGATTACTACTTCCACCAATAACTATGAGATACCTTTGCGTTAACTACTATTGTGCTGTCAGTAGACACGCGAGGGCACCAACGAATGCATTTGGATTGACATAACTTTTTGCTACGATCAGATCTGAATACTCTAGATGAATATGTGTGTCTATACCTACATTCTATGGCAGTGCATACAAAATAGTTTGTCAGTCTGTGTAATAAATTCGAAGGCTCATTACTATTTAACAAAAAGTATTTATTAAATTTTTAAGATATAAATATAACGTAAACTGCGTATAAGGAATATTCAAATTATTTTAAATTTTTAGAAATATTTATCAACTTGAAAACTGGTCGTTATCAGACTCACTTCATTCCTACATAGATGATGAGGGTTGTTGATGATGATATGATGACTTCTTTGTTCTAGTCGAAATTTTTGATTTCACAATCATCACCATTCGGCTTTATCCATGAATACTTCATTAACAGTGCCCGTTGATATTCCTCACGATGCCTTTCTTTTACGTCCTCCAGAAAGCTATTGAACTGATTTGTTATCATGTAGATTCCAAACAATTCCATGCCGCCATTGAATATAAAAAGCGTTTTGTAGAAAAAGGATAAAGACACAACCAGATAATATTTAAATTCCGGTGGCCGTTGAGTCATTAATTCATAAAAGTATATCGAATGCCAGGCCGTAAACGCCAACATTCCCACCAGGGCGAAAGTTATAATAAAACTAAGAAAATAGATGCGCCGAAGGACGGTGCTGACATCGATGTTTAATAAGATGAGTTGATCGATTACTTTTATATACGCATTAATGCTCGAAACATAGCCCGCTCTATCGAATAGGGGCAGCAACATTATGAGAAAGGTGATAGCAATGCTCAACAGACGAAGCACCAAATTGCCTATGACTGACAAAAACGAATGGCCAATCATGGGCTGAGAATAATCACGCCAATTGTCCAAAATCGAGGTGACATTTACATAGGTGTAGACAACGATGTGCCCGATGGTTACACACAACCATTTCCGGGATACATGAAATTCCTTATTGTTATCATCATAACAAAATGGAAATAATCCAGATAAACGTAAAAAGGTTATTGCTAAGCCAAAGGCTTCTTTTATACCTCGAGGTTCAGCAAAGAGACGCATTGTAAGAGAGTTAGTCTTTCACTGATGTTAACAACTCGGTTATGCGATAGTAACTGAATGAAAAATTGTCTATTTTATGACAAATGAGAACATCACACATGCTTATCCACATCTCCAGGGCTTTGTTGCGAAGTCATTATTTCGCATTAAATATTAATAAAATGTAAAATATGAAATTCAAGCAATTGAATAGGAGGACACGAGAAAAATGCGATGTTTAAATTATTTGACGTTTATGATACCTTGTTTTGATCAATATTAATTTGTAAAAAAATTTGTTTCTTTTTTTTTAATTTTTAAGAAATCTCGTGACAAACTTAATAACTTTCTAATGTTTGAATAATTCAGTTTGCTTTATAACAAATAAGAAATGAAGTCAAAGACCCAAACTATCACTTGATCCGATGAATTAATTTGCAAATTGTTTGAAGAATTTGAAAAAAAAACCATTTGCCAGCGTAAGGTTTAAATTTTAGTATCTGTAACAGTTGCGGCACATTAATCAGAAAAATTAATTTGAAAATTGTATTAGATGAAGAATTTGAAAATCAATTTGTCGGAGCAAATTTTGAATCCTGATACCTTCGTCGAACGTCATTATACAGTTCCTTAATTAACAGGATTAATTACCACACTCGGCTCATTCAATACTTCTAAATTATCATATTCATGACGGAAAGTTTCTTGCTTCCCCGCATACTCTTTGTTTTTACAAGTACTCGTACATGTCCTGATAAATTAATAATACCAACTTAATTATTATTCACTCTTATGAAATTTTAATTCTCGTATTATGAAATTGATAATAGAGTCTTTCTCTTCGCTTTTGCTTCACTTTATTTTACTTGATTTCCCAACACAACGAGAGAAAACATTCAGAGAGATGATCTGAACCAATGAATTTAACCAGTGTCTGTCATGGGAAGAATTTTATTTCTTTATGCTGCCTCTTCAATGCTTCCAAAGCAGTGCTCATGAAATAATGAAAATGCGACTTCATAATGAATATGTTTTAAAATTTGATCCAATTCATCATAAAATATTTAAAAATGTGGATATTATTACTTGTATTTTGAGATTGGAACACATTTTTTGCAACAATTCTGTGTAATTCTGTATATCCGCATCCAACGAATCAATTTAGAATCAAACAAATTAGAGAGTAAAAGGGGAAAGGGGAGAGTTTCGCGGGGAAACTCCAAATAAAAAAATGGTCGTGAAATTTGAAGTTAAATTTTTCCACTACTCAGTGTTATGTTTTTTTTTGGGAGGAAAACTTTTATATTGTTTCCAACACTAAAATCAAAATAATCTATGTTCAGTAATACATTTGTAGAGTAACGAAACGAAATAATAATACAAAATTACACAATTTTACAATTTTGCAATTATATTTTTATGGCGTAAAAACATAAGTTGTTCCAATGTCGGTGTTGGAAATGTTAATATTCTGTTACTTGGTCACTTTGAAAACTATTTTAGTGAAAATAGATGCAATTGTTTTACAAAGTACATTCATGGATGGAAAAAGTAGTCAAATCGGAAAGAAACGCTTTTTAGGTGCAACAAAATGGTATTCCAATAGTTTCGTAGGTGGGACGGTAGGTAACTCCTAGTAAAAATGATCTAATTGAGCTATTTTTAACTGTGGACGCTGCTATAGATGATCTTCATTCTTGGGTTATATATTTGAAACCCGAAAAACAATTAAATATAAGCTAGTGATCCCAGCCGAATTCTTGTTAAAAAAAAAGAATGATTACAGAAAGATTGCCATTAAAACCACAACCTTTCCACGACCTTAAATAAAGAGGAAATTGCATTTTATTGTGCTTCTAGGGATGTTATTATTGGATCGCTCTCGGAATTCTCCCCGTGTTTTTGAAGTGTTATTTTTAATTGATACCTATTATCATACGCATTATGGCGTTCAAAATTATTCTTAAGAATTTTGAATTTCGCAAGGGATACTATTTTGTTACTTAGTCTTCAGTTAAAATGCTCTTGCATCTTGAAAGGGATAGGTGAGACTTGCTCACACTCTGTGAGCGTACACGCATTATAGACCCTAACTAAAAGGCATTTGTATTCGATTTGACTACTCTACCAAAATTGATTTTCCTCTAGTTATCAGCACTTTATAACAATATCAAACTGAAGCCATGCTTCAATTTTTTTTTTTTTTTTTTTTTTTGAAAATCGTATTGAAACTTTCGACAGCTGTGAATCTCTAAAAGTAGTTAACTCTTCACTTTTCTTCTTTAAATGATGTTATTCGTTTTAACTGCAAACATTTATAGTTGGTATACATTTTTGTATCTTCCTTTGTTTTACATTAGATTAACTTTTGATCTAAGTGCGCCACATCTAACGTTTATCCTTTTTTTCTACATTTTGCACATAGTAATTTTACAAATATGTACCAAAATAATGTACCAACAATTTGTTTCCATGCATTCAATTCCCACTCTACTACACATACTCGTAAGCAATAATTCAATTGATGCACGATAGGTGGCAAACAATGTGTAACAAAGATGAGAACGTAGTGGCAAACTCCATTGTTAGTATTTTGGTATACAGTTTCCATTACATCTTACGTTTGTCATTGTCTCTTCAAAATTACAATTCTCATTTTTGCAAACTACAAAACCATTTTTTATTACCCCTTTAAACATTTTTTTTTCCGTCTCTCCTTTTATACTTTACAATATTCACTTAAATTTTGACTCAATTCACTCACAGCATCTTCTGTGCCGCAACCCAATCCGACAGACAACCCCTTCTTGGGCAAGGTGGGCATGAAAATGTGCAGCTGCTTTTTGGAGTCATGCAAGCTATGATAGCTACTCATTAGGTTATTCTCCTGCAGACGCTTTTGCAACGTGGAATTGGTCAAATCCTCAACTGTGTCCAAGCGCCTGCGAGCTGAGAAAGCCTTGCCCGCCTCCTTGAGCTTGCCACTGCGAGAACGTTCGGTATTCAAACGAGAATTTTCAGCACTTTTGTAAAGACGAGCCGACGCCAAAGAACCAGCTAAGCGCCTAGTAGTGCTGGGACTGGCTGATAAAGCGCAAAGATCGATATTTTTAGCCGGTCTATTGAAACGTATCGGCTGCCCTTCTTTGTCGAAAATTATGGTGATATGTTTTACCGCATCCGCTACTTTAGCGGGCTTGTGATGACCTCCATTATCAGGGTTTGGAGGGGCGGCCGATTTAGATTTTTGAGTTTTTGGTTTGACGTTAGTGCTAAATATGTTATGACGCGCATTTGCCGATTTACTAATGGATCTCTTGATGGAATCATTTCTTAATTTTGAGGTCCTGGTCGACTTCACTTCCATTTCCTTAAGGTCACTGAGATTTTTCAAAAACTCTTCGTTGCCGGCCAAATCCAACCAGTTTAAAACTCTCTCGGCTAATTTTTCGTCTGGCGTCACAAACTTTTCCGAGCTCAGATCATGTAATGAACTGCGTCTGGAGTAAAATTCAGAATAATCGGAAGGTCTTCGCTGAGAGCCAGAAGATTTACAGTAACTGTCATAACTTTGAAATTTACGTGAGATCACCGAAGTTCTACGGCGGGAAGAGTTTGATTTCGAAAGAATTTTGGCAATGCCCGGCTTCAGGGGTTCATGGAGTTTTGCCTTAGCCGAGTCTATTTGGAAATACTCATCGTCACTAAAGTCTTCAGGCGGCAAATCATTGAAGTCGCAAGATATCGCGGTTCTCAAACAATCTGCTGTAAAAAGAGTTATATAAGAATTAAATCGCTTTGATTACTTCAAGGCAACCAAACCTTTCCTCTTACGCTGCCAAAGATTGGAGGGATACATTAATCTTTCTCCGGCATTTGTGGTTTCATAATCCAGTAGAAAATGTCTTTGCAGACCGGGTCTCAGCTCTGAACCTTCCAACCACACGGTGCGCACAAACAAAGGACGACTAGCCGACTCCCAGATGGTGGGAATTTTCATGATATCCTCTTCCGGCCAGTTGCGACTTAGTTTTTTAACGATTAGCAGAACTTTAACATGATGGCAAATTTAGAAAAAACAACTCCCTTAAATCATTAATCGATTTACAATCGATGTGTTTTACTATTCGTTCTATACGTTTTAGAGTTTCGTCAATATTAATGCTGTACGCTTAAATGTCACCGTCCTTTTAATCCTTTGCAGTTTCCTGCTCGATTCAAATCTAAAGTTTTCCTTGGCAGTGAGCAAACAAACCGCTTGTTCTCTTGGCGACCAAAAAACAATACAGCCAACAACAATTTCCTATAAAAGTTTTACTGGGCTGCGGTTAAAAGTGTCTTTTACACGCGAGTGTGATGTCTTATAGAACTTCGCCAAAGGAGGTGGCTGCTCAACTACTTCAGGAGGGGCAAAATGCTTAGAAGTAGTCTCTGTCGAAATACCTTGTCTGACTGTTAAGAAACTTTAAGAGAATGAGTTGCTTTATATCCCCTTCTCAAAAGACGCTAGTGCTGTGTATGGTGACAAACATTTTCTGTTACCGCACATCCTTTCTCCCTTTTTTTTGTTTTGAAAGTGTCTTTTTTGGTTTCTTAATGTATTTGTGTCGATATTTGCATGGGTTTCCAATTATTTACTTGTGTGGGTCTTGCTTATAACGTTTATTTCCATTAATAATTGCAGGGATATATTAATAGTTTAATTGTATTTCATGTATATACATATATGATATACTTAGTCTTTATTTTCTGGTAGGTTAGTGCATAACATTCCTTCAACGTTTCCGTTTCCTGTATGTCGGAGCCGCTAAAGTTTTGTCACATGGTCACGATGAAGAGCAGCAGACGGAAGTTGTGTATGATAGATCGGTAATGAATATAGAATTGAATAATATGAAGTCATTTCCGGATTTTAGTATATTCTATGTGGATGACACAGTAGGGGAATGCTCTGATTCTGTGCAATGATAGACTGGAAGAAAAAATCGTTTGATCAATATAATTAGGATTCGTTCACGTTAGCACTGGCGACTTTAAAAATGTTCTCTATAATAATAACAAGCTATGTGAAAGTTATACGAGTACATTGAAGGCTTTGTATCTTCATCGGAGATTTCTTGACGCGCCAGCAATGATTGGAATATTGAGATACGCTACTGTGTTCATAAAGTAAGATTTTCAATGTATTCCAATTAGGCAAATACGATGGTTGTGTAGAGATATTAGGTGAATTTTTGGAGAAAAATCCACGAAGAGTTAATACGGTTTGAGGTGGCGCATTGTCGTGATGAGGAGTAGATAGTTATCTACCCATAAATCCGACATCTTTTTGCGAATGGCTTCACGCAAAAAATGCTTAGCACTGAAATGATATTATTCCTTATTGATAATTTGGCCCGCCGGAAGAAGCTCATAATGCGCAATACTACCATATTTGAAGAAAACTGTCAGCATCAGTTTGATATTTGAGTGAATTTGACCCAATGTTTTCGGTTTTGCTTGATATTTACTACTACTACTCTCTAGATCACAGGCAAAGATCCAAATCTCATCTGATGTATCAAAGTATTCGATAATGTGTTGGTAGCCCGGAACAGCCTCCTCACAGATTGCGTTTTTAAACAAATTTAGTGTTTTTGGTTCCAATAGGGATTTCATGCGTCTGAGGTCTTTTATATTGAAGTTGACTGATGTGTTCGATATAACAACATGAATTGCAAAATTTCCAATTACTAATCGACGATTTTCGAACAACTAATAGCGACTTTCGTCGGAAGAAGTTGATGGCCATCTGGGAAGTTTCTCATATTAAACCTTTTTTTATTTTTAAACTTGTTGTCGGCATTCGTTATGCCATTTATTCACCGAAAAAGTCTGTTCATCGAAGGCCTTTTGCAACATTCTAAAAGTTTCCGGAAGAGAAATTCCTTTTAGTAAACAATATTTAATGTAACTGCCTATCTCAGTAAAAACACACGTTGTAAAAATCGCAAAAATTACTTTTTGTATCATAATAATGACATTTAGGATGTGAAATTTGGCACTAATGTCTATCACAGCGCTACCGACTTAGAAGACTACACTAGAAATAAAACCGTAAAAACGGTTTACTGTATTTGAAAATCTTGCAAAGTTTGACGAAGAGATGTATTTAAAATGCGCCCAACTGCAAATTTTGTTAATCTAAACTGCAATAATAACTTGAGCCTGTTCCCTGCCCAGTTTTGATCATTTTTACCCAATGTTTGAGAAGACTGCATTAACAGTCGATGTAAATAAAGGTAATAATAGTAAATCGTCGAAATCTAAATTTATAAAAATAAATCGTAGTTTGTTCCGATGCTTAAAACTCCAGAACGGATGGACCGCTTTGCATAAATTTTTGTATATGCGTCTGGGTGGTGCCCGGGATGGTTTAGATTTACAATTCGGTCCAATTGGACAAAGGGGCGTGGTACCTCCCATACAAACAAAAAATTAAAAATCAATTATTTCTGCTCCTGCTTACGGTATTTGAACAAAATTTGATGCGTAGGTTTGGTGTATATATCTTAAGTGCTACTGCAAATATGGGCGGGATTGGACAATGGGGCGTGGTACCTCCCATACAAACCATAAATTAAATATCCAATATTTCTGCTCCCGTTTACGGTATTTGAACAAAATTTGGTACATCGGTTTGGTGTACATATCTTAAGTGCTGCTGCAAGTATGGGCGGGATTGGACAATGGGGAGTGGTACCTCCTATACAAACCACAAATTAAAAAGCAATTATTTCTGCTCCTGCTAACGGTATTTAAACAGAATTTTGTATTTCGGTTGAGTGAACATATTTTAAGTTCTTCTGCAAATATAGGCGTTTCTTTTTATAATATAAAGATTGGCATGAAACATTTCCAATAAAAATAAAATTTGAAGGCAAAGCAACATTTGCCGGGTCGGCTAGTTTATATGAAAAATAAAAATTTGTTTATCTTCTAAGATAATTGACTAACATAAAAAAGAACGTAATTAGTGATGGACCTGGAAAAGTTGTGAGAGAAATCACTACGGAAAGGATGGGGAAAAATTGGTCCAAAAAATTACCTTTTAGTCAAAACGAATAAATTGGGAGTGTTTCTTTGGCGACTCTCTACGTGGACTCGCATAATAGACGCTCCAGCATTACTCAAAAAATCGATGAATAGAAGTTGACAGAATTTTCCTGAATATGGAAGATTGGTATAAAAGAAAATGGACAGTTTTAGTTCATTAGTTTTAGTTTTAGTTCATTAAAGTATATATAGAAAGACTGTTGTCATCTAAAGTAACAAGTACATATGGAAAATACATCTGAAAACATTTTAAATATAGTAAAAGTTCCTCATACTTTTCTTTTCTTGGCTCATTTAATAGCTTCTCACTTTATTACTCCGATGCCTCAAAGCTTTTTAATCATTTTCATTATCGCATAAAAACCTAAATAAAATCTAGACTCTTACATTCAATTTCAACTCTTGCAAATGCACTTCATTGCACAATGCAAAAACATGCGACTGCATTATTCAAGGCAGATAATTACACTTTAGAGACTGGCGTCGCAGTTGCAATGACTACCTAATTCAACGTGAAATCCACCAGTTCACTCGCACACACGTTAAGGACACCAGGCGTATCCTGGTAGACATAACAAAGCCATTTCCGCCACATAAACGGATGAATGTCTAAATATGGCCACAATATTATGCCAAAGCAATTATGAAGTGTTCAGTAACTGCCACGGACACAAAATGGAAACACGAGTTGAACACTTTGCCTGGCTTCGTCAGCAAGTGGCAACTAAAGTGGCTTGAGTTTGCAATAGAGAGGCAATTGCGGCACTAACTACCCGTTGCAAACACCAAAAGCACTTTAAACTTTTGTCTCTAAGGGCCAGAGAAATATGTTAGCATGATAACTGAAGTTTGCCACACTTTATGCCTACTAGCCCCACGTTGTGGCAAGCGTGTTAATAATCGTACACACGTAGCGAAAGTGCAACATGTGTAATTGTTATCTGAATGTAAATAAAAACAGGTGTAATTGTTATTAGAAGGGAAATAAAAACACGTTACGTAGAACTCGTAAGAATCTAAATTAAATTAAATTTAAATTTTTATAATTAAGAAATAAAGGCGTTTATAACAAAAAAGTTCGAAAAAATATTTCTACTAAAAACAGGTTTATTGCAACTACTTAAGCCCTACCTTTGCACAGTTGCTGTAAACTATTTTAAAAATCCAAGAATCATAAAGCCAAAGTTATTTCGTCATCGGGAGGACTTTATAGAAGTGTTCACGTAACCCATATTAATTGCTATATACAGGGTGGCGCAACAGAACGTGCATATTTAAAAAATAGATTAAAAAATAAACACAAAAGGTATGGTTAAAATAAATCTAAGGCATTGTAGAGTAATAAATGGAGTTTATTTTTTAAAAATAACATCATCTAAATAGTGACCCTCTCTACGACGGCACTCCTCTAACCGCAAACGAAAATTATTGGAAACTTTCTTCAGTAATACTGGCGTAATGGCTGCCATTTCACCACGGATATTCTCCTTGAGCTGAACGATGTTTCTTGGATTATTACTGTAGACTTTGTGTTTGAGGTATCCCCACAAAAGAAGTCAAGAGGCGTCAAGTCTGGACTACGTGGGGACCATGGGATATCACCTCTTTTCGAAATTAGTCTGCCAGGGAACATCTGCTTCACCACCGCCATGGAGTCATTTGATGTGTGACAGGTAGCTCCATCTTGTTGGAACCAAGTTCTGGAATTCACTATTCTTGAACTTTCAATTTCTGGAGCCAAAAATCTGTCCAACATCTCAACATAGCGTTCCGTATTAGCCGTGACGTTTTGGCCCCGCGCATTTTCGAAGAAAAAAAAACCAATTATTCCTCTGCCAGAGATTGCTGCCCATACTGTCACTTTAGGACTATGCAATGGTTTCTGGTGTTTGATTTTGGGATTTTCACTGTTCCAGTAATGACAATTTTGACAGTTTACGAACCCATTCATAAGGAAATGAGCCTCGTCAGAGAAAAGGATATTGTCAAAATTGGAAAATTGATTAAGCATTTCATTAGCAAATGCGAGCCTTGCTATGAAGTCAGACTCTTTCAATTCTTGTGTTAATTGCAGCTTATATGGATGCAGCTTAAGATCCAATGTTAAAATTCGTTGCAAACTTCGTCGCGATAATTGTAAGACAGACGATCTCTTGCGAGTCGACATTTATGGATTTCCTCGTATTGACTCCATAACTCTCTCAACATTGTCTTCAGTCCTAGATGTTCTTGGGCGACCATTTGCTTGTGGTTTAAATGCTGAACCGGTCCCTTCAAAACACTTTACCCATATTTTAATTAAATTAGCACACGGAGCTTCACTAATTCGCCGCAGTCCATATTCAGCACAATATAGTCGCCTAGTAGCAACATATGAACGACAATTCTCGTAAAATGCGTGTACGCAAAATGCGCGACGCTTCCCGTCGAAGTGATTCATAGCGAATAAAACTCCATGAGCCCGCCAACCCAACGATGTAGGCACCCCCCTGCCCGCGCCTTTTCTATCCCGCACAAAAAGATGATGCAATGATGATGCAATATGCACGTTCTATTGCGCCACCCTGTATTTCCGCTTAGAAGGAAAAACGACCTATTTTCATAATTGTAGTTTTCAGATACGAGTATTAAGTATTTTTTAAAAAATCACTTTTGTGTTACAACTTTCGAACTACATAAAAATTTTTAAATAACGCTTAGACGACAACTTCCATTTTACGGACATAAACTTTATTTAAAAATCGTCGTCTAAGTCTGTTTTTAAAAATTCTGTAAAGTTCAAAAATTATAACAGACTAGCTGACCCGGCAAACGTTGTTTTGCCTTCAAAATGTTAATGTGGTAAAAAAAATTAATTGCAAAAATCTCATCTCCAACGCCATCTATCACTTCAAATAAAACCTTTTAAACCTTCCGGAATACTCTACCAATAATTTAAGACCAAAATTAGCCAAATCAGTCCAACCGTTCTCGAGCTTTAGCGAGACTAACGCACAGCAATTGATTTTTATATATATAGATAAATATAAAAAAAAAATAAAATAAAATAGATAGAAGTGAAATATAGATTCTCGTTTATATTAAGATTTAGAAATAGGTAAATTTTCAAAAAATGATCGTTTGAAAAATTGTTATAATCTATGAACTAAACCGAATTTTGGACTAGGGACTGAACGCTAATATGTGCTGTAATAATAAAACAATAATAACGAATAAATTCGATTTTGTACTAACTCCACTTATGTTGTTTTTCCCTGTGACCACAAATTTATATGTATAGGTGATGTACCTATATAAATGTTCTATAGGTGCAAAATGTAATTACCAACATGTAAATCTGTCTGATTTTGCCTGAAGATTTCATTTGGAACTTAGGTTTCTTCTTCTTCTTAGGTGGCGACTGGAATAGACATCCTTATCTATTATACGCTGTCCGTAGAAAATAATTCCAAGCACTTCGATCTTCTGCGTTTCTCCTCTAATTCGTCACACCAAGTTACGATAATATTTCGAAAGCCTGGTCCTTCTAACGAATTTTGGTCGCCCTCTTCTGCGCTATCCATCGAGTTCGTTGTCGAAAATTTTCTGTGCCGGGGCATTTGGGTCCATCCGCACAATATGACCCAGCCAATGCAATCGCTGCAAATTAATGCGTTTGACGACGCCGATGTCGGCATATAGCTCATACAGCTCATTGTTCATGCGACGCCGATACTTTCCGTTAACGATGATGGGTCTATATATTTTCCGAAGTATTTTCCTCTCGAAAACTGCCCGTACTGATTCATCATAACCCTGGATTCCGCGCCATATAACAAGACAGATAGAACCAACGTCTGGTACAGTCAGATTTTTATTGGTCAAGAGAGAGCTTTATTAGGTTCCACGAGAGAAAAAATTGGAGGGTTTGCTGAAGAACTTAGGTTCATGGCGGGATGTGTATACTTGCGATGATTTTTCGTACAGGAGGAGATGAAAAAACCGGGGTATTGGTTAACTTACGAGTACATTATTTTGTTTTTAGTGGTACGTTGAGGGCGACTGGCGAAGCGGTCCGGTTGGCGGCTGGCGGAAAGAGAGCGAGTTTATAGCTGATTTCAACCATGCACCGCTGGGTTGAAACGAAAAATAAGGGGTTTTATAATTACATGCTTATTTGAAGTAGCCTTTATACAAGCAAATAAATACTTAATTTTTGCAATTTATGATAAATATTTACAAATCTTTTGATACAAACAGTTCAATGTAATTCTGCTAAGTTCAGTATAATTTGACATAATTAAATTTTTATTCGAGGTAATACAATTTTGTTAAACGTAACTCAATTTAATTTTCAGAAAATTCATTTTAACTCATCCAGTTTTTAGAAAATTAATTTTTAATTCAAGTGTGTGAGTAGTGGCATAAAGGGCATGGTTAATTAATAGGTTCTTAACAAAAAATACTATGGTCACTTTCTGTCATAGTCTTGATTGTTCCGTCGATTTTTCCACATTTACACAGCAGAGTAATGCAATGAAAAAGTCAAAAAATAAATTAACATCAGGATTTGAATTGGGGATTTCAGCATAAAATTAAGTTTCGATAGATGTCAATTTGTATGGGAGGTATCAGAATGATGCTCATTCAGCAGTGTTCTTCATTTTCTTTCTCAGAACTCAGTTTACCAAGCACATGATATGTATCAAATTTTGCAGAATTCGGTGCATCTAACTGATAGATATGCCGGTAAGAGTGTACGGGTTGAATCGGTTATTTGTGTGGAAGACACCAGAAGGGGCGTGGTCGCTTGATTGAGTTTTCTACAATATTTTAGAAGATTATAACACAATACAATAGAGAAAACCCCAGACTACCATGGTTTACTAATTAGAAACTGGAGAGGAATGATTTAATTTCGGAAAAATCAACCAATTTCTATGGGAGATACCAAAAGAGGCATGAGACCTCTCTTCAAATATGAATCCAAGAATATACTGGCTTAATTGGTCATTTTTAAGGTAGGTGCAAGAAGAGGCGTGGTTATTCGGTCGATTAACCCTATTCTGCCAAATATTATAAACAAATGCAATGGAAAACCATTTAGATTACTGCAGATAGGAAGGCTGGTACCAGAAAGGGCGGTTCGATATAGCCCATTTACAATTCCTGACTATGATCTGGCAAGTTTTGAGCAATTTAGCAAAGGGTTGCAACTGCTGTCAGGTCCACCAGCCAGCCAGCCAGTCAGACAGACTGACATCAGTTACTCGACTTAAAGTCTGAAACGCACTTGATCGAAAGGTACTTGATATTTTAGACGCTTTTATAACTTTGTATATACGTATGTAGATATATGTCTGATATTTGTCTGGGAGGATGGAAGCAATTGTCAAAGGAATTACTTATAACTTACTTCGCTTTCAGAAAAAAATACCTGCTTGAAATCTTCTTGGATAATTGAAAGAAAAGGGACCGCAAGCAAGAAAACAGAAGATCCGTTCTTTGCACGCATTGCAAACGTCTTCTGTTTCCTTCTAAGGCCTTCACAATTGACTGCTTAAAGAAAGCTTGCTAGCAGTCCAGCTTCTTTCACTTATTCCAGGAGATCTCAAGCATTTTTTCCTGAAAACGAAGTAAGTTCTAAGTAATTACTTCAACAATTACTTCCATCTGCCCTAGCAAAGATCAGAAATGCTTCTTTGTCTTGCTTTTTTTGGGGACTCACAGAAAGTCTACAAATCTATGCGACGGGTGTTCATGGTTTGGTGTATTTAGAGTAGCTCTTGCCAATTTAGGTTTATATTCTAATTTAAATACGAAACATACCTAGTCCTGCCATATGTTTTGTTACACAATTTCCAGCGCTTATCGTTCAAAACTTCTTGCGGGAATAGAACCGTTAACTTTTTTTTCAGAACACATGCACTGATTAGTGAAGAATACTAGTCAGTTTGGTTTCAGTTTGCAATCTATTAATATGGAGTGGGGCGTTAAAGAGAATCGAGTCGGCGTAATAGCGTTGCATAAGTGCGGAAAGAGTGCTGGCCAAATTTTCGAGTTGCTAAAACCACTCGGAATATCAAGAATGTTTGTTTATCGTGCTATTGCTCGCTTCGGCGAATTGTCTGGAGTAGAAGACAGGCCAAAAAGTGGTCGCCCGCGCGTTGTCCGTACGAGTGCGGTAGTAAAGGCAGTGCGTGAAAGAGTTCGGAGAAATCCCCTTAGAAAGCAGAAAATCATGTCCAAGGAATTGGATATATCAACCAGATCCATGTCTAGGCTCATTCGGGATGATCTGCATATGAAAGCCTATCGTTGGTCCACGGGGCATCTTCTAACTCCTCAGCTAAAAAAAATTAGGCTGGAAAGATGCAAGCGACTTTTGCAGTGGCACGCGGACAATGGCCATGAAAACATTCTGTTTACGGATGAGAAAATTTTTACCGTTGAAGAAGTTTTCAACAAACAAAATGACAAGATGTATGCCACTTCATCTAAGGAAGCGAAAAAAATTGTTCCAAGGGTTCAACGTGGCCATCATCCCTCTTCCGTAATGGTTTGGTGGGAGGTCTCCCACCATGGTGTCACATCCCTCCATTTCTGTGAAAAGGGCGTAAAAACTGGTGCAAAGGTTTACCAAAAAGATGTGTTAGAGGGTGTTGTGAAGGGTTTGACCAATACCCTTTTCAATGGACGTAGATGGATCTTCCAGGACTCTGCTCCTGCGCACAAAGCTAAAACCACGCAGGAGTGGCTCAGAGTCAATATTCCTGGCTTTATAGCAGCAGAAGATTGGCCATCAGAGAGTCCAGATCTCAATCCACTGGGTTATGCTTTGTGGTCAGAATTGGAGAATATGGCTTGCAAGACTCCCCACAGAAATTTGGGAAGCCTTAAAACAGCATTAACCAGAGCAGCGTCCTCAATCTCCATGGAAATCGTACGTGCGGCTATAGCCCAATGGCCACACCGTTTGAAAGCTTGTGTTAAAGCAAAAGGCGGCCATTTCGAGTGAATACAATTTTTTTAATAACCAATATTGTCTTCTAATAAATGAAATAATTTTGAATATAATATGAATATTGTTTTTTTTTTTTATCGCGTTTTATATTTGTAACAGAACACATGGCAGGACTATGTACATTGTAAGTTTTGTTTGAAACTTTTAAGACCTTCTTTTGGAGAAATAAAAGTGAAACAGTCTTGAGGAGTTCTATCGGACAACTCAGGAAGTAGGAAGAAGCCGTGTTGTTTTTTAATGCACCCTATACGATCAGGAAAATTGGATGGAGTATAGAGAACCTCTTTAAAAATGGAAAGCATTGCATCCGAAAATTATGAGCTACATTGACCCGATTGTGCGACGCACTGTTTGTAATTTAGGGAGCAATTAAGTGTGAGGCAAAATATGATACTCTCGTCTACAAGAAGGAGCGTATTTTTTTGTTACGATTCAAGAAGGAAACTGTATGCACATGTTAGTGATATGTGTTTTTTATCAATCTCAAGCAAACAAATAAACACTTTGTGAAATTTATAAAAAGGCTCTAGCTCATCAACTAAATACATGCATAAACCATCCCCTTGAATGTAAGGCATCTCTTGATAGTTTTTATTTAACAAAGTAATTAAAACTAAAGTAAATGGTTCCCCGTTACTTTACTAAAGGTCCTTGCTTCAGTGTCTTACCAACATAACCCCAACAAGTTTGTTGTAGTACAATTTGTTTATAATATAAAAAAACCGCTTTATCTATAACATTGTTTCCCAAATAGGAAGCAAACAATTGTACGTTAAAGCCATGTAGTAACAATTTAGTTTAACTAAGTTGTTTCTTTTTTTGTTTTTTCAAGTTTTACCTAACTGTTAGGGCAAATTTGTATGCCCTTAGAACATCAACATCAACAACTTAATTACCTCGGCTTGTTCAGTCATTCAGTCTTCATAATTTTTTTGCAGTTCCTATAATACCTGAGTTCCTGTATGACATACGCCATCCAGACGCTCCTTTGGATAGTTTTCCCCGTACCCCGTTGAGTATACACACACCGCCACCACCCACCCAGAGACCCTGCAGCCGTGATGATGACGACAATGGCGTTTCGCCGACACTCGAGGTATCCACTTTGAGTGCAGAGGGTAAGTTTTTAATAGGCAATTAAAGTCGATGTCAGTGGTGACAACTATGCCGGAAAAGAGCGGGTAAATTGTTTTAAATGGATTTTTTAATATAATTTTTTTGCAGATAATGAAACCCTTTACCGTGAATTGGAGGAGCGTCATAATGAGTTGGTGGGCGAAACAGTAGAAGTGGGGTTATTGTTTGCCTCCAAGGCTTTCGTACAGCTGTTAGTTAATCCAATTGTCGGTCCATTAACACATAAGTAAGCAGAGTGTTGCATAAATTGAAATTACAATGTTTAACTCATTCCTTTACTACTTTCAAGAATCGGCTATAGTATACCCATGTTTGCCGGGTTTGTTATTATGTTTGTATCCACGATAAGTAAGTTCACTCGTACATTTATAATAATTACCCTTGACTTGTTAATATAAACTGTTCTCCCTCTCTTTAGTCTTCGCCTTCGGTCGGTCATATTTAGTGCTCTTCGTTGCTCGTGCTTTGCAGGGCATTGGTTCCTCGTGTAGTTCTGTTTCGGGCATGGGCATGTTAGCCGATCGTTTTACTGACGACAAGGAACGAGGCAACGCGATGGGCATTGCTTTGGGCGGCTTGGCTTTGGGTGTGCTAATCGGTCCGCCATTCGGTGGTATAATGTACGAATTCGTGGGCAAGTCGGCTCCTTTCTTAGTGTTGTCGGTACTCGCCCTGGGTGATGGTTTATTGCAGCTATTTATGTTACAGCCATCCATAGAGAAAGCCCAACAGGAACCACCTACATTGAAAGCTTTGATATCGGATCCTTACATACTGGTAGCGGCTGGTAAGTTGAGACAAAGCTTTCTAAATACTTTAAGATTTCAGTGAATGAATTGACTTAAGGTCAGAGATATTTTCTCCTCGCAATGTTCCGAAGAATCCTAAGGATTTTAATAAAAATAATCTCACAAGCCGTATTTTGTTGTGCAAGAATCAAGCCGCAGGGCAATGCTCTCTTAGTACGCATCGGTCTCAGGCATTCTGGGCTCAGATTTGCAAAATGCTCTAGAAAGCTCCGGGGCTAGTTACTTATCTGAGATCTAGAATGAAATGGAAAACAACATCTATTACCTCGTCTTGGAGGTATAATGTTAAGGGAATCAAGACAAGCAAATGGGGATTGCCGGAAGAAAACATACAGGATTACAATAAAGAAGCTCGCCAGCCCCAACTCCTCGCCTAAGAATTTTATCGCTCAGTAATTTTCTATAAGACAAGCAAATGGGGATTGCCGGAAGAAAACATACAGGACTACAATAAAGAAGCTCGCCAGCCCCAACTTTTCGCCTAAGAATTTTATCGCTCAGTAATTTTCTATAAGTAGGTATCGGTCATAAAGGCTCTGATAAAGGAACTCGCATCTAGTTGAACATACGAAAATCAAAACAAAACGGAGATGCAAGCATATTACCGGACGAGAAAGTTAGAGTAGAAAAAATTAATGTAATAGGGATACTCTCAGAAACTCTGATACTCTCAGAAACTATGCAAAAATTATTATAGCCATTGATATGCCTAAAACATAATCGACGGGGGAACAGGGAGAAGGGGACCCACAGAAATAGTTCTAAAAAACAGAACTGCCTGTGAAACAAGCCAAATAAATAACGATTTTCGAAAGGAAACTCTGAACAGACATTCTATATTCGTGATGCCCTGGCAAGTCCCAACAAATTCCTTTTCTGAAATCCATTACAGTAATCCCTGGGAAAGTTCGAATTGTTGAGGATTTATTTCAGAAATTCTTCACCTGAGAACTGAAATCGCAGGAAAATTGTTAAGAACCCGGGCAAACGGCGAAACTCTCAAACAAAATTTTCCTTATCAGAATAACTCAGAAAAGAAGTCAAGTAAGCAAACATCGCATGGAGAAAATTTGGGACAGATATTCTTTCCTAATCTCAGAAACTGATAGATCGAAATTCATTAGCGGTGAACCATAATAAGACAAACAATTTGAGGAATGCTGACAAAGGAACTCACAAACAGGAAACACCGCAATTAACAATTCTAAGTCTGTGAACCTAAATCACGGGAGGAACGAGTAATGTGATAAAATATTATTTTGATAGAATTAGTAGGCAGACAAGGTAGTAAAACAAACATATACAAAGTTAGATAACAACGACTTCGGAGAAGAAAAAACAACTGAAATTAAGACTGTCCGCCTGCATAGCGTAACAGTAACAAGACCTGTTTAGAGAATCAAAGTTAAACAAACAAAAATTCCCATAAAAACGAATAAAGAAGAGTAAACAGACATCCAGTGAGCCAACATATTTGGTAAATAATTTCGAACAGAAACTCTCTGTTTACAATACCCCAGCTATAACTAGGCTATCAGACAAAAACCTTTAGACAACATTTTAGCAGCCAACACAATAGAGGAAGTAAATTAAGTAAGCAACGATTGCTGTAAAATAATTTGCGAGATATTCTTCCCTAGTCTTAAGCCCTCACAAAGATAAAATTTTTGTCTTGAAATTATAGAATAACTAGAATAACTCTGAAAATTGTAGTCTTCTCAGAGGATCTGAGAAAGAAACCAAAAAGCGGAAATTACCATAGTTATGGAGGAAGAACTTGTGGATGAAAACTCCTTTGTCTGAAAACGTAAACAATAGGGGAAAAGGCAAAGGAAGGAGATAAACTCATAGGCAGATTTCTGGTAGAGAAAAATCAAATTGAAATTAATTAATTACATTAATTAATTAAAGTAAATAATCGAATCATTCACTTTTCAGGCTCTATAACTTTTGCGAATATGGGCATTGCGATGCTGGAACCCTCATTACCCCTCTGGATGTTGGACAACATGGGCTCGAGTCGTTGGGAACAGGGTGTGGCTTTTCTGCCCGCCTCCATCAGTTATTTAATTGGCACAAATCTCTTTGGCCCCTTGGGCCATAAGATAGGAAGATGGTTTGCTGCCTGTTTGGGCTTAGTGATTATTGGAGGATGTTTAATAATGGTAATGTGGAACAGCTAAAATTTCTAAGTTTTCATTATAAATTTTTGATTTCTAATCGTTTCAGATACCCATGGCAACTTCGATTACCCATTTGATTATTCCCAACGCCGGCCTGGGATTTGCCATCGGCATGGTTGATTCTTCCATGATGCCAGAGTTGGGTTATTTGGTGGATATACGACATTCTGCTGTATATGGCAGCGTTTACGCTTTGGGTGATGTTGCGTTTTGTTTAGGTTTTGCAGTGGGTCCAGCCCTAAGTGGCACGTTAGTGAAGACAATCGGTTTTGAATGGATGTTATTTGGCATTGCCATCATTTGTTTCCTCTACGCACCGCTGCTAACATTGCTGAAGAATCCTCCTACCAGGGAAGAAAAGAAGGTGGGTGCGGTTGAAGCGAACGGAGAAGATAATAATGCTATACCAATACAAGCTACAAGTCCTGCCATTTTGCATGGTGACGCCGGTGTTACGAATACGGCGTATGAAAGTGAACGACTTTGAGGGAGATTTAATAGGATTTTTCGTAAACAAGCAACAAATTTTTGAGCTGAATGAAGTAGGAGATGTGATAAGTTTTTTAAAACCTGATTTATATGATTTATAAAAATTAAATTTTATTCGTTTTTTACGTATTTTGTAACTTAGAGCACAGCTTGCACACCAAACTTTTTTTTCGTAAAACCTTATTTCTTCGATTAAAACACAATTGCATTAAGCTGAATTGATTTTGTTCTGCAAAAGCTGGTACTATACTGGCTTTTTACGGTGAAACTTCATATAAGAAAAACGTGATCGTATAATTTTTAAGTTACATATTTTCTCCGGGCAATACCATGTTCTTTCGTGAGAAAAATGTTCTAACATTAATTTACAAATACCTGATATAAGTAACCAACATCAAACATATTATGTCAGAAATAATGTATTTCTGTGATTTCAGTGTTGGAACTAACACAATAAAAGTTGGCAACGCCGAGTATTTCTTTCACGAGGAAATAATGCCTCATGTTATTTTTACCTCGTGAATAGAACATAGTATTTTGCTTAAAACATACATTATTTGAAAATGCGCTTAGTGTAAATCTCTTTTAAAAATTGTTTATTTGCAAAATTCTTTATTTTTGTGAAAATCTTCCTATAATGATACGACGGCATTTTTCTATTCTCTCGATTTGTGTTTGCTCCAATAAATTTTATTTTTTTATGTAAATTCTTTCTGTTGCGGAAGAAATATTACGCTTAAATTTTTGTAAATTTTATATGACACACGATCTTACTTTTCTTTTGCTTCTTGATTGTTTTAGACCATTTTATATTTATGGAAATTGCACCTATTATAAGAGACATATATATATTTTTATTTTTATGAAATACACATCCCTTTTCAATTACTTTTAATTTTTGGCTGATTAAATTTTCCATCACGTTGATATTATTATTTTTTCCTTCGTATAATTTTGTAATTTGTCATTGCAATACATCAAGTATGTACGTATTTCTTTTTTAAGAATTCAGATTTTTAATTAATAAAAGAATGAAAATTCCTTTAGAATTTCTTTATAGCCTAGTGTTGTGTAGTTGTGTATAAAAATGTATTGATAATTTTATTATAACTCGATGCGCTCTTATTTTTAATAAGATTTTTAATTTTTTTTTTTAGTTTAAGTTAACTTTTTTTTAAATTTTAGTTTTAAGTTGAAAATTTGTATTATGATTTTATAATAAATAGAAATTTCTGGCTTTAATTTAAACTTTTTTTATTTCTTATGAGTTGTTATAAAACAAGTTGATCGAAAGGGACCACTCAACTGTTGGTTATGAGCGTGAGCATGACTGAAAAATGGCGCTCTAATCTACCAAACCAGTTTGAAAATGTTGCAAGCACGATAGCGTGCTAGCGGTAGCATTGATAACGTTCATTTTTCTTGTCGAGAAAGATGGCAACGCATACTCGTACATGAATGTTGACGATATCAAAGAACTCTCTTTTAAGTTTTTGGTAAAAAATATATTTTCAACATTTTTGAATTTTCGTGCAAAATCTGCTACTATTATTTAGTGATAATGAAATTCGTATACAAATCATAAAGCCGCTTTCTACTTTTACCGCGCTTATACGAGGGAAAAGTTGAAAAGAATTGAACATATAAAAAAAAACTATTCGTTCATAATCATATGATATGGCGTGGTATTTATAATAAAATAGGTATTCAGTTGTTTGTCAGACACATCGAACTAATTGCCGCCCAAATAATAACATGGCTGTACCGGGGATTGAACTGCGATCATGCGAACGATAGTCACGTGCCCTAACCATCGCGCCACAGTCGCCAATATCTATTTTTTTCGTTGTAATTTTCATTTGATTCAGCTACTTGTGCCATTATTCAAGATTTTGAATAATTAAAGACTCAGCCATAATACAAGATTCTAAATTCTGGTACTAGTAGATTTTTACGTAATTGCAATTATCTTATTTGTGTCGAAGCTGCGGTAGACTAATTCACCCATCACCCCCGAATAATAATGGTCAGTCTGTTCAATAACAACTTAGTTTTGTATTGTTAACGCCGAACTCACATCTGCTCACTTCTATGCTCACTTCAATGCTTGAGAAGGCTGTAGTAACATTGCGTAACTTTACCGTCCTTAATTCGCGGTTTTGCTATTCCAATCTTATTTTGGCTCTGCAATTGGCGGTATGTCACTTTCAATAATCTAAAGTTAAAAAGTATATATATCTCACTTCCGCAAAACATGTTAAAATACCGATGGGAGCGGAAACATTCCGAACTAAAAGCTAATATTGACCTCAAATGGAATTTCGTTTCCCATATAAAAAATATGTGAATTCCGTTTGCAAAATTTTTCTGTCGCCATTCGGTTTTTTAGTATCGACCGCAAAAGGAATGCTCAAGCGGAAAATTTGGCATTGGATCTACTACAGGGTTGTTTGAAGTGAGCTTTCGAGATATTTTCCATTGCCTCGAAAAGTAATCAATATATTTTTAATTACTCGGAAAAGAAGCAGATGTGTGATTAAATGTCAAATCTATTAAATTCATCAACGACACCAAAAACAAAAGGTTAATTAAAAATCACCTTCAAAATAGATCCAGTGAACATCAACTGTCATTTATATTGTTTTGCATTCCCTTTGTTTCTACGCTTCATTATGCTGACGTTTGTCGTTTAGTCAACGGAATTGCTTTAGAGGTCAAAGCCTTAAAATAATTCGGTTCAGATGTGATTATGCCATACACCTGATGTGATACAGGATATATTGATTTAGTGCTTTAGTGCGCCTACATCGTTGGTTGGCGGGGTCATAGAGTTTTAGTCGCTTTGAATCACTTCGACGGGAAGCGTCGCGCATTTTGCGTGCGCGCATTTTACGAGAACTGTCGTTCATATATTGCTACTAGGCGACTATATTGTGCTGAATATGGACTACGGCGAATTAGTGAAACTCCGAGTGCTAATTTAATTAAAATATGGGTAAAGCGTTTTGAAGAGACCGGTTCAACATTTAAACCACAAGCAAATGGTCGCCCAAGAACATCTAGGACCGAAGACAATGTTGAGAGAGTTATGGAGTCAGTATGGAGGAAATCCACAAATGTCGACTCGCAAGAGATCGTCTGTCTTACAATTATCGCGACGAATTTTGCAACGAATTTTAACATTGGATCTTAAACTGCATCCATATAAGCTGCAATTAACACAAGAATTGAAAGAGTCTGACTTCATAGCAAGGCTCGCATTTGCTAATGAAATGCTTAATCGATTTTCCAATTTTGACAATATTCTTTTCTCTGACGAGGCTCATTTCCTTATAAACCGTCAAAATTGTCGTACTGTGAAAAAAACAGTGAAAATCCCAAAATCAAACAACAGAAACCATTGCATAGTCCTAAAGTGACAGTATGGGCAGCAATCTCTGGCAGAGGAATAATTGGTCCTTTTTTCTTCGAAAATGCGCGGGGCCAAAACGTCACGCTATGTTGAGATGTTGGACAGATTTTTGGCTCCAGAAATTGAAAGTTCAAGAATAGTGAATTCCAGAACTTGGTTCCAACAAGATGGAGCTACCTGTCACAGATCAAATGACTCCACGGCGGTGGTGAAGCAGATGTTCCCTGGCAGACTGATTTCGAAAAGAGGTGATATCCCATGGCCCCCACGTAGTCCAGACTTGACGCCTCTTGACTTTTTTTTGTGGGGATACCTTAAATACAAAGTCTACAGTAATAATCCAAGAAACATCGTTCAGCTCAAGGAGAATATCCGTGGTGTCATTACAGCCATTACACCAGTATTACTGAAGAAAATTTTCAATAATTTTCGTTTGCGGTTAGAGGAGTGCCGTCGTAGAGAGGGCCACCATTTAGATGATGTTATTTTTAAAAAATAAACTCTATTTATTACTCTACAATGCCTTAGATTTATTTTAACCATACCTTTTGTATTTATTTTTTAATATATTTTTTAAATATGCACGTTCTATTGCGCCAACCTGTATAATTTAGTTGTATTAAGGGCCAAGCTTGATCCATCGCCTGATAATACTTCCATATGAACGAGCTTGCCAAGTTTGGCTTCATAGCTTCTAGAAATCACATTTTTCTTTGATAATAAATTTTATTTATCTAAAACGATTTGAGTGGGTTATGGACAAACTCAATTGAAAACAAGATGCAGCCATTATATAAATTGGTGTTCAAGTCTGGTTTTATTGCTTCTACAAGTAATAATTTTATTCGAAATTTTACGATATTGTCCATTTGTATTCCTTGTAACAGAGTCGCATTCCCTACTAATGTTCTCAGCAGTATTGTTTTCTATCCGACAGTGTAGGTTATTTTACAATCAATGTTAACTAACTATGATAAAGCTAGTATTCAACTATGAACCTGTCGTCTTACTGTAAAATTTATTCCTATGCAGCGGCGCTGATTGTCATAGGAATAACTGGCAGAAAATACGTCGCAAGAAAACTCCAATTACATTTTCGGGAGTTACCGGCAATGAACCACTGTTTCAACTCTTTGCAGACTTGTTTTGGTTTGAAGACGTTCCCATATGTACAACTCGGCTCTGAGAAGGACAAAACTTACATTTATACCACTTTCCTTTAAATTTAACAAACTTCTTTCTTACTTCTACCTTTCTTTACAGTCCCTTATCATTGGTGAACGTTCGGCCGTACGCTATGTCACATATCAAAATTACGAAGATGACGAATAAATTGAAGCAAACTCTAAAAAGGCACTCGAATACAAACTAACACGAAACGGTAAATCCATTACATAAACAAGATTTCTAAAACAATAACTAAATTTAAAAATTTTTTAAAACTTTTTTTAAAACTTTTTAAATTCAAAGGAAAACTATACTTGCCAAAGGACAAAACATTATCGATACAACCAAAAATATCAGTAATATCATATGAAAACCAAAAAAAAAAAAAAAAATTAAGAAAAAAATGTTACACAATTTTGGTTCAAAAGCTTTTGATGTTTATATACAAATTGCTAAAATTACAAAATTTTGTTTTTATTGTTGTTGTTAATTGAAAAAAAAAGTAGAAATATTTATAAAAGTTTGCAATTGGTTTAAAAGGAAAACCACAAAAATTTTACAAAAAAAAAAAACGAATTATTATAAAATATAAAATTAAAATGGTTCGTAAATGCGGGTGTTTGAATATGGAACAACATGTAATTCAAATTGTTAAAATTATTCTCATATAATCCCTTTATTGAACCTTTATATAAGACATTTTGTTTAATATTACAATGCAAAACATAAAATATAAAAGAAAACAATTAAAATTATCGGAACTCAATTCCTTGGATTGATTTCCTTTTTGGACTTCTTTACGGAATTCCTACTCCCAGAAAAGAAGAGAGCTGTCAGTGTAACCACTGAAATTGAGGCAATTCAATATGAATCTTAACGAACGCAAATGTTAGGTGAGATTATAATTGAATTCTGAACTTCTAAAGCTAGTGATTTACTGCAAACGATAAGATTTTATTCCAAATCGGCAGAAAATTATTTGAAAATAACTGCAGATTTTAGTAGAATTTTAACATTTTTCGAAAATCTCATGGAATGGACATAACGAAATTCTTAACATAGCATTGTTAAAATGCAAAACCTTTTTTAATATTAATATTGCGCAGTTGGTTTTATTTAATTATTTGAATAATAATTGATATTTTCAATAATTTATTGAAATTTGAATTTAAAGTTTGAACTACGATTTGTTAAGTATATTTTACTTTACCGAATCTTACAAAACCTCTTTGCAATAACGCCTTCTTCCGATTTCAGTTTCTACAAAATAGGGGCAGTACAAAGTTAATCTTAAACGACAGCAAAATAATGTCGAACAGAAATTAAATGTAGAATGTAATAAAATCAAATTCCAAAAGGTTTTATAGAAAAATAACATTTTATTTTAAGACACTGAAACATACCTATAAATAATGTTTGAGAATATCTGAGGATGGACACTTTCGGACATAATTGCAATTACTAAATCATGTCAAGTTATTATTCGAGAATTTATAGTGATTTAGAGCCATATTTATGCTAATTTATTGACATTTCAAGTTTTTGGTTGAACGAAACATATTTTCTGTAATAAATCTATTTCTAATACAAATTTTAAAATAAATTTCAACTAAACCATCCAATTTCAATATGTTAGATTTATTTGTGATTTAGTGCGATACTTGGAATAGTTTAGTGAAATTTCTGGCTGAGGTTCAAAACTTTTTATACTAAAAAATAATTAATTATATTTCGAAAAACATCTAAGAATGCCGACCAATCTCTGCTAACTTTTTGCAACTGTCAAGAATTGGCCTAATTTCGTAGCAATTGCCAATTGATTAGAAAAATAAATTCACTTTCGAAGTGAAATTACCACATGTGTGAAATCGCATAATTTCGATTGTTGTAAATTAATAGTAAAGCAAAACCACAACATAAAAATCCGGTTCTCTTTAGACCCATGAGCTTTACTTTTTCATGGAATCCTAATTTCGCCGTGGTTGGCTTTTGTATAACAATTTTAATTTTCAAAGTATTTCACTCTACAAAAGAAGTGGTATTCGTATATAAAATAGATGGCGCAAGCAGTTACAAGTTTCAAAGCATCAAAGAATGGCAGTGAGAGGTGCACTGAATTTTATAATATTGTTTCCTTAATATACCTATATTTTCCTATAATATATTCTCCCATTTTGAATATCAATTACATTGGTAAACTTTTTCAAAAATTCAATATTTACAAATGCATTTTTGAAATGTATGATTACGGCAACCATAACAAGAAATTGTGACCTAAGATTTATAAAGCATCTGCATTCCAAACTTAATTATACTTTTTTATGGAAAACAATGTCTGATTTCGACGATCATGGCAATTAAATATGAACTAGACTTTATAAAATATCTTCATGACATTGGAAATCATGCATTGTTCAAATTTCCCAATTCGAAATTTAATTACATATATTTTTTTACTAGAATAAACTTCTCTTGCAAGTCAAATTTCGAAACGGTAGATTTCGGCAATAACGACTGTGAACGCTTTAAGCTTAGTTAATATTGCTACCAAAATTCCAGTTTTCATTAATGATGGATTTTGCAATAAATCAACTCTTATTGTATCCGATAACAGCAAATGGCTTTTTCCGCTGAAATCTTATTTTACGGTTCAGGTAATTTTTTTTTGTCTAAAAACTCTTTTTTATTTTTCCTAAAAATATCATCAGTCTCATTAAAATATGTGACACAAACGACGCCTAATTCGCACTTCATTTGAAATACAATGTTTCATCTCTAAAAGCTAGGTCTAGGAAATATTTAGTTTTTGGCTATTTAAACGCAACCTTCTCGTAATTATTTGAGATTTCCATCACAGATACATTCTTCGGACAACAAAAATAACAAAACCCAGAAACAATACATCAGCTGTTTGTTAAACAAAATCATATCACTATCACATTAAACTCCTAAGTTACTTCAAGAATAAATCGTTTTTAAGGTGAAATTTCAAATTTTAAGATTTAAACAAAATCTTCACTGTATTACTTTTCAACTTATATTGTTTCAAAACATTAGATTTATGTTAAAAAAATCTAAAACCTCGATTTCGGCTTTAAAAAATTTTGGTAAATTTATTTCTCAATATTTCAAATTTATTCATTCCAATCACTCGCATATTTTTTACTAGATCACTTGCATTTATAAAATTCCAATTCAAAAAATATTTAACATTTCCGTAAATTTTACGTTGAAATCGTTAAACATATTTTGTTACTTCAATCACAATGTTTGGTCAAATTTAACTAAAACTATAACCGTTACTTTTTTCACAATTACAAAAGGAAAAGTAACAATTAAAGCTATGTTTAAATTCAAATCTTAAAACATTGCGAGATCTTTCAGTAATCTTCTTTGTTTTGTAATAATAAAAATTTGATCAAATTAATGGCTAAAATCTTAACAATTTAACTTTTTCGGCAAAAACATTGATATTGATCTTTATACGTAATTTTGTTAAATTAAATTTCTTTAGTCGCCTCTCGAAGCAACACTGTGGCTCTGTGAGGCATCGCTTCCCCTTTAACACAGTTGGCAACGCCATGACATTTAACTGCTGTGCTTGGCTACGCAGCAACAATGAATGTTTAGAACTGTGAAATTTTTGTAAAATTAAACGTTTTAAAGATAATTTTGAGTTGGGACAACAATCTATGTTACTATTTACTTTGTTAGCATTTGTAGAGATAGTGAATGATGGTGAAACGCCTGTTTTAGTACTACAGTTTGAAGGAGTTTTGAGATTTACCACCGAACAATAAAAATTATCTTTAATTTCCTTATTTAAATTTTCAGCAGTAGATTTCCGACTAACATTGAGATGATCTCGCCAGGGAACCAAAGAAGGCATACGTTCATTTGAAGGCATGGTCGAAGGCACGGTCGATTTTCGCGTTGCCATATTTTGCAAATGAGTTGTGTAGATGGAGTTTAAAACTCTGGAGCGCTCTTGGGTTCGAACTTGTTGGCTTTTTCTTAGCCATTCCTTGTTTTCCTGTTGCCGTTGCTGTTGAATTTTATCATTGCTTAGTTTTCTCTCCCAATTTGATAATCTATTGGCACATAGAGATGATGATTTTGATACATTATCATTTTTCAGAGAGATTTCTGATAATCTTGGATTCTCATCTCTTTTAATTGCAGACGATGACTGTGTTGCATTTGTTGAAAATTTTGATAATCTTTTGTCGATTACAAATGACGTGGAAGAAGCATTAATGTTTAATTTAATATTGGGCTTGTTGGGACAGGACCTGGCCGACAAATCATTCTTAATATAAAGTTTATTTGCTGTGGGTCCATCTGAATTTTGCTGTGATGGGTCAGTTTCGATTTTTATGGTAACATTATCGGTAATGGAATTACTTTCCAAGTTCTTAATGTTGATGTTGATCTCACAACCCGTACTAGAGCTCCGTTTTCTTTTACCCGTTGGTCCTCGTTGTCCAGACGCCAAGGACTGGTGACATTTGATATCAGATGCCAGGGGAAATTGCAAAGATGTGTAAGGAAAAATTTCATTGCGAGAAGTAGAGTACATTGGAGTAGTGGATGGATTATGATCTTGAGAGTTGTGATTTGTATGATCAACTGAATTATCTGCAGTTTTGCAACAATTTGTAGAAGTGGAAGCAACCTTATTGCCTCTGGCATTGCCTACTCTTGTTGCACCACCATTGCAGATATTAAGGATAGATGAGCCAAAATGATTACCACGATTAGATGACCTTAGAAAGTTATCCGTATGAGATCTTTTCAGCAAGGATGGTCCATTACAGCTACCATCAGAGGAAAAACCAGGCCATTTCGACTTATCCGTATCTAAAATGCTCTCCGCGAATGGACGTTTCGATTGTGTGAAGTTGCTATTTGTTTGCCGATTTCCTTGCATTTGAAAGTCCATAGAAGGAACAGATGACGGATAAGAACATAGAGAGCCTAGAAGATGCCCTTGCGACGACGCTGTTCCCCGATCTTGTACAAATTTTCTACGACGATATTCTTGAAATCTTGTAGGGTTCCCTGGACGCTGTGGAGCATTTCTAAAGGGATCATCTCTCAAATCTCTGTCGTTTTTGGTGGCTCTCGAAAAATCTGGGTTATAGAAGAATGTATCCGTTTGCTTGTTACCGACTGCAGTATTTTGCCCATTATTGTGTGGCCTGGAAATGGGTCTTACCGGGTATGTGGGTCTTTCCGCGTAACGAAAGTTATACGATTGTATTTTGAAAGGATCTCTTTCAAAGAGATCGTTAGGGCACTGGCGTCTGTTCGATTGGGATGATGAACGTTTGGATAGATGGAAATCTCCCAAAGTAACTGGAATAGAATAGAAAAAGGGAAATTAATAACTTTAGAGCAAATTTGTTGCCAAACAATCTGACATATGTTACGACCCCGATTTTGATTCATTTCTGAAATGCTGTTTGCAGAGTTTGTTAAAATTTAGGCGATATTTCAAAATTTGGATTGAAAAGGCTATATTTGACTTCGAAATTGCCAAGTTATAAGCTAATGCAAAAAATTATTTCTCTGAAATTTCAATACGGCCAAAACGAAAAATTGAAATTTTTTGTTGTTTGATAACTAGAATTTTTATATTTGAAAGCAATCGAAACTTCAAAAGCTTCTATTTAACGCAATAGTTTTGGAAAGTTTAAGGTTTATGGGGTTTATTTTCAGTTGTGATTTCAAGATGATTTTAAATGAAAAAATATAAACATTTTTCGGCCGAAGCCGAAATATTTTTTTTAAAAATTCGCGATAAAATTAGAAATTTATGAGTTCTAAACAGAAGACCGCTGCCGTATTTCGCCACGAAAGTTAAAATTTTAATATTTTAAGCGAGCTTCATACTTGACTGACGCTTTTTGGGCTCTGCGTTTCGGTTTTGTAATTTCATTTGGTCATTTGATAGCAGATTTTTTTTATGTAACAATCAGCTATTGAAAAAAGGTTTTAAGAAGAAACCATTGGAAGAAGGTTTTAAGCTAATTTCATACCGAAACGTAGATTATTAGTCGGACTCCATGTATGAAATTGGAAAATTATGATCTTTGCATCCGAAGTCACAAATGAGTTCTCATATTGTTTTTAGTTTGTTTTTATACCTATCTTTATAATAAAGAAATATCCCGTCATACTCATACTCTTAACTTTAAAATTTGTCACTTTTCAGTATAAACAGCTTTTGCTGCCAACTGTTTGATCGAATGAGATTTGGGAGACTTCAGTGTTAACATCAATACGAATGTCTTGCTAGTCTGAATAAAGTTTCAATTTTTTTTTTTAAATTTTAGCAATTATACAGAGTTTTAAACTTATCAGATGTCTCATTAAATGAAGTTTTGAATGTCATAACTTTTAGGTAATTGGCCATTTTTGAAATATGTTCCATAATAGCTTTAGGTTTATTGAACTTTTACTTCAAATGTGTATGTTTTTTACAGTATTAGCAACTTTTCTAAACTTTTGCATCATTAGAAATTTATTGAGTTGTGTTACACATTTGAGTGGAACACTGGTGGCGAAGGGGGTTTTGTGTTCCTTAAACCTCCAAAACCCCCGGCTAAAACTCTTCTTTGAATAAATCAATTTTTACAAATCGAAAAAATAAATGTTGAGAAATATGAAACAAGCTGAACAGGAAACACAGTTTGATTAATACTAAAATCAACTATATATAATATATTATGATATTTCATCTTATTAAATGTAAAATAAAAATGTTAAAATTATATATATATATAAAAAATACAAATTATAATTATTTAAAAAATACGAAAATAAAAACATATATGGTGTAAAAAACTTTAGCTTAATTCTATGAAAAATTCTACAAAATTTATGTAAAATTATTGGCTTAAGACTAAAAAGAAGCACAAGTTATCTGACACACAAAAGGGAATAAAGTAGTTTAGTATTAAAATATTGATAAACATGAATAAATATTTAAATATGAGAAACGAAATATTTAGAGAAATATTAAATTACAATAAAAAAAAAAAACCCAATTCCTTTCAAGGTTTTTAAAGCAAAAAATTTGAATGGCTGCAAATTCTTTGTTATTAAAAACCAAAATGAAAAAATAAGAATTTAAAAACTTACCTGTAAATCAACGGGTTTCTAAAGAAATCGCGAATTTTCTTTCATAGAAATTTAGTTTAATAATATACTATTTTTGTTACTTTGTACGCGAAAAGATTTCTAAAGGAATAAGGATTTTTCTTTAACAGCAAATTTGGATTTGTACTGTGCAAAATAAAAATTGAAAGTAGTTAAATTGTTTGGTTTTTTTTTCAATTCTAAGAATGTTTGAAAAATATTTCTTGTTTAACAAATTTTTTACTGCAGTATACCCATAATCTATAGTATAATAATATAGCTAATCAAATGTTAATGTTATATAAAGCCCATTCAGATTACCGGCGAAATTAAGTCAGATTTCATTCCATTCTACATTTGCTTTTCCATTTAATAAACAGCTGTTAAATAGATCGAAATTAGAAAAGACGACTGTCTGAAAGAGCTACAACAAACATTTATAGACAGCAAATCTGACAGAGTTAATTTATCTGTCGAAATCTGGATCGAAATTAGAAAAGACGACTGTCTGAAAGAGCTACAACAAACATTTATAGACAGCAAACCTGACAGAGTTAATTTATCTGTCAAAATCTGGATAATATAGGTTTTTCCAAGCAAATTGTCCAATCTGCAGGAAAATGTTTTATCGTTAATCTACCTAAATTGATACTAATTGGAATTCAAAAAAAAAATTGGCATCAAAATGTGGGAGAGATTGAAATTTGTCAGATTTCCTTCATTTAAGGCGGAGTTTACACAATTGCATAAATTTAACGCATTTTGCGAAAATCAGCGACTGTCAGATATAAAAATTTAGCTAATTTCTGGACAACTGACCCCATTTAAGGCAGTTCTTATAACTAAATAAGTCAGGCCAATTGCAGTTTATTTATGAAAACGGGAAATTATTTAACATAAAAATTTAATAAAATATTGGGACAATAACAATTCAGCTTCCATCATTTACGGGCAGATTTAATCATATTTACGTATTATTTAGTTAAACTTTCACTCTAAGCATTTGCCAATTTTCCGGAATAGGGCCAAATCTGCCAGATCAGTTTATTAAAGTGACATCTCCTTAGCAATGTTGCATATCTTTGTTGTATTTGGCTAAACAACAATGAATGCATTCCACATAAAGGTCCTTTCCTACTGAGGGGAATGTAATGTTTTTGGTATGAAAAAATCAATTTTTACTAAATCAACATTACAAATAACAAATTAAGTCTGTAGCTCATATTTGAGATTTGCAAAATTAGCAAATATTATCTTATGTATCTCGCCTTTAGTGAGATTTAGTTTTGTAATATTGGCTAAAATTTTAAAATATAAAAAATATGATTTTGCGGCATTGAAGGTGAAGCTGATACCTAAAGCTCTTTCAACAACAATGGCAATAATAAAAATAATAATAATAATGCTAATAAAAATAATAGTAATAATAATAAGTATAATAAAATAAACGTACTAGATTTAATAGCCCGTATGTGATTTCAAGCACACATTCAGCAGCTGGTTTTCCATGGAACAATCAGCTGTTGAATAATTCTAGTTCGAAAAACTTAAGAAATTACTGAATTTTGTAATAGTCTATACGGAGTTCAATTTACTTTTACTGATCTTTATTTAAGACAAGTCCCAGAGATTTAGGAATGTAGTCTTCCCTGAAATATTCTTGTGTTCGAAAGCATGCCCCAGAGATTTAGGAATGTAGTCTTGCCTGTAATATTCTTATGTTCGAAAGCATTTTAAATATATCGATACTCAATTCTTAGCATTTAATTTATTTCTTTGCAAATAGTTAGTAGTAGTTAATTTGCTATAAATTTAAAAAATTTGTAATATATACAAATACAACTCATTTCGCTATATTTTAAATTTTGTGACGTTTTTACCATATTATGACTTATTAAAATATATATTTCACCATACGCCATCTGAACAAGGCCCTAAGTTTCGATTATTGGCTTCATTTAAGAAAATTCTATAGAAACAGGATTTCGACTTTAAAAAAAAAGTTTTTAAAATTTCACTTCTACCTTCTACCTGAGATTAACGTTGGCTGGTATGGATTAAAACCCTTCAGAAACTAAGTCGTTGTTGGCTGATATTAAAAAAATATAAAATATAAAAATATAACTTTTTAAGAAAATTCAGATTTTGTAATTATTGAAGAATGCTCACATAAAAATAATAAGTGAAATATTAACATAAAATATTTTCAAATTGTTTCACAGGCATTTTTTAAAAGCATTACATTATTAAAGAAATTCCACAATTACAATCATAAAAATTGAGGACGTTGTTTCTATACCATTTCCAGTAGTTTTTTTTGTTTTTTTTTTTTGTTTTTGTATTTCAAGTTAATTAAGATTCAGTTACATTTGATTTTACTTCAAGGTGCACATTTTAATGATTTCTTTATTTCGCACAACTTTTGCTGGTTTGGAGTGTAGAAGAAAAATCCTTATTATAGCTAGCATTTCTTTTCAAAAATTTAAAACTAAGAATTAATTTAAATTGAATGAACAAATTCCTATTCCACCAAGTCAATAAACATTCCAAGCAACAATTAACTTCTACAGAGAAAAGAAATAATCTTAATATAATTTTGTTAACCAATCGGCAACAAATGAAAACAATATTAGTAAAATCTTAAAGAAAGAGACTAGATTTATTATATATTATATAATTATATTATTCGTTAAACTTTCAAAAATACAAATTAATGTAACTATACTGACTTTAAGATTTCATTCATTTCATTCGAGCATAAATGATAGGACAATTTAGTTTATATGCCTTCGTAAGCGAAGTGTTTTTTGTTTTGTTTTATTAGTAAAATTTATAGTTAATATGAAAAATCACATAGTTTCAGACAGAAAACAAAATATTTTTTGGAAAAACTCGTAAAATAGCTACAAAAAGAAGTAATATCCTGTTTAGCGAAATCTTTTGATATAAATATTGCAGAACTTGGATAATTTTCAAAGTATGCATCCCTAACAGTTCGTTACATCTATCAATAATAGCTTCAGGTATTTCACAAAACTCTTTAAAAATTTAATACTATAGGTTAAAGTTAATATTATAGTCTAAGTAACGGAGCAATTCAATACGTTTTATTATTTTGACACAATTAACAACTAATTTTTATGTATATAAAAAAAAACAGCAGCTTCTGTATTGCTGTTCCTTGCCTGGTTAAAATTAAAAACTTTCAAATTTGTTTAGGCATTTGAATCTAAATGAACCCAAATGCAGACAATATAAATCAATATTTAAGGATCACTGCAAACGCAGTTATAGAGTCCAGTTCATAATAATTTATTGAAATTCGCTTAAGAAGGCTTTTGTTAAAAAACAAACAAAATATTTTTTTTAACGCTTTTACATAAATTTCGTTCCGAAGCCTGTAACAAATCTATAAAAATATGATCTGGGAAGGTGTTCAATGTTTGTTTTGGAGGTAGATTTTCAAACATGTTCATGTTTGCGTTAGTTAGCTGTTTTCTAAACTTTAGATTTATTAAAAAATTAATGGTTAATATCCCTTTTGTCTTTTTACCAAATTTCTTTACAATCGATATCCGTACCTAACACAGGCAGACAGAAGATTTCATATTGTCCCTTAAAAATTATCTGCAAAGCATTAAACATTTATTGTTTTTTTTTTTTAACTGTTTTAGGCATTCCAAAAATTATTTGCGCAGCTTTAGATTACAATTTCCAACTGTTTGATCATAGTCTTGATAGGTTTTAAATGTTTTAACTTTCTTTAAGATTGGCCTATAAATGTTAAATGAAACAAAAGCTTCTCAAAACTTAGAAACGTATTGGTTTTTCGGAGCTTTTAATAAAGCAATGCCATTCATTTCAGTTTATACACAACTAGCTTATAATTAATATCTCTACTTAGAATGGAATAATGTTGTTATTTGGAGCTTTTGGCAGCTTTAAGAGACTCCTTTCAAAAAGTTCAAATATTACCTTTATAGATAATATAAAAGAAGGTTAGATGATTTATATGCTATAGAGCTTTAAATAATTATCAAAATATAATTAGTTAACCTTCCGTTAAGGTTAATTGTTGATATTCCTTGGAATTGGATTTTTTTTTATTTTTGCTATTCGATATTTCCCTACATTTAACGTTTCTCTATATCACTTTTAGTTGGTAAAATTTACTATATACTAATCCACTGAACTCTTGTATTTCTATATATAAATATTCACTATATGTAAAACTTATTAACCGATTTAACCACGATTACTGTAAATTTGGGTTAAATTTGCAAAACCAAAGTTGAAAAGCAAACATTTGTAGTTGAAAGCAGGTATTTTCGATAAAAGTTATATTGAAAACCAAAATGGAAAATGGATGTATATATGAAAACATAGCTGAAATACTTGCTGATCAAGAAATACTAACTAACTAACTAATATATTATGCTAAAGTTATATGTGTTGGAAACCTTTAGCTATAAATACATAGAAATTAGAACGTAGCCCAAGAATTGCCTCGGATATGCAATCACTTAAATATTATAACATTTTTCTAACAACATATTATAAAAAAATAAATATTTGTGTTATTTTTGGGAAAAAGCTTACAATGTACAGGGTAATACAAAACAAAATATGGAAAGCTTCTTAAATGTAAATGTTAGAAAAAATAACCTCAAAATGTTAAGGTTAAATGGAAAAAAGTTTAAAAGGTTTTCATTTCAATAAAAGCAAATTTGGAAAATAAAAACTAAAACAATATAGGACAATTTAAATAAGCATATTTAGAAAACTAAATAGTCATCAAAACGTATTATACCAAAAAAAACGTTTAATGAGTATTATTGTGTGAATTAGACAATATAAGTGGAAAATATTTAAAATTATACAAAATAATCGATGTTTATAGAGAAAGATCCAAATCTTATCTATAGAAAAAAAAAATCTATCTTTAAAATTATGTGTCTATACTATATTCTTACTAAAAATATCTGCACTTTTGAAAACAGAAAAAGCTGGTATGGGGTCAAACACACTATTCACTGATATATTTCCAAAAAAAAACAACAAAAATCGAATGGAAATCTGAACTATTTCCTTATCTATATAAACACAAACAAAAGATTACTTTGTAAGCAGCTTTGTGACCAATCTTAAAAGTTATTATATAAACAAATATCACTAATATATTCAAATAACATAATATAACTTATAAAAAAGCATTACAAATCCTCTCTGAAAAGAAAAAAATCTAAATTGTTTTGCATTTTGAGCATAATAGTCAAAAACAGATATGGTTAAAAACATTTACTAAAAACATCGTATTATTATAATTATATATATCTACAGATTACAATGGGAGAAACCACTTTGACGTTTTAATTAGACACCTTAAACAAGTAATCCTATGAAAGTATTTAGCAGCTATATATAAACTCTATATACTCAATACATTTACTGACAACTAAACAATGGCAACCCTTTCGATTCTCCTTATATATAGCTATAACTAACTATAATCCTTTATAAATTTTAATAATTATATTCCATTTGCATGTAGAGACCTATTCCAAAACGTTGTATTGAAAATCATATTTAGTATTTTAAGCGTTCATGAATATAAAACAAAAACACATCCTGGGTGTTATTTATTAACACCACAGAACACATTCCTAAGATATCTATCTACAAAATGACCACATTTATATACATAAATATACTTACCTACTTATATTATAAATATACAAGAGATTCTATAAACTATTGTAATACTTATGATGATACAAATTTAAATACGACACAAGTTTAATATGAAACAAAACAGAAAAATGATAACACAAAGTTGTTGGTGAATAAAAACTGAGCTACACTCAAAAATAGTACTCACTTGTGTTTTCCTCACATATGTACTTAAAAGGAAGGTAAGAAAAAAAAATAGAAAAATTACGCGACGTAATATTATTTTTTGCAAACGAATTGAGTTTTCGCTGGCTCTAGCATTCGAGTTATCAGTAGCTAAGAAACTCCGTATTTGACCAATATGGAGAGCTTTATTTGCAGGCAATGATATTGAAATGGGGAAAAATTTATTGATTGCAATTAAATCCAGTATAACGATTTCAATTGTATAGAAAACCAAGGTATTGGGCTATATTTAGCGCCCATTCTGATCGATGCCAAAATGTGAATTATAAGTTCTTATACAAATAGCATGTTATATATAAATGTTTCCAGATTTCAGAAGTATGTACCATCAAAAGAGTACCGGGAATTGACCAATAAAACACCAAATAATTATCTTTCTTCCAAATTTGTTGTATTGTCTTCAAAGTAGTTTTTTGAGAGCAATACATACAATCCAATCATCAGTACATTTTCCGGAAAATACTTTGGTGCTGCTGTACATCCGAAAAGCGACACCAGGCCAGGGTTGCAGAATAGGTGGCTTTTTGTGAGAAGTGTTTCTTTCTTTCCTACGAGAAAATCAATTTCTTAAACATTTTTCTATACAAAAAATTGCTCTCTGGTTTTTTCTTTTTAATTTATGGACAATTTTCAAAATGCGACTTCACTGAAACTTTTTGATATGAAATGTGTTTTCACAAACAGTGTAGACGGCGGCTTTGTAGGCGACTTTTTGCACAAAATACGACTTGATGACTATTTTTTAAACCACACACTTCTACACACAGTAAATTCAAAAATGTTTTCTGTACAGAACATAACTACCCCAATAGGTTTTTTCACAAATAGTGACTTTAAGCACGCATATCTATAAAAAAATTTTCTGTCCAGACACTTTCCTGTACGAAAAGTGACTTTCAAGCCAACTTCCTCAAAACATATTTTCCAAGTAATTTTTTTATACAAAAAGAGACTTCTTAGGCGCTTTTCTTCACAAATTGTGAATTTCCAGACAATTCCATACTAGAAAATGGTTTCTCAGACTCTTTTTCATACCCATAAACTTTTCTATGAACAATTAATAAATGACTTCTCAGACACTTCTATACAAAAAGCGACTTTCCAAACTCATTTCCATACGAAATGTTATCACAAAAAATTTTTTTACAGAAATAATTACTGCCAATTACCAAGTATATTTCCAAACGCCTCTCTGAACTAATATTGGCTTCCCGGAATTTTTTTGTATATGAAACCTGACACATTTCTGTATGAAATATAACTTTTCAGACACTTTTTCGCATAAAAAGTGACCAGACTTTTTTTCTATACGAAAAGTGACTTCAAGCGACTCTCTACATAGATGATATTCTGAAACTCTTTCATATAAAAACAGCCTTTTCAGATACTCTTCTACGTAAAAAGCGGCTTGCCAGACATGAAAAGTGAGGACCTGAACCAAATAACTTACACTAACTTTTCTAAAAAGTGACTTTCTACAGAATTTTGTATGTGAAAAGTAATTTTCCAGTAACTTTCCTATGCCAAGTTATTCTCTTCACACATTTTTTTTCCAATTTCTTCACAAAACATAAATTGATAACACTTTTCTTCTTGAAACTTGAAGTTTTAGATGCTTTCGTATTTATACGCTTTCTCGTCCGAAGTAAAAGAAATATAATCTCTATTTTCTTTGCGCAAAATGATATTCCAAAGACTTTCCAACACGAAAAGTGACTTTGCAGAAACCTTTTCTTACCTTTCGGACTCTTTTCTACATGAAAAGTACACTTACAGATGTTCTCTTCATGAAAAATTTACTTACTATTAATTTTCTACAATAAATGCCCTTATATGTATAAAAAATATACGAAAAATATCTTAAACATGATTTTTTTTCTGTACGAAAACTTTTTAAAGTAAACTTTTTACTTGAAAAATATCCTTTCGCACACTTTTTTACGCAAAAAGTGGTCTTTCTATACAAAAATTGACGCAATCAGCTTCCAACATCCAAAATATTAATTCAAAAGTTTTCTATAAAGGAAATTCTTTCACAACAACTTACCATAGAAAATGAGTCTTCATAATGCAACGGAACTTTGTCTTTTCACCTTGCAGCATAAAAATTGTTCCTTTCAGGCGATCGATTTTCTGCCAGTTGTCCTCTAAACTTAGTTAATTAAAAATAAAAAACAATTTGTTATTTTAGTGTTTTCTATAAACAGGAGTATTTTGTTTTATTGTTCATTTTAAAAAAATGTTAACGTAAAACTTAGTAGAAAAAGAATAAACGATGATCTATAATTTATAAGATATATTCAAAATATCATTATTACATAACATTAAAATAAATGTTATGTAATAATTTAATAATCAACATTTACTTTCTTGGCTTTTGTATTGTATTTGCTTATTTAAGTGATAATGATTATTCATAATGATAAAGAAATATAATTAAAAAAAAATTAGAATTGAAAAGCAAAATTTGCCAAGCAGGTTAAATTATTAGAACGAATCTAAAAAAATAAAAATATGAAACAAAAAAAAAAAAATATTATAATAATCAACAAATTTTTGTGTTTAGTGTAAACCCTTTGCAACAGAGTTTTGGAATTTTTTTGTTTTGTTTGTTCGTTTCTTGTCTACCACAATTATAATAAAAAAAAAAGTTATACTTGTCATTTGCTTTGAAAACTAGCAACCAATTTTCATAGAAACTATGGAAATTCATAAATTATATTACAAAGTTACAATATTCATTGTTACTTATTTTATTTTTATAGGTATATCTATAATAATAGTAGTAATAACATTCCATTTCCATGATTATTAGGCTTTTCTACAGTAACATAACATAATTTGAGCTGTGTTTAACATCGTAATAATTTTTGCTAAGAAAACCTTTCTTCTAAACAATTAAACTAATTGGCATCTGGATATTTTTTATTTGTTGTTGTGTTTAATATTGTTTCATAAAAAACTTCAGAACCTATAATATAGAAATAATAAAGATAATACAATTTTCTTATTATTACTAATTTAAGCTAAAATTCAAAATGAAAACTTAGTATCCAAAAGCTTATAAACCGTATGCCTGTCGCCTTTACAATTTATTATGTTGGTAACTATGAAGACAATAACATTTAAAGCTTTTTCGATATTTCCAGTTTTCTTTTGCGGTTTTATTTTTTTACAACTTAATGATATCTGCTTTGTTGGTGATCGAATTGTATTCTGTTTTTCCAGCTTAACCTTAACTATCTAACAAAGAATCAGAGCCTCTTTCTAATTCATCCAGAGTATCCTCCGAACCCGAAGCGGTCAGGTCCGATAACTCATCCAAACACTTTTGCTTCTTGCGTACATTCCAGTGCAAACATTCAGCCAGCGAATCAAACCAATCAGATATTTGATCTAGAGCACATATACTCGGTACGGGATAAATGGAGGTGGTTACTCTTAAACTGTCGCCATGGTATAATTCCTGGCGATTGCGTCCATCAAATGATACCCATGATGTGTTACGGCTATCGGGTGAAATAGAAATCTATTAGAAAAAAAAAAACAATGCGAAGAAAAGAAAGAATGGAAATTAATTAATATCGAGAGATTGTAAGCAGAAGTTTGTTTAAGCAAATTTCTTATAAAGTTGCAAAAATGGTCAAAACTTCAGACGAAAAGTTAGGTTGGAGAAAGCGATCTTATAGAAGTTTCTCTATATGAAAAGTTTCGTTACAGATGATTTTCTATACGAAAAGTGAACTCACAAACGTTTTCCTATACCAAAAAAAAGTTTCAATACGAAAAGTGACTTCAGAAACTTCTTTCAAGTCTTTTCGATATAAAAAAAAATGGCTTTACAGAAAAGTTTCTATTTCCCAACGTGAAATATACTGCCATACAGATACATACCTTCTACACAAAATGCACTATTCAGGCGCATTTCAGTTCAAATTCTGACTTTGCAGAAAGCTTTCTATACGGAAAGTGACTTTAGTGACACCTCTACTGCAAAGCTTTTTTCTGCTTGAAAAGTTACGGACTACATGTTTTTCTGTAGAAAAATAATACTATACTACTACTTTTGAAAAAGCGCAAATACTTTTCCATATGAAAAAAGCAATTTCAGGAACTTTTCTGTGCAAAAAAGAGGCATTTTTGGACAAATTTTGGCATAAAAAGAGAATTCTATGAAGTCCATACGAAGTGATTTCCTTATTTTAAAAGTATTGTTTGCGTTGCAAATTGATGTAATCGGAAATAAAACAAAAATTATTTTAGTTTTCTTTCCTTCATAAAGGCGTTACCTTTATTATACCAATATTACCTTTCTGCACAGAGGTTTATGTCGGACGATACGTTTGTGATCAAGTACGTATAGCAAGTGAATTTTTATATATTTTACAAACAAGATGGAGCGAGGTGGCTTCTATCAGCGGTAGCCGTTACTCGTTAAAACTTAGGTATTTCAGTCTGAGTGAAAACTCAGACAATGTTCAACCGCTTCGAACATCACGAAAGTGGTTGCCGGAAAAAACCACACGTTTAGAGCTAAACAGTGTATTTACAAATAATTTCTACAATAAATTTAAGCTTATAAACGTTTTTTATACGAAAAGAAACTTTCCGGTCATATTTCTAAACACACATTTCGTGATATTACCTTTCCGTATGAAATGCGACTCAAACTGTTTTCTATATGAGAAGTTGATTTGCAGCCTGTCTTCTATGACGGAACTGACTTTTGAGGCAATATTTAAAAAATTTTTCTATACAAAGAGAAATTGATGCGGGAGGATCATGTACATATACGAAATGTATTACTGTACACATAATTTTCATATACAATTACTTTTCGCAAACCTTTCTAAAAGAAATGTAACTTTATAAAAAGTTTTGCATATGAATACGAACTTTACAGACAATTTGCTATATGAATTCCATTTGTTTTTCTATGCGAAAAGGTACATTACAGACTCTGTTCTGCAAGAAAAGAGAATTTAAAGATATTTTTAATGCACGGAAGTTGACGCCAACGTTTATTCACATGAATATATATTTTTTAGGAACTTTACTGTGTGAAGCGTTCGTTTGCAGTTCGTTTGAAAAACTACAACTCTCTTTCGTACGGATTTAAGACATTTTCTATAAAAAAAACATAAAAAAATGTGTAGAGGACGAACCTGCACACAATTTCCAATGCCAATAATTTGCTGTCTTCATTGTTGCTTGCTTATTGTTAATTTTTGCCAAACAAAAAGTTGCAGACATATTTTTTAAACGAAAACGACTTTCCAGATACTATTACGTTCTAATGAAAACACGTTTTTTCAAATATCTTTCCCATATGAAAAGTAACTTTTTATACACTTTACAGTGCGAAGTACGATTAAAAAATGACAGATACTGTAAGTGACGCTACTGACATTTCTCTACAAAACCAAAAAAGTATTTTTTTTTGCAAGCAGTTTCCACCAACAGAAGCTAATGAAAGCTGTATAAAATGTTACGTTTCGAAATATACGAGACGTGATTTAAATGTCGTCTTCTACATGAAAAGTATTTTGATTTACGATTTAGACATTTATGTAGAATTCTTGCACGTCTTACCTTGAGTTCAACACCAGCAGGTACAACAATAGGACGAAAACTTAACGAATGTGGACAAATGGGTGTCACCATAATAGCGGGCACGGAGGGATGGATCATTGAAGCACCCGCAGCCACAGCATATGCAGTGCTACCGGTGGGCGTTGAGACAATTAAACCATCACCCTGTACAGAGGTGATATATTTGCCATCCAAAAATAGATCGATATTACTTAAATATGGTGAGGGGCCGCGATCGATAACGACTTCATTGAGGACCTGTAAAGGAAATGAAGAAATAAAATGCAATATCTCTTTTCGGTAAAAAAAAAAACCAGAACCTAAATATGACAAGACTCCCTTGACTACAGAATACTAATGTTAATGTGTGTTAATGTTAATGTGTTTTTGATATGAAAGAATTGTCAACGATTTTTTATCTTTTGCTTTGTTTTGGATCAGTCATAGGTTTTACGATAAATCACGAATATCGGTTAGAACTGACTCAACTAAACAGATAAAATATTCCAAATTCTGTTAATTAAGCAGTGAAAACTCAATTGCAAATTAAACGATACCCAAAAAAATATTCGCTTTGCTCTTCAGCTACACGATGGGATGATGGTATCATAAAATTATACATTAATGAAATATTACTCACAATTCAAGTTGCATTTTAAACATCCATCAACCGTTGAATGTCGAACAGGTTTAGACGGTTGAAGACATTATTAATCTCAGGAAACAGGAATAGGAAATCATTTCTGTTTAACTAATAACTGCGTCATTGAATCGATAAACGATAAACTTCCAGGGTTAAATAACATTTAAGGTGTGTTACGTTAAAATATTACCCCCTTATTGTTGTCTTCATGATGGACAAAGGTAGAGTATTGACAATTTTAAGACTTAAGCAATATAATTGTGGAGGGTGCTCAGGGAACACTTTTTCCACTAGCTTGCAATCGGGCTGATTACAGAATATAAATTTTATATCAATGATTATACTTTGAACAGAATTTTTGGTGTGCAAGAATTGTCAAAAATTACTGAGATAATTGGTAAAAGCTTGTAAGTTGGTTTGGGCCAATTTTAGGTTTTGACAATTTTTGGTGCGCAAAAATTGTTGCAGATGAATAATTGGGTTACATGGGGTAATTCAGATTTCGGAAAACTTTGTTTTGATCAGCTTTATATCTTGAGATAACCCACAAGTATCGCCAAATATCTTCATAGCTGGAGAAACAGATATACCTTTCTAAATCCCCATGACCAAAGCACCCAAAATCGATCGTAGATTTCACGACAGCAACAAAAATTTCCTTTTGTTGTCTAGTGTTATCTATATAAGTGAGATGAAAATTCTATATTAAATGATTATTTCTGGAGAATTTGTATATCGGACTGCAGTTTTGATAACCGAAAAAGTAATTTAGACGAATAAAGATATTATTAAGCATAGGTCATTTGTTTTTCTTTTTTACCTAAAGATCAAAGACTGTATCTACTTCGCCGTTTAAACGAAGAATAATCTTATATGTTTAGACAAAATCTTAACAGAGTTATAATGAAAAAAGGAAAAGCGCATTGTTGTCCACAATCTGAATAATAGCAGAGTCTTGGAAGTTGTTTTGCCTATGTCAAAACTTACCAGTATATTTGTGGAGGGAGCCCGGGAACCACTTTTTGCACTTGTCTGCAAACCAGCACAAGAATCCATCGATACCCCACTGTCCGCTGAAAGACTACAATTCATCTGGTGCTGCTGCAGATCGGAGTCTTTGCGTCGATCGCTTTTGCGATAGATGACGCAACGTAAACGACTGCGTAATGTAAGAGCAGCATGACCCTCCAAGACATTGGTCACTTGCTCTTGGAAATTATCAAATTGGAATGGTGTTAGGAAACCCAGAGAGCCCAAATGGAACGCCATTACCGGCGGCACCGATTGTTGGAACAGCAAAGAGGCATAGAGTAAGGTACCATCGCCGCCCAGGCAAACAATGAAATCAATGCGATCGGTTAAATCATCACGGCCGTCTCTTTAGGAGAAGTACAGATTTATTATAGCTTATATTTAAATTAAAAGAAATGTCATGACATACTTGAATGTCACCAGTTTCTCTTTAATACTCTGAAATTTCTTATCCTCCTGCAGCAAGGGATCATCCAATACCGCCGACTCAACCCAGACCACCATATGTTTCTCTTGCACCAACCACTCCACCAATTGGACAAATGGTGCCAGCACTGTAGAATCTCGTACCTTTTTGATAACCAATACCGTGAGAGGGGGCTTGTACCAAGTCAATCGCTGACTTGCTGGATCTTGTATTTGCATAACCATAGCTGGATTTTTCATTATACGTCCACATGGTCCAAACTGTTGAAATGGTGAAGGGGCGTTCAAACTTCGTGTGCGCCTGGAAGAAAACAGAGAAAGAAACAAAACTCCGGGTCAAAAAATTAAAAAAAAAAAAAAAAAGATAATAATAATTGGAATTAATAAGACGATTTGCATAATTTCCCCTTCTTTAAATAAGAGTTTAAATATGATGTTTATCAGTTTAGCACCTAAATGGAATGTTATGACGCGCAAAGCGTTAATTCAATTTGATGGGATTTGATGCGTGTGTGTCACCGTTTCTAAGATCACCTTGTTCCACGTTTTACCGCGAATGAGCGATAAAAAAGTTACAAAATACAAACTTGAGTAATTTATTAAAATATGGATAACAAAAATGAATATGCTAAAGATTAATGACTACATGATATCGTATTAAATGCGGCAGAATTTGTTTATTAATTAGCGATCAAAACATGACAAACAATACGGGAAGTATTGGAAGAAATGTCGTAGTATTTCATACCAGCTTCCAGAATACAGATTTGTATTATATACTCAACAAATATATCCTTCGAAACACATGAAAAACAATCGATTTAAGGAGTCAGGGGCATAATTTTTATGACCTGAATTGTCATTAGACTTTATGTGCAAATAAATATGCTTATGTCTGCATATGTACCCATATCGTTTATGCGTTTACAATGAAACTTCAAAAAGTTCTCGTATAAGGGTTTGGTGAAGTTTCTAATGCAATATAAATTATGTACGTTGTACAGGAGAGGAATAAAATTTACTAAAACTAACTTTATGAAATGCCCATTCCGATTTTTCGTTACCTATTGCGCAAAAAATACACTGTACTAAAAACCATTGCCGATAGATGAACAACAGCTTAAAAATATTTAGTTGTAATAAAATAAAATATACGCAAAAAGGCGTACGAATAGATCACGCGCCATCACTTATCGTACATTAATCAACTATTTTAGTAAACCACAACTTCTTGACGCTTGATTGGGAATACTTGATGGTTAGAGGCACAAAGTAAGAGCCTATTCGCATTACATTATTATTATTATTTTTATCATCTTGCAATTAAATAAAATCACGATTTTATCGGAAACAATCGTTTTGGAGTCACAAATATCCTCATTTATAACGAGTTCAATTAATAGTTGTTGAATCTTTTTATAATTTGTTACTTTGTTGAAATATCGTAAATTTACGATATTACAAATTGCAGTTCAAAATGAGATTTTAATGCATTTTCCAACTCTCTATAGGTATTGTTTCAAATATTTTAATTAGTTGCTGACGTCGTATAGTTAAATTGTTAGAAATTTCGCACCAAAATATTTATTTTAATTATTGATATTGTTGGAATGTTATTATATTTTGACTGTTTTGGCTTTTTATGCCTCTTTCATATCGTAAATTTATACAATTATATATATCACGCACTGAAAAACAATTTATAAAGTGGACTAAAATAATAAATTTATACTTTCACATACTTTATGTAAAATGTGCACAAATCCTTTAAAATTTTAAAGCAACAGCAAAATTTAAAAATATCAAGCATAATTTATAACCTTTATGATAAAAAACTCATCAATATACTGTCAGTCGAAATGTTCTTAAAACTTCAGCTACTCGTTCTAGACACGGTACGTCCATATTGATATCACATGCTTGTGAAATTCACATGTCCTGAGTATCAATCGATAAATGATTTTATAGCACTCATACAGGAATTAAGATGGTTTGAAAACCAGGCCAAATGCGTAAGGAATAACCTCCCAAAGTTGCATTGTAATGGAACCTCTAAGTAACACACAGACACACATTCCATTACATACAAATTGCGCTAGAGGTGAAATTCAAATAATTCTAATAAATGTAATTTCCTTATGTAGCAACGGCCGGATTGATCATAAACTAAGGACTGTACGGAATGAAATGCAACACCTTTCAATGCCTCACAAACCCAACGTTAAGAAACACTTTGTTAGACTTAGACTTAGACATTAGTCATCTTCAAAGATTGACAGCAGTGTTTTACAGCCTCACAATCATTGCATTGTTATATCTGCTAGTTTTAATGTCCGATATCATAAATTGTACATAGTTTTTTTATAAATTTCTATAAATTTCATTGCGCTGCTGTTTAACTTCAAATTAAAGACAAGTATTTTGCATTTGTGGGCGTGTGTGGCAGCTAGCGCGCGCGTTTGCTGTCACAACACGCTATTTTACACAAACCATATTGACATTATAAACAAACAATGTAGAAGTGAGTATAGCGATGTCAGAAGGTTGCCAACTACTGCCGAGACGTTCCCACAATTCGATGTCTAACTGCGGTTACCCTTGGATGCAGTTTGCATGCAACTCGGCACCATAGAATTTAGATGACGCGGGGCGATATCCACATCTAACGGCTTATTCTTCACAAAAGTTATGGAGTTCTCAGTCTTTTGCAAACCTTAAAGTCCTTAATGAAGGATGTGTTTTGTTCATCGCCATATTCTCCAAAGCATGAGCGGTAGAATTTAGCTGTGTTTCAAGACCATGCGGGCAGTATTCATCCAAACTTTGACGATTGTCCCAAGGAAAAGCCTCTCGCAACAGCTGTTCATGGCGCGGATGTAGAGGTAACATTATGGATGTTCACACGTTTGAATTATAAATGAGTATTGTCAAACTTTTAAACGTTTTAAAGTTTACTGCAGATATAAAAACATTCGTCTGAAATTCAGTTGGAGCGTAAAGAAAAAAGTTGTTGAACTTGTTAGCGTCGTGAACGACTACGCTTTTTGCTGGTTATTCTTGAGATCCGCTGCCGTCTCTGAACGTTGCCACTTTGCTCTTTTTTTGTTTCTTAACAATTTTTCACAATACAGAAAAACTTAAAGTTTACTAGAATTGTTTTTGTTTAAACAAAAAAATCTTGGTGGATGAAAAACGCGTCGTAACGTCCAAACTCGTAACTCAAGCAATCCGGTGTTGAGCGTATGAAAGTTACAATAACACTGGTAACAAACTGATAACTTTAATTGGCAATAAACCTTTTTGGCTCGAAAATGCCGTAAAAAATGAAAAAACAACAAGATGTTTGTTGTCTTTCTTTGTATCAAGCGCTAAAAAGCCCAGAGTACTCGCAATTTAACCAACATCGGTCAAAAAGAGAGTGAGAGAAGGAAGATCAATTAACTTTTTTTTTTGTATGTGGAGAGGAAAGTCAAATAATCTTCAGATTTTTTGTTTGTTCAGAGGAATTTTGAATTTTCTGGCAACTCTCCTTACGTAGTCTGCAGAGGGGAGTATGATAAGAGATGGGAATGAAACATCAAAATAAAAAAAAAATATTCCGTTTTCAATACCAGAAACAGAACAAACACCTTTACTTATCACGAACTCCAATTCTGTTTATAACTTTAAAAAGTATGTATTCATACTGACATAAAATATTATCGAAGTTGTCTGAAAAATTTCAAAAAAAAGAAGGATCTTGATCGGCACAACAGCTAGCTTAACATGGGTCATATTGTTACTAACAAAACCAATTTCAACTTTCGAAGTTTTAATCCGAGAAGACAAATTTACTCGAAGATCGAGCTCAACAAGTCAATAGTAAATATTTACAATTATTTTGATAATTCAATGCGAAAATCTATCTAAATTTTCCGAAACCAAATTCACTCCAACTCATCTTATTAGTAGATAAGTTTACTCCCTGCAGTGTGGATTCTTTAACAGTTTTAAAGAATACATAAATCGATTTTCGACCAATTTGTAAAATTCAGATCAATTCTCCTCCGACTTTCTATTTCGACCAATCCATTTTCTGTATGAAAAATCAAAATTTAGCCACAATGGTTGCCACTAAACGTAATTCTATACAGATTGTAATCATACTGACATTTCGAATGATTAATTTTAAGTTATTTAAAATCATTTTCAATCATTCTCAAAATCATATGTCGACCAATTCGGTAATTTGATAATTTGCGTGAAAATTCAAATTTGCCAAAAGAAAATACAAATCTTCCCGCCAACGTGAGTTTTGTCGCAACACTTTATTTTATTCGAAAATCGCAATAGGCAAATTTGAAAGACGTGATAGACTCGTTTCATATAGAAAAGTATCGTAATAGGCACTTTTCATATAGAAAAATGTCGTAATATTCATATAGAAAAGTGTCATGATAGGCACTTTTCATATAAAAAAAGTATCGTGATAGACACTTTTCATATAGAAAAGTGCTGTGATGGACGATTTTCATATAGAAAAATGTCGTGATAAGTACCTTCCATATGGGAAGTGCCTCGGTAGGCATCCTTTTTTTTAGAAAGTGTCGCGGTAGTCAGAATAATTCCTAGAATATTCATATAGAAAAGTCCATTTAGAACAACTTTTCCTACAGGAACGAGACCATGAAACACTACTCATATAAAAAAGCTTCTTGAAAAAACACTTTGTGTACATAAAAATGTCGTTAAAAATAACTTGCCTCGGTACTGCAGAGAATGCTTTAGAGAATAATTTACGTACTTAACTAATCCTTTGACATGGAGACGTGTTTTTGAGAGAACTGTTATACAAAAAAAGGGATTTAATATAAAAAAAAATAACTTGTCAGATACTTTTCATATAGAAAAACTTTTCTCTAAAAAAAAAATTATAAAACATGTTTTAAAAGGATATCAGATTAGAAAACTGCATTTGAAGATAACTTTAATATGCAAAAAAAAATTTTGAAAATACCTTTAATATGTAAAGGTGCTTTCGAAATTAATTTCAATATATTAAAAAAAGCTCTTGTAGACATTTGACATGTCAGGCATACAATTGCAATGGAAATATTCCATTATAAGTGTCTTGGACAATACTTTTCATTGAAAAATAACTTTGCACAACACATTCCGATAGAAAAAATAAATTTTTATGGACCGAAGTGACTTGATGGACCTTTCTTACAGAAACATAACTTGCCGGATAATTTTTGATATGAAAACGTGTCTGCGAGAAATTTTTCGTATAGAAAAGAGTTTTGAATGAAATTTTTCGTATCAAGGAAGACACTTCTCACATAGAAAATTATCTTTTCTACGAGTATGTCCTTGTCTTTGTCTTTTATCGTAAACAAATGTGCCTTGGGAGAAAATGTTTACCAAAAAAAATTTAAAACAACGTATTGAAATAAATTATGCATAGTAGAAAGTGATACTCTAAGATACTAAGATACTCTATATAGAAAAGTGTAATGGTATGCATATTTCATTTAAATAAAGAAATTGACATAGGTAGAAAGATATCGCACCCTAAATACAAAAGGGGCACAACTCAAAAATTTTCAAAATCTACTTTTTCCCATAAACTGATTCACATTACACATCTCTAACTACTATAAAAATTTCCGTCTCATCACTATCTCCTTTAACCGGAAAAATGCCGTTATGTCTATTTTTATGTCAAGTGTGTTGCTTCTGCACGATCACGGTTTTTTGCCTCTACTGAATAATAGAGAATTTTGAGTTATGCCCCTTTTGTATTTAGAGTGCGATATCTTAGAAGATAGTTCTATACTGAAAGACATCATTTGAAAATGCTTTTATAGACTATTTTCATATAGAAATATATCTTTTATGATACATTGTCACAAACTTTTCTTTACTATTGCATACCTTCACATATGTTATTCATTTTATCGACATCACCAACACTTTGTTATCATTCCCTTCATTATTACATCAGCCTCCCTTAATATACTAAAATACTTCTCACCTATGAATGATTCCACACCGATCTCTTTCTTAATGCTTGTGATGTAGGGTGCTTACTAGCTTCTTCTCAACAATTTCGATAACATAGCACAGCATTAATGACAATTCACTTTGTATGGAACGGTCGATAGATGAATGGATTATAATTAATGGTAATGGGCGTTGACACCGTATATAATTATTGTATTAACCACTGACGCATTCGAAGGAGGGCAAAAAACACTCTCACCTTAGTGTGGAATTGTACGTAATGCAAAATTAATAGATTTCAATCATTTCAGCACTTATGCAATACATTATCATAGTGATGCCATAGTATTCGATCCATTCGACAAGTTCACAGTCAAAGTAAAATTGATCGATCGACCGAGCCAGTGTTGGTCACAGTTTGAGCTGGAGTATTAACTGATCTTTGTTCCCTTTGGTACTTGTAAACTGCCGCCAAAGCTTTCAAATGCGGTCATGTTTTATTGTTTTTTTTTTTTTTCTTTTTGCTTTGGAATGAATATTTATATCTTATTTAATTTCAACACTTTTTTTTAACAATAGCTCAAAATATCGTTCAAGTACAGTGTAAATTCAGCTAATTACAGTGGTGGCTGAGTAGTGTTGAGGCGGGGGCCACAAGATGACCCAGTTAAGTTTAAGAAAATAAAAGACAAATGAAGATTATGGAAATCAAAGAATGGGAATACTCTTTATGTTAAGAACAGCTGGTTTTGATTTGATTCAAGAATACTTCTCTCTTACGTCACTTGGGCTGACTAACACGGACACTCTCTTTGCCATTATTTATCTCTTTTGATTTTTTTTTTCTCTTTTTTCGTTTCTCTTCTATCTTAGAATTCTATTTCTGTTAATCGCGCATTCTCTTATGAACTTATAGCATCGCTGGAGCAGTTTTAATGATGTCCGACAGCCAATCAACGTCCTCGATAGTATAGTGGTTAGTATCCCCGCCTGTCACGCGGGAGACCGGGGTTCAATTCCCCGTCGGGGAGTCACACGCTATAAATGATCATATTTTTTTAATTTCACCGTTCGAAGTGGTGCCAAATAAAAATTATCATATCGTAGAGCATAGTAATTCGCTGTTCTAAATTTTTCTTTGATTTATATTGTAATCGTACACGATCGTTTCGTTTCTTCACATATTATTGCTGCACCATAAAAATATTCTCAGATCGCTTCCAATGTGCAAGTGTTTTAACACCTCTGCTTTTGCCAGGTCAACTGCTTTTTGAGCAGGTGTTAAATCTTGCTCTTTTTATATTTTGTAGGGCTTCGTATTTCATTTTTTAATATGTGTCCCATTCCATGAGCAGACACATTGAAATGTCCTCGCCAATTGAACTACTGCGCTTTGTCGTGGATTACGTTGAATTCTGGCCTTCGGCTTTCGAAACACTTCTGGCAATGGTACTGATCTGTTTTATGCCCGCATCCGCATTTTTTATGGTACCACTTTTATTGTAATGTGTAATGGTGTTTATACACAAGATTCTGTTCACACGTAAATGTTGTAACTCATTAACAATGGCTGGTTGCGATTTTCCAGCCAAATATCTTCTGATAACTTCTCTAAACTGCGACGTAAAATTATATGATTCCACATGGTTATAAGCAACATAGCCGTTTTGTTGCCACAGCAGCATGAAGTCGGTAACACTTCGAACGTGTTTCCTTATAGTTATCATACTGAAATTGTGTAACAGGCCTTAATATTTTAAAGGATAGGGCTATTTTGATAATTCGATAATATAAAAACATTTCAGGAAAACGGGCAATTATTTCTATGTCACCTAAAAATACTGTCTAAATGATATTTTTTTTATTGGCTAAATATTATTTATTTATTTTGTTAAATAATCCCAGTCTTCCGGACTGAGAAGGACCCCCAAAACAGGGCCGCATCCATGCATAGTTTATCGACAATTTTGGAATCTACATCGTCTCTAAATATTTATCGGCAAAAATTTCTTAACTATAGAATACACGACCACGATTAGATTCAGAATAGGGGAGAATTATTCACGCAGGCAGTCAGTAAACCCGCTACTGAGACATTACCTTAAGTCAGTTATGCAAAATAGTTTTTTGTAGTTGTTCACATATATATATATATATACATCCCTATTTTGGAACCGATTTGAAATCCAATTCCAAACAAATTTTTAGCCTATTAATAGTTCTATCAAATGTTATTGCATATATCATTTGATTGGCAAAGTCTTTTTTAAACAAGCCCATAAATACTGCTTTTAAAGACGATTTCAAATCAATATTTTTCAGACGGAAAAATGCCTTTTTTATGATGTTATGTATGTACAGCACATTTTGCTCCCTTAGACTAACTTTCGCTTCGATTTTAAATCAATCATTTGGATGACAATTCTTAACAGTTGTGGGAGATATTTTTCACGCAGAAATTACACTGGTGTCTTAAGGAAAAAAGTGTTCTGTGCGAAAATTTTCGGACAAAAATTTGTCTTGGCTGACAATTTTAATAGACATGTTCCGAAAGTCACTTTTGTTACAAAAAATAACAAAATAATAAGAAAATTGCCTTAGAAGACACTTCAGAAAAAGTGTCCTAGAAGACACATTTCATATACAGTTTATTACTTGAAAGAACGTCTCCGAAAGAAGAGTTCTAGAAGATCCTTTTAACAAAAAATAGGTACTTGGAAACACGTTCCAATCGGACAAATGCCATAGAAGACATCTTTTTACGAAAAGCCTTAGGAGACACTCTCCATATTGGAAATTGCCATGTAAAACAGCTTTTCATATGAAAACAATTGTCTTAGACCCTTGCAACAAGTTCTAATTGTTTTGTTTCTTAAATTGTTTTGTGTTAATCGAACAATTTGAGATAAATTTATTGATTTTAAAAAAAAAATTTTTTGAATCTTTATTTTTATTTCGATATAACAATTACAATATAGGGCAGTTATCTAAAAAAATTAAAAAAAAAAATATTTAGTTTTCAAAAACTTTAAAGCCGAATTTAAAAAAAAAAATATAGAGCCGAATTTTCGAAAAAAAATATGCTCTAATAAACAGGGATGATTCATAAATTAAAGAAATTGTTTGATACCATTTAAAAAAAGAACAGATTAAAAAAAAAAATATATAAAATACAATTTTTAAAATTTACGTATATAAAAAATATTATATATACATACAGAATATTTTTGAGTAAATCTTGTTATTAAGAAAAACTATCTAAACAAGTTTTTAGACAGTTTTTAAATTGTTTTATTTTTACCGAATGAATTAATATATCTTTAGTTGAAGGCATTGCAGCGCCTGCGAAATAAATTGAATATTTTTCGAACAAATGTGAGTCATATTGATTATATTTGTTAGTTTAAAGAAAGTTAAATTTTTGTAAAATATTTTTATTTGATATTTTATTTTTATTTGATATTTATTTTTTATTTGATATTTATTTTTTTATTTGATTAAATTAAATCAAGGACGTCACAAGTGAACACGCATGTGATCCACATCAACACATGTCTTTATTTTTTTGTCGATTTTTACTTGTAAACGTCATAATAACATTCTTGAATTTGACTAGAGGGGCATATTTATTAATTTAAATTGTTTTTCTATTTGTTTAAAAACTAAAAAAATATATATATTTCGATTTGTTTTTAAATACAGTTAGTTAAGGCTATACGTTATTTAAGAAAGCATGCATGATGGTGCCTTTCATTTCAGAACATTCACTTTGCAGTTTGCCAAGTCCATTTTTCTGCGAGATCAACTTTGTTGGTTTTAGAAATTTGGAAATTATTTTGAACAGATCGGCATGATCTTTTGGCAGTAACAGTTATTATGAAGACCATTAAGAATAATTTAAATTTGTTTTAGCACTTATAATGTTATTTTTTCCATATCACACATCATTTGAACCTACTACTCATTTTACAAATTTGGATTGTCGCTTGTTTTCAATCAAATTTCTTCAATGTCCGGCAATTGCTCTTTGAAATCACAAATTATACTAAATTTTTTTATAAGGTTTTGTAAACTACTGGAGCCTCAATCGAAATGGAAGGTTCTTTTGCTGATGGAACCTTTGACTTTGACGACGCGAAATGGTGTCTAATGCGTAACGACAGCTAAACTGAAAGCAAAAACAAAAGCAACAAAAAAAAAAAAAAACAAGCGAAAAGTTTGTCGTATTATATGTATAATTCACAATATTAAAGAATCAATTACTTATACCATAGAAATTTCTACAAGCCTGGAGGAGGGTAGCTGTAAAACGAAAACAGCGGACCGAGCAAACAATGAAATGGAAAAGTCACACAAGAACTTTTTGTCAACAAAACCAAGAACTTAATTTATGACCTCGTGCCCACATTCTATACTATAAAGTAATTGTTAACAACGAATCGTCACAAACCGAAAAAAAAAACGAAAATGTTTAAAAGAAATATTTTCAAAATCTCAAATATGTCTTTACTGAATGCTGCAACAAAATCGCTTTTAATCTGTCTTAATTTTTTTTTTTTTTTATGTTTCCATAATCTATGAACTGGTTTTAATACTTAAATATACACTCTTAAATATTCGTTTTAAAAACGAGCATAAACAAAAAAAAATCAATGTTTATATCGGAATTCTTAGGGCTGGCGCCTTACACCAGCTGGTACGAAATACTTTAATATTCTTCTCTGTTGGCCTTTTCTCATTCACAATAAAACGAAAACCTAAATCTTCAAATCTGTCTGTTTGAAGTTCTTGCTATGAAATCAAAAAAAAAAAAAAAAAAAAAAAATAATAATAATTAAACAATACCACTGTATATGTACATTGATATGATTACAGATCAGTGATGGTTACTCATGTATGTGGCCTAAGGTTAGTAATTATCGATTAATTTTTGTGAGTGTTTAGTACATTCGGGACTCTCTAAATTATGAAATATCACAATTTATCATTTCTTTTTTTAATGGAACACCAAACCTAAGACTTTTGGCTGCAAAACGGTAAGAATTTCCCACATATTTTCTTTGGTGTTTGCGAAAACTTCACCAAAATGCGTTGAAAGAGTGCTAAAAGTGTGTGCATTGCATACAGGGTTGCCCATATTCGACGGACCCATGTTTTTAAAAAAAAAAATCAAAGAAAAAAATAAAAATTTGGCGGTTGGCAATCTTATTCATTTAATTTGTTCCAAGTATATTTGTTTACATCAATTTTTGAATATGATATCTCTCAAATGGCCGCCTCTGGCGTTGATGGCGTATTGTGCCGTTTTTGCAGCATTTTCCATCATTTTCGCCAACATTTCGGCCGGAATAGCGGCTATTTCTTCACGAATGTTGTCCTTGAGCTCTTCTACGGTCCTTGGCTTGTTAACGTAAACCTTTGACTTCAAATGTCCCCACAAGAAGAAGTCAGCGGGCGTCAAATCGGGCGAACGCGGTGGCCAGTCCAAATCACCACTTTTCGACATCAAACGGCCCGGAAACAAATTCTTCAGAAAATCGATTGTTATGCGACTTGTGTGCGGTGGAGCGCCGTCTTGTTGAAACCAGAACTGCCTCATACGCTTTCGACGAATAATTGGCATCACAAAATTGGTCATCATGTCGCGATAACGCTCCTGGTTGATGGTAACAGCCTGGCCATTTTCGTTTTGGAAGAAAAACGGCCCAATGACCGTTTTCGCACTAACGCCGCACCAAACTGTGACTTTTTCGTCATGAAGAGGCAATTCTCTTCTTCAGTGGCGTAAATACGGCAATTTTGCTTATTTACGGTCCCATTCAATGTGAAATGGGCTTCATCGGACATGATAATTTTGTTCCAAAATTGCTCGTCATTATCGGCCATTTCGATAACTCGTTGGGCCCATTCCAATCGACGAGGATTGTCCGCAGGCAACAATCTTTGCGTCAATTGAATTTTGTACGGGAACAAGTGCAAATCAACGCGAATAATCCGATGTAAAGTGGACCGAGCCATGCCCAACTGCTGAGAACGGCGTTTTTGGGATGTTCTTGGGGACCTCTCAACACTGGCTCGTACGGCAGCGATATTCTCGGCCGATCGCCTTGGTCGACTTTTATTTGGCCTCTTCGGATTAGAAAGCGCCTCACCAGTCGAAAATTTTTCGTATAAATGCTTAATGGTGTTCTTAGAAGGTGCACTTCTCACATTTTTTAATATTTTAAAAGCACGTTGAGTTTTCACAATTGATTTCTTCTGTTGAATGTAAATTTCAACTATTTCAGAGCGCTCGCGTGGCGTGTATTGTTCCATGGTAAAAATCTGCTTGGACTGACGCTTCAAACGCGGTATGTCATTAAGCGATCTGACATCTCTGTCAAAAGTTATGGCGTTGCCAGATGGGTCCGTCGAATATGGGCAACCCTGTATATTAATTGACTTTTGGAATTTTTTAAATAACGCAATTAACGAGGTGCGTTCAAAAAATAAGGTCAATTTTAAAATTTCGCGGGCTACGTACGTTCGACTTTCGATTATTATTTTTTATATGTTGGCACACTCGTCTCGAAGATATGTTGACGGTTTTATCCATATAGCGTGTTTAGTTTGTTTGTGGGAAGCATAAATAAGACAAGTGTTTTGCGTGTACGGCGATTTTCTGCTATCGAAAAAAATGGTTCAAACAAGTTGCATCAAATTTTGTGTAAAAAATAATATTAAGTGCTCAAAAACAATTGAAATGTTAACAGTGGCATAACGTGAGAGTACTCTGAGTCAAAAAATGTTTACAAGTGGTACAAGCTTTTCATAGAAGGTCGAGAAGATGGGAAAGACGACGCTCGCTCTAGACGCCCCAGCACATCAATAACCGATGAAAATGTTGAGAAAGTGAAGAAAATTGTTACAGAGAATCGTCGAATCACAATTAGAGACAGTTGACTCATGTCATGCAATCTTTTCGGAAATTTTTGGCATGAAGCGTGTGGCAGCGAAGTTTGTCCCAAAATTGCTGAATTTTGACCAAAAGCAGCGTCGCGTGAGCATCGCTCAGGAATGGTTGAATGACATGATTTGCGTAAAAGGGTCATAACTGGTGACTAATCATGGGTAAAAAGTTATGACACTAAAACCAATCGTCCCAATGGAAAAGTCCAGGAAAACCAAGACCAAAAAAATCACGCCAAGTTCTATCAAATGTCAAGGTTTTGCCCACTGTTTTCTTCGATTACCATGGCGTAATGCATCAGGAGTTCTTACCACAAGGTCGTACGGCAAATAAGGAGTATTACCTTGAAGTTATGCGCCGTTTGCGTCAAGTAATACGAAAAAAAAAAACCCCGGAATTATGGAAAAAAAATCATGGCTTTTGCATCATGATAATGCACCTGCTCACTCATCTTTGCTTGTGAGAGATTATTTGGTCAAAAACAACACAGTTATCATGCCTCAGCCAACGTATTCACCAGATTTGGTCCCCTGCGAAATCAAAATTGACCTTATTTTTGAACACTCGTAACATTCTGAAATACAATAGAAGCTATTTTTGCCTATAACACAGCGACGCTATTCGTACAGATCACATTTCGAGCGAAAAAATAATTTTTCTTGTAAACAATAAACTGCCAAACAAAACACAAATAGCTCAGTGGAATCACATACGAACATTTTGAAATCCCGAATAGCTGAAAATGTTGCCAAGTCGATCAAGATAATTAATTGATTGTTTTATACGCTGCGCACTTGGAATTCTTTCCCGAAGCTCAGGCGGCAAACAAATTATGCTATCTGGACGCTGTGCGTTTGAGTGAGCCAATTTGTCGAAAAAATCCAAGCTTGCGGAAAGAGAACTCATGGATTTTGCTTACGGTGAATCGTCTTTTTAAAAACGGTCTCAGACGTGGTGGAAAATTACTTCGCGTTGGTCGGTCAACGACATCTTTAAATTAAATTAACGTCAATAAAGTAAGTGAAATGGTGGCAAAAAATCATTGCCTATGTTTGAGACAGACAGTAGTCTAATTTTCTGTATCTCACGAATCAATTCATACTATTTTACATGATTGTTTTGGGTATGAAAGGCTTTGCTGCTGAACTAGTTCTGAAAGATCTGAATTTTCATCAAAAACCTAGTCGCCTCAATCGCATTATTCTAGTGATGAAACTTGGGTTCACGAATGTGGCGTGTGAACCAGTAAATAAACTTTGGAATGTGGCTTTCCGACTGAGCCCAACCCGAATTTGAAACGCAAAAATTGGTCGAACAATTTTGAATCTGCCCATAAAATCTCCAAAACTAAATGTTTACATAAAACTCCTCACAATAAACCCGAGAAACTAAAAAAATTGAACTAAATTAATTTTTTTTTAAAACGCTGTAGACTTAACTTAAAAAATATAAACGCCGTTGATTTCCGTCGATTGAAATTTGTCCGGATGTTCAAATTTAAAAAAAAAAATAGTCAATTCTATTATAATTTTGTAAAAATATTCGAAAATTAACTTACAAAATCTCAAAATGTGAATGAAACTTTAAATATATCAAAATATCGAAAATTGAAAGTTATGAAATCGGTCAAGCTAACAAATTGTCAAATTGCAAATAGACAAATTTTGACGTCAAACTACATTCTGGTGGTATAGGATGGTGACATAAAGAGGAACTGCCGATTTCTTTAATTTGGGTATTGCTTGAATTATAAGAACTCTTTATATAGAACTCTCCAAACTAAACACAAAAAGTTAAATAAAAACTTTTTTTAAAAAAAGGTAAATTCCAAAAATGTATAGCGTCTCGTCTTATATATTGTACCTCCTTTAGTTTTGAGACGTCGAAAAGTAAATCTCTAATATATCTTAAAAACGTCTTTTTATACAAAAACATACCCAAAATAAGCTGAAAGTTCAGATTTTTAAAATTTAGTTAGGTTAAAAAAATATTAAAAAGTTTAGCAAAGTATGGAATTTAACTTTTGTTATATAGAACATATGAAAATGAGCACAAAATTTAAATATAAATAAAATGTAAAAATATAGTTTAGTTCTCGGAATATGAGAAATTTAAATTATAGTATCGATCCACTTTAAAAATAAAAAAAAAAAATCAGTAAGCATTAATAAATTTGATATATTGGCAAATTCCAAAACTCGGCCAATTTAAAAAAATCTGAACCCCCTTAATAATTCTTATTTTTTTTATTTTTACAAAACTCCTCCAAATTTACTAAACGTAGATCTAAATTAATATATTATTCAGTTTTCGGAATGTTGACTGATATAGTGAATTTTAAAAACTCTTACAATATCTGTATTTATGATTATTGTCATGATTTCTCATTGCCCTAATTAAGAGGATTATTTTTTTTTTTTTTAGTTTATATTAAACAAAAAAAAAACAATAATAATAATATTAATAAATATATAAATAAATAAATACGAGTCCAGTCTAAAATGTGGCAACCAATATTTTTTTTTTTTTGTTGATATATAACCTACGTATACAAAGGTAAAACAAATTATATTTCAGTTTTCGATACATGGGCGACTAAAACTTTATATGTCGGGAAATTCAATAATACCGATAACTCTCTCACTATCTCGAAATTTATATAACAATTCAAAACAAACATCAAACGTAAACAAATTTAGCAATTTTCCAGATCTCCCTGAATTTTTTAGATACATATCTGAAAAAATAATTCAAAAAATCGACCACATTACAGAGGTTTTGTAAAAAAAAATATCGGACCCTCAGACACGAATCAATTGATTGCAATTATTGAAATGTATTATATGGCGTCACCTAAATAGACCCTACTACTAAAATGCATACACTTAACATCAACATGTTTCATATCTGATGTAAAAACCAAATGTTGAAAAAGCCATAATATATCAACAGAGCTTTAGAGGGAAAGCTTTGCTATTCACCTAAATAAAGCATGAATATAAACCCTAGCTTTGCGTGCACTGTTGTGTTTTTTGCTCACACAGTAGTGGCTAACAACTGCTCTCTCTCTAATGTATATGATTTAACACCTCGCACCCAACGTCCTCGATAGTATAGTGGTTAGTATCCCCGCCTGTCACGCGGGAGACCGGGGTTCAATTCCCCGTCGGGGAGAGTCATTTTATTGCGAGTAGTATTTTATTCACTTAAATTTTTAATTTATAATAAATCAGAAACCTTCAACGACATTCAATTTCTATCGATTTTGTTATCTCTTTGAACGAAGATTGAAGTTCACTTATTATAATCACTTATAGTTACACCGTATGACACTAAAATATAGTATAGCAGTGTAGTTTAGTATAATGCATGATAAACAATCAAAAATTCAATCCCAAATTTTGGGGTAGATGCATACTTCCGCATTTTCCCTTTCTAAATTTTGCTTTTCACAAAAGTTAAAAAAATTTACAAATGTCTTTCTTTACAAGTATGTTCATTTATATTTTACATTTGAAGATTTTACATCCCAATATTTAATGCCCACAGCAGAACTTGTATTTATTGCACTTCCCTGTCAACGTCCTCGATAGTATAGTGGTTAGTATCCCCGCCTGTCACGCGGGAGACCGGGGTTCAATTCCCCGTCGGGGAGGATCAATTGTATTTCGAGTAGTACTTTATTCATTCACATTTTTAAGTTATTTTAAATCAGAAACCTTCAACGACATTCAATTTTTATCGATTTTAACTTAAACCTTTAAAAATTACGTACGAATTGGGATTTTAGAAACAAATATTCAATTCAAATTTTGAATCGTTTTTTAAAAGCAACGTTTTAAAAACTAACTAATAACTATATTGACACTGATAGTTTAGCTCTCTCCGCTAAACCTTAAAGGAACATATGTTTAGATTCGAGGATCCGATACGAAAGTATATACTTAGGACTGATCCGAATTACAAGTTCTTGTCAAGACAGAAAAAAGTTTTAGTGCCAAATTTCTAAAGTATTATATTTGTGTGGCTTGTAGAGAAACCCTCACTCCCCCATTTTTGTCAGTATTACAAAATAGCACAATTTTTCAAAGAGTTGTTAAATTTTGTGCTTTTTAATTTGACCTATTCTGAAAAAAACAAATTATATTTATTGAAATTTGGAACAATTTCACTATGACGGATTAAAGACTTGAAAATGTTGCCAAGTTAATTTTTCGCTGACATCCCATAGTTGGAGCAATATATTGAGCTTGACATTGGGATATAAATTTTGGTATAGCAGCTAACACAAATTTTCGTAAAAGTTATTGGCAAACGAATATTTTTTCCCTATACGAAGATATCAATACCTTTTATAAGAAATTTTCAAAACTTTCTTCAGAAAGTGCCACTATTTTCAACAGCATTATTTTCCATACGAAAATGTCAATATTATTTATATGAAATGACAATTTTCTGTACGAAAATATTTATAAGTCAATACCGACATTTTCTGTAAGAAAATATCGATATCTTCTATAAGAAAATATGTGTTCTAAAAAATAGCAACACTTTATTAAGAAATTCCACATTCAACATTTTCTGTATAAAAATTTTAAAACGTTCTTTATGAAAAAGTCAAGTTTCGTAAACAAAATACCAACATGTCATAAATTTCTACACAATAATGATATTCCTATAAAAAAATATCAATACTTTCCTTTAATAAATATAAAACCAGAAATAAAAAATGCAATAGTATGCATAGTTGCAATAGTTCCATATATGAGAGTTTCTAACACTCAATGACCTTACACCCACTACATTTTTTTTGGGCTCACTCAATTAAACAACGATTCCCAACGACAGAGTTTAAGAGGCATTTACTGATCTTGACGGTTTCCAGCGTTTTCTATAAGAAAAAGTAATAATTTTTATAGCAAAATCTCAGTATTTTCTGTACAAATGTATCAATATTTTCTATACAAAATCACCAATATCTTCTATAAGAAAATATCAATATTTCCTATACAAAAATATTAACATCTTCTATACAAAAATATCAATATTTTCTATGCAAAAATATTAATAGTTCCAGTACAGAAATATCACTAATCTCTATACAAAAGTAATTCAATATTTTCTATTAGAAAATATCAGTATACAGAAATTATACGAGGTGGTATTTAATTGTCAATAGGTCGACATTTATATTAATGAAAATACATTTATTCATACCCAAACATTCACTCCGAACAAAAAAGCAAAAGACTATCACTATTTCTTCTACTCAGTTTAACTTCTTTTTATTAAAATGGCTCTATTGGCACCAACTGTGTATAAATTGTACGATTTTAATTAGATAAGTAAGATTAAATATAGAGTAGCAAATATAAACGTCAGTACACATTAATATATTCGTGATCTTTTTTTTTTTGCAGTATCCGTGAAAGATTCATTTCATATCCCTTCTGTCCTGCAAAGACCGCTGATGAAAATTCCGAATTTGTGAGCTGAATTGGTAATTAATATATTGTCTGATTTTCCTAGAACTTTAATGTGATTGCGATCATCAGGAAGTTCGGAAATGCTTACGCTAATAACGCTTTATATTGAAATCGACCCTCTCGATGTATTGTACAAAGTGCGGCTTTAAAACAAAAACGTCACAGGTGGTGATTCCAAAAATTTGTATTGAAAATAACAAACAATTTTTTGCCGACGTACATAGACCAATTTCAAATTTTACTTTCAATATCGTCGTGTGAAAGTTAATAATGAAAAATTTTGCAAAATCATATGTCAAAAAATCTAATAATATAAAAACAAATATAAAAAAACTCCCTTGCATCCCATATATGGTCTATGGGAGAGCTTCTCAGATTCAATGAGCATACACGCATTCTATTTTTTGACCTTCTCAACAGGACCTACAATTTAATGACAATTCCGAACGGCAGAGTTTGAGAATCATTTAGAAGACTTGTCAACTGCTCGACTACTTGAAGTGACCGTCAGATACACTGAGGTGACCGCCGCTCAAATAATGATAGGTGGATCTATCGGAGATTGAACTTGTGATCATTCGGACGATAATCGCATCTACCAACCATAGCACCATGGTCGGTCAATAAAAACAAATACGTCGAATATTTCCTATATAAGAATATCATTACTTTTAATTTTGTAATTTGCAAGATTAAAAATATTATATTAAGTAAAAACGAGACATATATAAATCAGTTAAGTCTACGATGATCTTTTGATCATTTTGCTGCCGTATCAGTAAACGATTCAGTCCAAAGCCCTTTGCCCAGCAAACACCACTGATAATAATTGTGAATTTGTAATCACAATTGTTAACAAAAATATAATATGTTGTCTAATTTTCCTAGAACTTTTACGTGATTCTGAAAGTCATCGAGAAAACCTCACGTTATCTACAAACACATACGTAAATAATAACTCAAGGAGAAAATGACAATCCAGACGTATTGAGAAAAATCCAGTATTGTAACAAAAATGTCACAATCAATGACTTTGAAAATTTATATTGAAATTGTCAGACATGTATTTGCCAGATTGCTTGTGAAAATTTAAAATTTTGCTTTTATCAAGATCACATGTGAATATTATTAACCAAAAGTTTTGTAAAGTCATAAGACATCAACAATTCCAGAAGATGTTAACAATTCAGAAAAGTAACGGAAGATTTAATAATAAAATATACCTATATAAAAACAAGCATAAATTTACGAAAATATTAGATCAAATACTTCCTATACGAAATTTCATATTTCCTATACGAAAATATGAAAAATTTCCTATACGAAAATATGAAATATTTCCTATACGAAAATATGAAATGTTTCCCTATATGAAAATATGAGATATTTCCTATATGAAAATATGAGATATTTCCTATACGAAGATATGAAATATTTTCGATACGAAAATATGAAATATTTCCTATACGAAAATATGAAAAATTTCCTATACGAAAATATGACAAATTTCCTATACAAAAATATGAAATATTTCCTATACGAAAATATGAAATATTTCCTATAC
>JAHXMU010000026.1:713121-728526 GCA_019455685.1 Philornis downsi
CTAAAGAAAATATCAATATTTTCCTAAAGAAAATATCAATATTTTCCAATAGAAAATGTAAATATTTTCCTAAAGAAAACATCAATTTGTTCCTAAAGAAAATGTCAATATTTTCTTACAGAAAATATCAATGCTTTCCTACCGAAAATATCAGTATTTTTCTAACGAAAACTATCTTGCTAAGGAAAACATCAGCGTTTCATAAGGAACACGTAAACATTTTCCAGTATTTTCCTGAAGAAAATATCAACGTTTTACTAAACAGATCTAAATTTTCTTAAAGAATATATTAACATTTGTATTGACAGTTTCCAATATTCTGCTACAGAAAAATGTTCCATGAATAAAGAATCCATGTTTTTCTAATGTGTTTTTAGGACACTATCCTCCTACAGAAAACATGGGTGATTTATCTTGGAATTTGCATTCATAATCTTTGCGAGTAAACATTGACTGTTATTTCCTGTAAGGAACGTATTGATATTTTCCAATATCAGTATTTTAATTTTAATATTTTATTAACATAATTTAAATAAACTTTGTTAACTTTATAATTTTTCTGTTTTCTGGGAAATTGCATTACTGATTTTTTATAAACTTTCCCCGATAATTATTGTTTATATTCGAGCAAAGAACAATGAATATCGTTATTTCTTTACACTTAATTGATTTGCGTTGTGTGTTGAAATCGGTTTTCTCACATAGAAAAGTGAGCCCTGATAATTTTCATATGGAAATGAAAGACGTTACAAAAGACTGTGTTCCAATAAAAGGTTTTTTTGTGTTCAAATTCGTTTCCGGCAATCTTTCATTGTACTTGTACTTTGTTTTTTTTTTTAACTACTCCGGAACTTTGTAAATAATTCACAAAGACCGCCAACAAGGACGTCATAATAGAACAATAAAATATAAAGAAAACATTTTACAAATTATTCAACTTATTCGTATTTTTTGCAATCACGCTACAATTAATCAATGAACAAAAGATTTTGTAATAAAAAAAGACTGAATCATAGGAAAATATTGCGGAAAACGTTTCATGCAATTTCCAGCAAAGAAAAAACATGAACATAGCGAAGAAGTGAAAATGAAAGTTTTAATAAATGTTAAAATTATAACGAAAATTATATACTTATAAAAAGTTTCAGGATTTCAGGATTTTTTTTTTTGTTTGCAGTGAGCAAGAAATTAACTTTTAAAAATTTGAAATGGGAAAGAATTGCTCTTTCTACAAAAATATCATAAAAATGCAAACATATCGAAAATTTTCAAAGAAATAAGAGGCAAAAATGGGCAGCTAATGTTAAAAATTGCACAGCTAATGTTTTTTCATTTAAATACACTGATTTGAAACTACATATAAATATGCAGATTATAATTATGTATTTATACTTAGATATGTGGATTTTAATTTTGGAAAACCTTAATTCGTCACAGGTACATAAAGTAACGAGTATTTTATATCAGAACAGTTGTCCAGAGAATAAGGAATCTTGTCCACTTTGCAGAATCAACTTTTCTAGTGTATTCTGCAAAAACTTTACTGTTCCTTATGGAAAGTATATTTTTCTGTTCCAAAAATTTACTTACTTTTCTGCACGAAAAATTTACCTTTTCTGTACGAAAACTTTCTTTTTTTTCTAAGCGAAAAATGTACTTTTATATCTATAGAAAAGTTCACATTTCTATACGAAAAGCTTACTTTTATACAAGTTGTATTCACTTTTCTGTATGAAAAGACAAATTTTCTGTAAGAGGTGCTCACTTTCCTGTACAAAAAGTGTGCTTTTCTGTATGAAAAGTTCACTTTTCTGAATGAAAATTTTACTTTTCTCTATGTAAAGTTTGATTTTCTAAAAGGAAATTTTACTTTCTATATAAAAGTATGAATTTCCGAATGAAAGGTTTAATTTTTTGTATGAAATATCTATTTGTCTTTTTAAAAACTGACTTCTTTGTGCAGAATGGAATCTTTTCTGTGCAAAAGTGTACTTTTTTAATTAAAAGTAAACTTTTCTATGTGATAGACCTAACTTTCCATATTAAGGGTTTGAATGTAAGATTTTCTAAATGAACATTACTATTTTCTACCTTAAAAATTTAATTTTTTATATGATAACAATATTAAAGGTTTACTTATACATTAAAATTAAATTCTCTAGATGTCTACTTTTCTACAAGTCTACTTTTCGATGTAGATTATTTTTCGGCATCCGAAGGGCACGTCTCTTTGCAAAATTAAAGTTTTCTGCGCGTTTATTTTCGTACAAACAGGGTATATTTATCAAGTGAACTTTTCTGTACGAAAAGCGCACCCTTCTGTATGAATACCGAATTTTCCATTAATTAACTTTTCGGTCAAAAGTGAACTTTTCTGTATGAGAAATCCCCTGCTTTCTGTACAAAAAGTGAACTTTTATGTATGAAAACTGGTGTTCTGTATGAAACCTGAACTTTTTTGCGTGAAAAGTGAAAAATTAACCTTTCTTTATGGAAATTGAACTTTCCTATATGGACATATGAAATTTACCGTTTTGTAGTGTTCAATGTATTTTCTGTATGAAAATGTTCCATATGTGAAAATTCTATTTTTTTAACTCATACGGGCAAATAAAATCCCTTATGACAGGTTTACGAATTTGTGCATAAAGACTATAGCTTTTCATATGAAAAGATCACATTTCTGTTTGAAAGAATTATTTTATATTTTAACTACATGAAAAGTGTACTTTCTGGATGAAGTTTACTTTATATGGAAACTACTTATCTGTACGAAAAGCGTACTTTTTCATATTAAGCGTACTCAGTTATGAATATTTTTCTTTGAGAAAAAAATTTCACTGCCTTCTTAAAATAATCATCTTCTAATGGGCCAAGGTTTTTACTGTTTTACTCAACAAACCTGAGATTTAAATTAATTTGGCTTTGGCGGTATTACTTTCAGGTACGACTGAAAAAAGTCCGTAAAACTTATGAACATTAATAATTTAGCTCTTCTACCATACTTCTTTTCCAAGAAAAACTTTTTCGGCAAATCTCCATTTAGGGTTAGAACTCTAAGCTTTACTCATTTTGTTATATGAACAATTTTCTAAAATTCTCTATTGCCTTGAGGTCAATACCCATTATGATATTTCCACTTATGACACGAAACATGAATAATTCAGTTTAAACTAACAATTACAACGGCTGGGACCAGAAGAAACAAATCACAAATTACCATGTAATGCTAATATAAAATGGCTTAGAAACAACTACACTCAACAGCCAACAACCAACAACCAACAGCCAGCAGTACACCAACAGTCTATCACTCAGTTCACCAGAAAAATGGTAATAACAACAACCTCCACTAACTGCCACCTCCCCATTCCGCCACCAAAACCCAAAACTCTCTGCCAACCAATGTATACAACATTCGACTTTGACGTACTAACTGACATACCAACCAACATTTGTGGTCAATTGAGCAACATATTTGTTTTTGCCATAAATGGTCTAAACGCTACAGCTAATATAGTTTAGTGGGTTTCCATGGGACCAAGCAAGCAACGCTCACTGGCTTGGCCATATAAACGAACACCCGGTGCGTGTGGCTATCGCGTGAATTGAGTGACAACGAAACATTTCAATTCTCCCATCGTAAAGACGTAGAAGCAGGCGGTGGAGATGGCGGTGGTCAATGAAAGGGAAACTTCTTTGTACTGAGACAAGACCTATTGGTAGGTACTGTAGATGGCGGTGGTCAATGAAAGGGAAACTTCTTTGTACTGAGACAAGACCTATTGGTAGGTACTGTAGATAATTAATTACCATCGTCTTTGATGTTCCAACCCCTTTCAAAAACGATGTCAACTTTAATCAGTTAATGGTATTGGTGGCTCATTGTTGATTTGTTGATATTGACCACCTTTGGCGGTGTCACTGGAGCAAAATTTTAGTCATTCAGTTCACTTAGTAGGAGTTAACGATCCACGAACTCAAGAACAGAGGCCTAAAAAAAGAGAAAGCTTTTTTCTTCTTGTTGTTGTTATTTATTATGAGCATTTAGAAAAGTACAGTTTTCTTGCAAACTTTGCAACGGGAAAACTTGGTCCGGATAATATCTCTGTCATTTTTCCTAAACAAATATTATTTATATTATAGAAGGAGTATACGTTTTTCCCCATAAATGGCATACCGCCCATGATCTTTGCATTATGAAAATTTCTTAGAAAAAACTTGGTTTTTAAGAAAACGACTTTTCCATAAGAAGGGGTCATTTTGATTTCTAATGCCGCAAAAATTTCTGTTTAAACATCGACTTTTTTTTTTTTTTTTGTATTTCTCGCATAGAGATAGCGTACACAACATGTTTGAAAAAACTTGTACGACCACGCCTAATGCCATTTATACAGACGTCTGATATTGCTAATGGACACAAACTTATATCAAATCACTGTCCGACATAAATTTTTGAATTGCATGAATTTTTTATCCGTTGCATTCTTTTTTTATAGAACACTTTTATTATTTTGTCTAAAAAATTCCCCCTTGCATCTAACTTGTGTCTCTACTGTCTTGGGAAAATTTTAGTTCTAATTCTAATAAATATTTTCTACAATTTATTACTCAATAGCAAAAGTCAGACACATCGAGTTGACCACCGCTCAAAACAATGAAGATGTATCGGGCCTCGAACTCACGATCATAAGCGCAGTAGTTGCACGTACTAATCGTCTTAACACAGAAATTACAATATTCAAAATTTTTAAGGAATAATAAGAACTGTGCCGAAATTAAATCTATTTCCCTTACAAAAATTTTAATTTTCATAAAACTTTTCAAGTTTTTAAAATAGGTAAAATTTTTTGATTTTACAAAAAATTTTCACTTTGCAAAGGATACATTTAATTTATATATGTACTTGGGACTACTGTGACTATTTCCGTGAGAGAATAACATTTGTCGTAGTAAAAAAACTATTATTGAAACGAATTCTGGAGTTCCGATTAGTATTAATCGTCATTTGTATGTCACATACACATTATATATGTATGCAGAAGCACCAGCGCTTCATCTATAAAACATTATTTGTGTTTGAAAAAAGTCCAGAAATTAAATTGCCTAATTGTCCTTCCTAGATTCCTTAGAGAAAAGTTCACCTTATGCTACAGGATATTTTATAGCATATGTTTCTTGTGTCTCATACGTAAAAATATCTCCCGCCACCTATCAAGCAATAGTTGCACTAGGAATTCGTCTAGAAACCATTCTCATGACGCGATACCTACAGCTAATATCCACGCCATTTAAATCAATAAAAATGAGTAAATTTTTTATCCGGAGAAATACAAAAGTTATACGTTTTTATAATATGTAATATAATTTTTCAATCTATGTTCAATTTGTTTTTTGCGCCTAAAAAATGTTGTTTTCTTTAGTTTTTTCCATTTTCAACTCTTTATTTGCAATTTCTTAAACAAGTTATACTTCCCCAAAAGCGAGCTTAGTCGAATATCTTTTCAATTTTTTCGCAATTTATGGGTTGTGTTAATTTTTTTTCAATTTTTCTGTTTATTTATGATAACTGGCTGACTCCTTTCGTTTTAAACAAGCAAATAAACCCAATTCCTGAAACGAAAATGATCATTAACAAACACAGAGATTATTTTATAAATTTGCACGTACGTTCGATAATAAAATAAAAACAATTAAAAAGTTCCAAAATTTAAATTAAGTTGCAAAAAAGGTTTAACACTCTCATAAAAACAAAACATTTCATGGACTTTTTAACGATTTTCAAAGATATTTATCAAAAGTTTGGTGGTCTTTCTGCTGTAAAAATTAAGAGGTCTGTCATTTTATTATCTTTTGCTTTTTGTTTTAATTCCAAAATTAACCCCATAAAATACCTGACCAAAACTGATAACATAACTCGTATGGTCGGTGTGGTAGCATTACTCTACCGCCAAAAAAAAATGCACAAATAGCAACAACTTAAATTTTTGATTTTATCAACAAACAACAAAATAAATGTTTTTTTTTATACAATTTTTGTTTTTAATCAAGATTAACTAGTTTTTGGCCAAAATTAACAGCAACAACAATTAATACCAGTCAAAAAGTCACACATACACAAAAATCGAACGTCCCCAGCAGCAACAATACCATTACCCAAAATTATTATTTTGTTTTTTTTTTTCTCCTTTTTTTTGCACAATTTTAACTAGTCAATAAAATATACTAACAACACGAAATTTGTTAAAAACACGCGATTTTGTTTGCAATTTATTTAAGCGCGCACAGTTAACTATTCAAAACAAATGCTCACAGAGAGCGAGGAAGTTCAGACGCATCCAGTGGACACGATCAGTGTTAAAAATCACCACTTGTTTTTCTCAATTCTAGCGCAGTAACCAACCGATCGAAAAAATGAACCGGATAAAGGCGACACGAAATAGTAGGCCGTAGAACAGTACAGATACGTTGCCACCAACCAATCACAACCAATAAGTTAAAGTGTCGAAGACCAACTGATTGTGTGGACTTGTGGCATTTCGAAAACAAAAGTTTTGCACTTTTCAAGTCAGAGACGGCAGCCACCAGTCAATGCTACCGCCACTGAGAGAATACAAATGAAAATAACCATAAGCAATCAAGGAGTGAGTAGGTTCAGCCCAACAATCGTAACAGTACTTGACGGAGCCTAAGTGAGTTAAGATAAACACAAATACAACGACGGCGATTGTCATGTTCCACAAAGTACAGTGGGACGAGAGTAGCACAAAATACCTTTTCCACAGGTAACTAACTCATAAGCGCCTTCATCGCTCTCGCCTGTCAGTATGCGCAAACAGTTACTGAAGTTATTTGTTTCTCTACATATTCCAGGCAACTTGTTGAAAAAAATACAAGGTGCGGAAAACGAAAAATTTTAGCTAAAAGAGATATACTCGTATCTCTTTACTAGACAGGAGGACCCAATTAGCAAAGCTTTTTAATTGAAAAAATCAACATTCCTTGTTGAAGGCAATCTTGGATATTTTGAGAAGGTAAAGATACGGAAGAAGTAAAATAGGAAACTTGTGTAAGAAAGAGCATTCAAAAATGTATATCAAAAATTAAAAAAAAAATTAATAAATGTAAATTTTCTGTAGGCTACGATTTAAAAAAGAATTTCAAAACTGGCTAGATTTTTTTAAAATAGCTTTAATTTTTGCAGGTAATGTAAAATATTATCAGCAACAAATTGGGTCGTAGGTGAAATTTTTGAAAAAAAAAATGGGGGTTCAAACATACATATATTGGCCAATTAACGTAATTTAGATTTTCTGTAGAGGGAAAATAGCGCAACAGTCAAAAATGTTCGTTTCGTTCGTTTCGTTCGTTTGTTCGTTTTTTTTTTTTTTTTTTTTCGTAATCGTCATGAAAAAACCTACAATTTGTGCACCCACATGTGTATATTTCCCAGGTTTCAATTTAATTTTCATAATTTTTAAAGAGAACATTTGTTATTTTTTCTTTGAAATATTTTATAATTTTCATCCTTCAAAGATGGCAGCATTCGTTTAGGGAACATTTCTTTCATTTCATTTCATGACAGTTTCAAGGTTTAAAACATTTTGAAATAGGTTAGAAATTCAAAGTTTTGTGTATCTTCTTTGAAATACTTGAGGGGGATCAAGATTTCTTCAAAATCACAAATCATTTATTTAAAAATTTTTGGTTTGATTCAAATGTTTGTCTTTTTATGTCCTGGCACTTTAATATAAGAAGAGTATTGATGGGGAACGAATACGTCGCAAGAGTTAATTATTTCTCATAGGTACATATATCAGATTTATTGTAGTTACAAATGCGCCCTCTGTCGCACACCAATTATGCTAATCTAGAAATTAGATTTTGTTTTTCATAGATGATTTTAAGTAAGTATGTTTTGGCCCAAAATTCTTCGACATAATCCATCACAAAGTCTCTCAATGTCAAATACTTGTTTTAACAAAAAAAGGCAATTAATTTTTAATTTTTAATTTCTTTTAATTTTTTTTACTTTAATTTAATTTTTTTTTTTTTTTTTGTTATATTTTTCCTTAAATAATTACCAATTATATGTTGAAGTCTTTCTTTGAAAATAGCTGACTTTGCCCCACAGTGCCAATAACAGTAATACAGAATACCAAACGCTTGCTAAAAATCTTAAATTCAAAATAAATTAACGGTCGTATAAATTTATGTTACCCTCTCAATAACTTTGCGCAAATATTCTCTTACATTACTCTGTTTCTCATCTGTCGTTCTCTCCAATCTCCCTCTCTCACTCTCTATGACAAAATTCTATCTATATTTGCCTGATCTGCCAAAAAAAACCGTAATTTTGTTTTGCTTGCAAACAGCTGATATCCATCTCAGAGAGAAGTCGTCTTATTCTTTAGATCTCTCGAGCTTGAGTTACTGTTTAATTGGAATACTCTGATATCAAATACAAATTTTTGTATAATTATTTGTAGTTTCTCTTTTTCTGTTTCTTTGATAACAAGTGTATTTTAAATTATTTGACAGTATTTTGTTCAGAAATAATACAAAAACAACTAGACTCTTGAACAAAATTCGTCTAGTCACTGTGTTGTTAAGATAATCATTTTAATTTGTGAGTTTTTATAACGCTGATATTACGAAAAGTTCGATAATTAAAGGAAAAAAGCACAGTTACTTTAATAAATGCAATATTGATTTACACTTGTTTGATTGAGATAATGATTTGTATGTACATGTGGTTATAGGAGAAAGGTTTATTATTCCCAATCATACTAAATGTTGTATGAATTACAACCGGAAACGCTATTTAATATTAGCATGTGTAATATGAAACATAACCCGTTTGCCATAACAGGGAATATTTATTATAATCCCATAAATACAACCCAAAAAAAAAAGGTCATAAGAACCTAATCAAGTGCCAATAGAGAGCGTAGACCAATTTTTGTCTAAAAATGTAAAAAAAGTTAACGTAAAACTTTTTAATACACCATTTCAAGTGGAAATTTAGACATTTTCGCTTAATGTTTAGACATATATTGTTATTAAAAATGCTTATTGACTAGATATTTTATTACTGCTATGCAACGCTAGTAAGAAAAATGTGGCGCTATTATCAGAAATTTTATAAAGAAATTAAAGGGATTTAAAGAAATATTTAGCTGAATTTGTTACATTTATTTAACGAATCTGCAACAATCATATCTATTTTCAAATAGCACCTGTTTATGTTATATGCAGATAGTCGAATTTGAATCAGAAAAATATTGTTACATGATCAATTAAATATGACTTCAGAAATGAGAAGTTTACAGAAATAACTAAAATTCATCTACTTTCTTCATCAGCGTTATATTATATAGAATTATAATAGAATTATAATATAAGCATTTAAAAAAGTTCGATCTATTTGGTGGAATCGGCTTTATTTCTAGTATTAACGGCATGTGTTGTAGCAGGAGAATCCCATAAAATGACAATGTTAAGCTAAAACCCGAAATTTGTGCATACATATATTCCGTTAAGAACATATTTTATGTATAAAATTTAAACAAATATTTAGCTGAAAACATTACGCTTGGTATTTGAACTGTAAATATGATGTTCACATTATAATAATTGCCATAACAACAAATACTAATTATAATAAAAAGGTTATGAGAACGTAGTCAGTTGGCAGCAGGAAAAAATGTCTGGACTGTCAGTTGACTGAAATAGCGTTTTCTTAAATTCCGGCAAGTGCTAAAACAGAAATAAATATATGATAGCAACAACATGTATAAAACTAGATGTATAACAACAAAGGATAATAAAAGGGAAGAACGATGACCTGGAATTTTCATGATTTTTCTCAGTGATATATGTACATATTTTATATGGAAAATTCAAAAATAATTTAGCCCAATTCGAATGAAAAAATCGACTAAACCTCATAATGTTGGCAAGTAATTCTCAAACATTTGGACAAATATTTATTATTCCCAAAGTTTACGTAAGGGGTATACCTAACCTTATAAATCCAACGGCATACGTCGTCTTGACAACGTAGTCAGATGGCAATAGAAAATAACATAAATATACAGGCTTTTACCTAAAGATGTAAGAAATAAGAAGGTTTAAGTTTAAGTTAAAACTTATTCACTACAAGATTTCAGTTTGAAATGAAAAACTTGTCCAATCTACATTGAGAAAATATAATTTCATAATGAGAAAATGTATTATATACACGAGTATGTTATTAGAAATGCTACAGACGGGATATATGGCTATGAAAAGTGTAAAGCTTAAAACTTGAGCTCGTATATTTTTCCCCCGGTTGTATATTATATTAACAGAATTGAACAAAATTAGGTGATTTTGATACATTTACATTTCATATTTGAATCGAAAGTATAATGTTCACTTACAAGTAGCAGGAGGAAATATAGTATTCACCCATCTGAATTTGTGCAATCCTTAACTATTACAGAAATGCTTATATGTGATCAAATTTATATAGCTAATTGTATGGCTAGGAGATTGGGAAGTATAAGCGAAAAATATGACTTTATATATTTTTCTTCATTAGTGTTACATTTTATGCATAGAAATAAAAAATATGTAATCGAAAATGATATATTTGATACCTTAATCGATAAAATAATATCTAATTTAGTAGTGTCTTAGTGTTGAATAAAGTTATATTCGACTATCTGAATTGGTATGTTCTTACATTTTGTTAAAATATTATTGCGGAAATACTCCTGTATGATCAATAATTTGCATTAAACAGGTCACATGATTGAATAAATAACAATGCTAAGTCAAAATCTAAAATTTGTTTCAATAGCACGAGTACGGTCCCAAACTAACCCACCCGCCGTGAAGATGGTGCCAGTAATTTGAAAAAAAAAAAAATATTTTGGTGAAAAGTGACCGCCCTACTCGTATACAGCATATGTTTTAAGTTTCAAGGCGCCACCCTACTCGTATACAATATATGTTCTAAGTTTCAAGGTGCCACGTTGTTTAGTTCAGGATGTCCGTCGGGAAGGTATAATACTTTGTTTTGCCGCCATTTTGGTAAACATTAGTCTTGACAGTTCATATTTGACAACCTTGAAGTAGAGACGTGGCAAATTTATTATAGACAAATATTGGAGAAACCAACGTGTTTTAATCATTAAAACATTATATCAAAATCAATCGTCGGTTACTGTGACGATGAGAAAGTTACGTGAAATTTTTGGGAGAAACAACGTGCCAACAAGACGCACTATTTATCGTGTAGTGAATGATTTCGAAGAAAGAGGGTCTGTAGCTGATAGGGCCAAGCCAGGACCACAACGTACTGCTGCTCATGAAAGTGTTCTAAACAATCTATCAACCTCAATTCGACGCCGTGCTCAGGAGCTTAATCTTCAAAGAACAACTTTGATCACAATTTTGCACAAGGATTTGCATTTGTTTCTATTTAAGATTCAGTTGACACAAGAGCTTCTTCCATAAGGCAATTAAGCCGCCGTACATATGTCAATTAGGCTGTTACAGTTCGCCCATGACAACCCCCTTTTTAATGACAAAAAACCATAATGAGTGACGAGGCACATTTTCATTTGAATGGATATGTGAATAAACAGAATAGTCGGTTCTGGGCAATGGAAAACCCTCAAATTATTCATCAGTAAGCTTTGCATCTATTAAAGTGACAGTCTGGTGTGCAATTTAGTCAGGAGGAATCATTGGACCTTACTTTGAAACTGAAAACGGCGCAACGGTAACTGTCAATGCGGAGCGATATCGTGATACGATTGAAAACTTTTTAACGCCACAACTGCATGCTTTGGGCTTGATTAACATGTGGTATCAACAAGAACGTGCCACATCGCATACAGCCAGGATTACAACGGAATTACCGCGAGACTTCTTTCCACAACAAGTTATTTCAAGAATAATGATTGGCCTCCACGGTCGCGGTCGATTTGACTGCTCCGGACTTCGTTTTATGGGGATATCTGAAAAGCAAATTTTATGCAAACAAACCAGACGCTTGAGCAATTTAAACAAAATATTCGTGATGAAATTAATGAAATACCACGTGAAATTTGTGAGAATGTAATGAAAAATGTGCTCAAAAGGGCTCGCATTTGTTAGGCTAACAGAGGCGGACATTTATCTGATATTGTATTCCATACATAGTTGCCGATATTAAATAAAACATTTATCAGTATAAGATCCATTCTCTTTCATTTAATCAAAAATTATAAACAAACAAAGTAGTATACCTTCCCGACCGACACCTTGTATTTTTATTTGAGCCATTAAAAGTAAACGATCTCAGTGAATTTGTAAACATGGACAAAACTGGTCACCATTTGAAAGGTGTTAGCCCAATGTTAAAGCCGAGCTAAATTCTACTTTGGGGAAATCTGCTAATTGGTATTATTTGAACCAAAAATATAATATTTCTTTAGAAATTGATGAACTGAGGTGGCTGAATTCGCTATTGAATATATTCAGTTTAGGTTTTTTTTCTAGTTAATAGTAAAAAATTGCCAATAATTAAAAATGGTGAGAGAAAAACCAGCTAACTGCTTTGGATAAGCAACAACTTTTCACAATTTCGTTGTCATTTCCTTTAATTTACACAAAAAATGCTGATAAAGGAAACCAAATCTCTTACAATATCCATAAATGGAAAAACATTCAGTTTGATTTAATATTATTTGAGTATGGAACATGGAATATAATAAGACTTTACGAATAATAAAATAGAAAAATCTATATATAATCTATCTATATCTATCTATATATATATATATAATATAAGTATACGATTGCAAAAATTAAAATGTTAAAATAAAATCTGAATTTTGTACTTTTCTTTTGTATTTGAATGGCATGTTCATCCATTATATTTATAAATCTCATCATATACATATGCATAAATAACAATGCTAAGCTAGCAAAAGTTAGATATATTAAATATAGACAATACATGAATATGGGCATACATTTTAATTTGTTAACAGAGTCAGATACTATTATATTTAGCTGGATGAATTTCAGTTTACTTCAATTTAGGTAAAGTTTTATTAAAAACTAATAAGGTGATTTGTTAAGAAACCATTTGTCACTTTTTCCAAACCCACCTCGTTATAAGATTATCATATACAGGTTTGTCAGCAAACATCACGATCACCCATCACCCGTCATCTATTATCATCTAAATCATTCGAGCCACTTGTAGCATTTTGATTCGAATTGATTACATGCGTTTCGATTTTTTTTCCTTTAGTTTTTTTCTAACACTTTGAGTTGAACTCGTCGTTGATATTGATGTTGCCGCCACCACCGATCTTGATGCCGATGGCTTCTTTGTCTCAATTGATCTTAATCACAAAGTGTGGAGACTTTCCGCCTTTTAAATGTCATTATGGACTAATGGAAAAGCGTAGAATTTCAATTTTGAAGTGATCAGAGGAAATACAACGAAGAATATTTAACGATCTATGTAGAATGTATAAGATCTTGTTTTTAGCAGTACAAGAGGCACGGAGTTTTTAGTGATTAATTTAATACCATACAATTCAATTCGTTGTTTTCTCGCATTGTGTTTCATAATTTGAAGGCAATTTTGTGTTTGAATTGATTAACTCGTTTAGTGCAACAGCAAATTTGAAATGATGCTTACATACGTCTTTTAGTCGTCTATAGAAACGGAAAAGGTGATTTAAACACAATCGATCATTTCATTTGGTCGTGAAGTCTTAGAACCTTTGTACGTTGCTCCCTGTTCTTTCCTAAACCACGATTTATTTTAATATCTAAACCGTTTAAATCACGAATTGGAACTGAGTATGCATAAGGTTTCCTTGAGCTCTCGCTAAGTTGCAAATAATGCAATTCATTTTAAAGGTGCTCTTTTTCATATTTAGAATTTGACGTTTTCCCCATAGTTGCTGTCGGTATATCTACTATATTTTTGCATTAATTTCTGCTCTTCATCCCAATTGATATTTATTTATGCTTGAAAAGTTACAGTCACGTTTGGAAGGGTATCATCCAATGATACTACCACAGCATACGTCACGTCACGCCACGCCACAATTGCGATTGTGCTACGGTGCCATGATAACGATTCTATTTGGTCGGATGTCTTTGTTCCTATTTATTCCGCTAGCGATCACAGGCAAATGCATTATAAAACGTATCATTGAAAATTAAAATTCAATATCGAGAATTTTTGGAGGGGGGCTTAGCAGGAGGAACTTTCTCAGGTGCTGATAAATATGCAGTCGGTGGATAAATGGAAATAGCTCAAGTGGCATAACAAGTGTGGATAACAACACTTAGAAATTCATTCGTGTATTATGAAGATGTCATGTGTATTTTATTTTTCTTTTTTTTTTAATGGGATGCATATAAAGATCAAAGCAGAAGCTTCTTAATTAAATCATGACATTTCAGGTTAAAAGTGAATTATCTCTGCCATTTAATATCACCAAAAATAAAAAAAAAATTATTTTTAATTCAAATGCAAATTAAGATATCGAAGTCAAGCTTTGAATTTAGTTTTTGCACTCAATATTTCGAAATATACTGAGGATTTTGTTAACTTTCCTCGAAGAATAGGTCATATGCTATGACTTGAGATCTCATATTGATGAATTCAGCGGGCTGAATTTGATAAGCCAACAATTCAACTAATGTCTTGTGGTACATACATACATGGATCTCTATAAGTTATCGGAAAATATATGACGTATAACAGTCAAGGAAACTCTAATAAAGATGTTTTAATATAGAGTTACACATTTAGTGGTTGCAAAACCGATGACTGTAAGCTGTTAAATAGTTGTCATCTGAAGTGTTATTTATTTAGTGAAAGATCTGATACTTACGAATAACGCATAAAATTTGATGAAACTTGCTACAAAAGCGGTGATTCAGACGTGGGCTTTCAATCGAATAAAATTTTCTTCAGCGATTAAGTTCATTTCTCACTCGGCGGTTACGTCAACAAGCAAAATTGTCGCATATGGGGCTCGAAGAAACCTGAAGTGACTGTGAAATGATGTGAAAGTGGAAGCCATTACATCCGGAAAAAGTGATTGTTTGGTGCGCATTGTAGTCGGGAAGTGTCATTGGGTCGTATTTTTTCGAAAATTACGCCGGTGGAATTTTAAAAGGACCCTCTGCTGCAACTAATCCAGAGGTAGTCATTTAAATGGCATTATATTTCGTGCCTGATGGCAAGGTCCAAGCATTATAATGAAATACAATTTTCATCGAAAAATTAGCTTTATGTGCGTTTTATTTTACTTTATTTTTGAAACCGAGAAATACATAATTCTATATAACAAAACTTTAATGAAAATATATTGTGCTAAACTTACTATTTTTGAT
>JAHXMU010000026.1:728536-771830 GCA_019455685.1 Philornis downsi
ATTAAAGTTTTGTGAAAGGGATTAAGCTATATGATGAATAAAATACATAACATTTTTTGTATGACTACAGAGATAAGATTGTTGTCGTGAGATTGAAATTGCTAATTGTTTGTCTTGCTAATGGCAATTTTTATAAGGACAATCAGGTCAAAATGTTACTGGCTGACACATACCGCTAATAGAGCAGGCGCTCGATAAGAAGAGTTTTCTCAAAATTCATACGTTTAAGGCTAAAAAACAGGATAAAAGAAAGCAAATCTCTTTTGTATGCAGGTAACTTTAAAATTATATCGCTTAAGTCATATTGAGCTAGCCTAACCAACATTGTCCGTAATTCAGCTAACTCAATATGTATAGGTAGACATGTTAAGCTACATTTTATGGGAATGATTATGAACCGCTAATAGCCTGCTTTGTAGGAAGATTTAAAAAAAAATATGACAGAGATTGTTATTCGATTATATGTTATTCGATTAAATACTAACCACTTATTTGATACTCAGCTACTGGAATTTGCATAATTTGCAATTCGGTTAAAATTTAAAGACGAACATAAAATTGCATACGCTATATAAAACGCAAAATAAAACTAGTCCGGTGCCAGTCGTTTTGTTTTTTCGTGAGTAATATCATTATGGGCTATTATATAAAATGAATAAATTCTGCTGAATTGTGAAGTTGTATACAAATTAAGAGCATGGTATATTAATTCCCATATTCGTTGGTGGAATCTGTGCTACTCATTCAGTTATATCTTATTATTGATTACTGCTTTATTGGCTATTAATGGCAGCGCTTAATTTATGAGAATAAATTTCGATTAAATTCGCAATAGTTTCCAGAACAAATAAGTAAATAATTAAAAATAAACAAAAAAAGGGAAAAGTTTGAAAAGTAATTATAATTATCAATTGAAATTTGCTGTTAGCTGAATTCAATCTATAATCTATCTACATATAAGCAAACTGAAAATAAGTGTGCAATAATAGAGGATTTAGTCCCCGGAATCTGTGAAATAACCAATTCAGCTTTACATCACATTTGTCTTCCTCTCTTTCCATTGTATAAACTCAACAGAGAATGAAATATAAGGGAGATTAAAATACTCAAAGTGCAGCCCCTGTATTTAGAATTGAAACAATATTCAACGGAACAGTTACTGCCTTAAACGCTTTTTCAGTGAAATGCTGAACAAATATAAATTACTCTCGGGCCCACATTGTTGCTTGTGTGGGATCATTTCCTACAAAAATTAGGGTAAGTAAAAAGGAATCCAAAATAATATTACTACGAACGGTGACCAACCGTTGAGTAAGAGCAACAACAATGGAACAATGGAAACAATTTTAGGCTACTTGAGAAGAAGCTGTAACCAACTCAGTTGCAAATATATTCCTAGATATTTTACCATTCTAATCTGCAGAGTTTAGACTTTGAAGATTTTGTTTAAAAGTAGCTTTCACATCTTTGTCTCGTATTCCAAATACTACATCATTTCTATGGTCTATTCAGCTATCCGCACTTTAGTTCTTTAGAGTTGAATGTAAAGAATTTTAATAAACACCTAAGCGATAACTGAATATACGTTTGTTAAGGTCAGGACTATGTTTAGAGTGGAAATAATTATCAACAATATAATTTTGGTTTAGCTGAATAATAAATGCAAAATAAACGCTACATATATTTTTATTCTAATTGTAATGGTTCAGGATTACAATTTTTCTTCAAATATTGTCTTACACCGTACGTTAGTTTTGCAGAGCTGTACAAAAGGAATTTTTATAAAAACCTAAGCGAATGCTAACTCTGATATAGAACATTTATAGTTCTGATGAATCTTAATGACCTACTGTGGTTAACAACACATTTTGCCTTATTATTTGTTCCCTTAAAATTCATTTAATTTCATTCGCAAATGAATTCTTACCCTGACTAACTGACAGAATATAGTTTTAAATGCGGATTAGAACTTTAAACTGAATGCAATAATTGCCATGAAATTTATTTTAACTTTCATGTTGTCTTAAAATGAGCGCGTTGAATAGGTGCGGGGGTTTCGTTAATCGAAATACTACTTTTGTTTTTACACATTAAAAGCATTTTCAGCAGCTCTGCGATATCATAGGAAAAGTGTTGGCTGAGTTTGACTTCTTCTAATAATTCCGCTAATCAAAAAAGCTCTAATTGTCGCAGGAATTGAATATTTCCACACAGTAGGTGACCAAACAGAAAAATACAACTTGCTGAATAGGTCAAATAAAGTTTATTTGTTGAATGAGCATGATTTATTATGGTTTTATTGCCATGCATGTTTATGCCATAACCTGAGTTGGAAATTTGTTGTCTTAATTGAAGCAATGACATCTTTTCCTTGCTCAAATATTGGATGGAAACTACGTCCGTTGGAATAGGGAATCTAACTTTTTATTTTGACTATACTTTATTAGCGTCAAGTTATCGTCGCGGATTTGGAGGAAACCATTATTTATCCAAGAAGGTCCTTCAATTGGTATTTAAATCAATATGAATTTCAAAGAAATGTTGTTGTTTTAAAATTATTTTGTTTGTTTTTTCTTAATGTTATTTTAAAAAATCTTCAACTATTCCAATTCTGCTCAAAAATTTAATTTTGTAAGGAGTTTTTTTTTCAAAGAAATAATTTTTTTTTTCAGAAAAATGAAACTTTCATGTCCTTGCCCCTTTCCATTGTCCATCAGATACCTAATTAAAAAAAAAAAACAGTATAAAATTAACGATGATTTATTTCATTCGGAAAGAATGATGTGTTTTGAAATTCATAATTAAAAAAAAAATAATATGTTCAACAATATGTTCATAACGCCCAAATCCAACAAAAAATATGTCATATCGTATGTTCCATTTTGGAGATTTATGGCACGGAAACTGGACGTTGTCAAAAATGTACTTTTCGTATCCAAAAATTCCGCCTATCAGAAATGTAAGCCCAAAATTTGATTCAGGGGCTCTACTTTTCAATTTTATTGGACACAATTTCTGCTCCATAGGACCCCAATATTATCATTGATTTGCTAAATTTGAACCATGTATTGCAATGTAATCCAAAATTGTTATCCTTCACTTACCACCATTCCCTCATAGCTTCCACATCGGGTGACGAATTTGTAACCCCTGGTCCGGGGGCAGATGATGCACTGCCGCCGGCATTTAAACGATCCCTTACGTTTAAGTGGTCTTTAGCCGCCACAGCGGCCGCATTTGTTGCTGACGGCTTGCACTCCAAAGCGGCCGTCAGCCCAACGCCTGGCGTCAAACGACCTGTGTTGGCGGAATGATTAATGGGGGTTGAAATAGCGCTGTTGGGCAGACCGTTGATTTGCGTAGATTTTGACATAACGATTTTAGATTATTTGCCGCTGATATTATCAATTATTTACCAAATGTTTGGCAGCGTCGCAATAGAGGTTAACACAAATCTCTGCTGTCGCACTTTAACAATACAGCACCAAAAATGTGGATAAAGTACACAAACAACAACAAATTAGCGCCCGACATAGACAAGATAGTATGCTTACTAATCGTATGGCTAACACTAGACAAATGGCGTGGTCATTATTATTACTAATGTTTTTTTTAGCTATTGGCTTGAGATAAGGCTATTGGAATGCTAAAGATCTAAATGGGGTGTTCTTCTGTTTTATCTCTGCCAACGTTGCTTCTATTTTCATATCATTCCTTTGTGGATTATTTGGTAACAAAGCCAGCAATCAAAATTCAAACCAATTAACTCTTGACCAAATTTGCACTGCACTTAGCACACACACACACCCACACGAGAACACACTAGCACTCATTTCCACTTAAACTCTTACTTTGAAACTGACCGTCGCGTTTTACACTCTCTTTTTAATTGATTACTCTTTCATGAATTTCTCTGATTTTCACTACTACACTTGTCAAATGACTTCTTTTGTTGTTGTGCGATAAATGAAAAAACTGTAAAGATTTCACTTTTTCTGTTGCGACTTTGCTTTCCACCGTTTAATAACTGTGTAATTGATTCTTGTGCAACTTTTTCGACAGATTTACGCTTCTTATTCGAACGATTTCACGTTTATCGCATTATTGTTGCTCAGGAAATTCTGCACATATTTTACTTAGTAGTTTTGTTTAATTCGACGAGGATACGAATATAAAACAACAAGAAGAATTCAAAACACATCTACCGAATACAAAAGAGAATATTGAAATGTGTCAGCTGTCAGCTGTATGGCTGATGGAGAACCAAGTCGAGCTATGGATGTACGTGAATTGCGCCGTCGATGTATGACATTAACTTCCATAAGCCGCCGTAATTCTGATCAAATAACATTTTATTTAAATCTTGTATGAAGATGAATAACATGAATGTAAGCGCTCTAACGAAAGCTCTGGTCAAGGTGAACCCTAGGCAAACCTTAATATTTAATTAAGAGTTGGCCTTAACAGGGCATGTCTGGGCCCGCAAGCTAATAATATTTAGCAATATTTAAATTACTGCTCTGCGTTAAATTAATTTTTTTCATTTAAAAAAATGTTAACGTATGCAAACTTTTAAAAAGGAATATTAAAAAATAAACGTTTTTGTTAAAAAAATAAACATTGTTCTTTATTTTTGAAAAAGAAAGTTTATAGCAAAATTTTAATTCTCCAGAAATTTGAAATTTTTATAAAAAAAAGAATAAATATTGAAAAAAGGAACTTTGGAAAAAATATAATATAAGAAAAAATTCTAAGGAAGGACAATAAAAAATTTGTCTCGAAAAGACAATTATTGAAATAAATACACGAATTAAGTTTTAATTAAAAAATGAAATTAATTAAAGCGATACAATATTTCAAAAAATGTAAAAGTAAGCGTATTAAAAAACTAACACAAGGAAGTATTTTTAAAAATCATTTCTGGGAAAAAAATAGTTTTTAAAAAATTTGAATTGGAAGGATGTACAATTTTTCATAATACACATTTTTGAAGGCAAAATTTAAATATTTTAGAAGTTGCACAGGTAAAAATGTTCTTATGATTAGAAAAAGCTTTTATAATCTTTGGATTTTTTCAAAAAAAAAAAATATTTTATTGCAGATAATTTAATATGTATTTTTTTTATGATGTATTTTGCCACCAAGGTGCTGAAAAAGTTTTTCTGCTCAGAGCTATAACCAAAGAGAATAATTTTCCAATCTGTATGGCCTCAACAAGGTAGTATGATACATAGGCAACCCTGTTATGACAGAGCCGCTGCAAAATATGCCTCAATAAGCCGATTTCAAGAAACTCCGACTTTCATTGGCCCCTAAGCACTCTTGCTCTTACAATACCTTAGGGAGGTTATTTAATCACAATTATTTTTAAAAGCCCATTATAAATATTTAACCAAAATGAATAATTGTTCAGGCGTAAAGTTGGGCAGCTGCCAAAAAGTTGGTCAGCCAGAAGCTTACATACCTTTATACACCACGGTAACAAATTTACCAATTTATTTTAAGGCAAGTGGACGCAGTAAGTACATACTAAGTGTATCGAATTACCTCAAGCCCACAAATTGGGTGGTGCCTTTCTAACGTATCTGCGTGAATTACTGGCAGTACTTGTCAGAACTTAGGTTTTTAAGAGTTAAAATTTTATTCCATCAAATCAAACCACAACACTACAAAATTTAATTCAACATATAAAATTCTGTTCGTCCAATTTTAACAGACCGGAAATCAACCTTTTTTGATAAATCACAATTTTGTAAATACTGCACTTTAACGCCGAAAAATGTGGCAACATTGCTTTAACAGTAATAAGAAAAAGACACGATTCAAACAGCTGCTTTGTTTCAATGTTATTTCTAAATGTTATTAACATAACAAGAACAAGTTGTCATAAGAAAATACTACTGAACATAGTGTTGCCATATCAAAAACAATAAACATAACGATTTAACTATTTGAAAAATTGTGTTTCTTAAACTCCTTTGTTTTGCGAGACTGTCTGTAGAAAAGTGAATTTAAGTCAGTAAAAATTTAAAAAAAAAATATTAGAAACTCATTTGTTCTATATAAAATTTATTTAAAACTACATTTGCTTTGTGAAGTGATTATCTTTTTACTTTGGTATATTTTGTAAATCCACGATATTTTTTTCAGTTAAAAAGTGATTGCGAACGTAATGAAACCAATAAATTGTTCAATTGAATTTTTGTTAAAAAAATATATTTCTATAGGAAAGCGAAAAAAACAAGCCAATTAATTTCGTTCGACAAGATTTCTGAAGAAAAACTCCTGAACAGGTTAAAAATTTACCAAAACAATGTTGACAAAATTTCAATCAATTTTTATGTACAAAAATATGTAAAGAAAATTTATCAAGGTTATGAGATTTTTTGAAGAAAAAAATTAAAAAAAATTTTGTAAATCAGCAAGTTATTTTTTGGATGAAATTGTATCCATAATAAATTGATTGGGATAGAAATTAGATAGCAAAACAAGGTATGTTTTTTACGGCATCTACAATAGTTTGAAAATAACTTGGGATATGTTTCAAGTTGCTGGTATTCAATTCGTTTTGCATAAGAGTGGAAAAAATTGAATATCTTTAACTACATGCGGGCTTTTATAAGAGAAAATCGTATTCGTTGTTCCATATACTTGTCCGATTTTAATTTTTTTTCAATTTTTTAACAAAATAATGTAAATAAACAAACTTGGCAACAGTGAATCACGAGTTTAAATGGAGATCGTATTCATTGCGTTTTCTTAATCACATTCGATTTTTCTTCGTATTCCTTTCTATGTATCCCGGAACTATTTTTAGGGTTTTCAAATTTATTCGTTACTATCGAATAAATGTTGCAAGAAGTTCCAGAAATTGTCGTTTTTTTTTTTTGCATATTAATAACAACAATTTGAACATATATATAACATAATAAATAACAAGTTAGCCTGGTATATTTAATATTTTTGGTAAATAATTTGATTATATTTTCTCACTAATCGTTTGTAATTCTCACATAAGATTAATCTATCAGGTTCCTCTGTTAGAATGCCATCTCCTTTAGAAAACCCCTTTTCAAAAGTATATTTACGATTTGTTTACGGGGATAGTTGGAGTTGAGTATTGGAAACTGGAAGCCAATCTAATTTAGAGATTAATCTTCAATCTGCATGACAACAAAACTGATTTTGATTGTTGGTTCTAGTAGAGAGATATCGCCCAAAAATATTTAAAAAAACGTAACGAAACCCTTAAAGCGAAATTATTGAGATTTTTCCGAGAGCTTGATAAACAAAGTACATTATAATTTTGTTGGTTTGTATAGAATCTGAAGTAAAGCATTACGTTGTGGCTTTCCAAATTTCATTTCATCGAAAACTAAATAAATAAAATAATAAAATAAAAAAAAAAAATAAACTTAATATGATATGACAAATTTAGTGACGCTTATAAAGTCACTGTATCCATTTGTTTATTATACATCTTTCCAAAACCATAAATCTATATCTATCTACTGGAACCAAATTTGTTTGTTAAGCCTTTATAGAGACGAATTTATATAAACGATTTTTTTTGTTGTTCTCAAAATATTCGAAATATATTTTGTTTTTGCAAAGAAAAATATTATAAAACCTATTGTTCTTCTTAATTAATTCAGCAGGCTAAACCGCATTTTTCTTTTCCCCCTCCCAAAAGCAGAGAAAAGAGTTTCTGTTTTATTTCCAAATTTTGTTTCGAATACTTTATGAATGAATGAATATTTCTTACATTTTAACCTTCAGTTCACTTTTGCGTTATTCATTCACAAAAAGCAAAAAAAAACAAAAAACAATCTCGCAACCTCCTCCAACGACCATTATGCACCACCACCAAGCACAGTAGTTGTCCACAGGAAGCAGTGGAAATTTACATATGATTTTACACATTTCAGTTCTATATTTAAACACAAATGGGTTATATATAGTATGAAAATTAATAATAAACGATTCCAAATACACGTGAATGAACACTTTTTCGGGATTCTGTTTACATACGTATGACCCCGGCTTCACTTTTGGGGAAACATATTTAAATAAGGGCGCACCACGTACCAAATGCTAGAATTTTGATAGAGGTAGTGTCCGGTATTGACCTCAAACGGAATTCAGTTCACATAATTTAGCTTTTTCGTCTGCATAGAGAGGTTGTTTTTTAGTAGTAGTTTTGACAGCTTCAAGAACATTTCCAGATTCTCTGGGGATAATGTGAATTTTACACTGTTCAGTAAGTTTATAGCTTACTGTTCTAGCATACTTTTGACGAAGACTTAAAAACAAATGATAAAATGGGCAAAATGCAATTAAATAAAAATTAGAGCATTTAATTAATTGAAATAACGCTAAACCAATTGAAAGAACGCTAATTTTTTTTCAAAAATGTCATGCCATATCATTTGTTTGGCAAAAAATTTTAAAAATGTGTTGGTGTGTGTGCAAAATACCACAAATACAAATTATGACAAATCCTACTATGTTAACATATATAGAAAAAGGTGGTGATGAAATTTGAATTTTTTCCATCAGACACAAAGAAAATTTTTTTAAGTGGCATCGCCAATCTCTTTTTTACTGATTTCCAGCACTGAAGTCGGAATAATGCACATTTTACGTCGCAATATGTACGATACTACATTTGTAAACTTGAAAATTTAGTAGTAAGGAAAACAAAAAAGTAATATATTTCTTTAAAATTTTACTATTTGTGTGAATATACGAAATTCCTTAATGTCTTAATCAATAATTCAAAATTATGGAAATTTCATATGAAAACATCTTGCGAAATGCCAAAAACCCATTCGGTTCTGAAAATAATGTAAATGGTTTTCACTTTTATTTCCCATAGAAAGCGCACGCAAAATCTACAAACGAAAAATAAACGGAACTCCGTTTGTGATCGACGCCAGCTTTAAGTTGTTAAAATCTATGGATTCAAAATGCAGTAAAATGAGTAATTTCTTGTTATAAAATAAAATGTTTACCGAACAATTAAGTTTGGTCTTTAAACTTTTTTTTGCATACAAAATGTTTGCTGCTATCAGAATTGCGGGAAATTTGTGAAGATGAAGGAAAGTTGACCAAATGAGAATATTTATATGATTTTATGTACAAGCTTTCTTCATGGGGAACAGAAGTTTTCGCTTAAGCTGCATACTACGTCAATACCGTAAAACAAAATAGTGACGAAAAAGTGTGCGAACGAAATACCGTTAAAAGGATTTGCATGCATTTGGCATAGGGAAAACTTTGAGTTTGATGGCAGTACCGCACTTTACCTAAATAATATTAAGTTTTAAAATATCCGGCTTGAAGGACCAATACGTTTCTTGCATCAGTGCACATCGCCGTAAGGATGTCATGAGTTGCTTTCTTTTTCCACATAAATGCCAGTTGTTGACGTTAATACGAAAACCATAGAAACCTTATGTATCTGAATTTTACTTGCTAAAAAATTGATATGAATATGATAATTTGCAAAAACTCGAAATAAAAACAATTTGCTTATAAAGTCCCACATTCATTTTCTTTAAGCGTTAATTATTTATTTATTTTGGCTTGTAATTTAAAGCCTTCCAGCCAATTATAAGTAAATCACAATAAGCAACAATTCATCTATTAGAGTTAAAATGCTCAATAACATAAATTAAAAAAAACACGTTATAAAAATTAAATATTAAATTTATAAAAACATAATGTGATTTTAAAGAAGGTACGATTATTAAAGACAAAAAAAAATATGAGAAAAGACTAATTTAACAGTTAGAAGTTAATCGGTATATAATCTTGAAATATAAGATGATCGCTATGTAATAAAGGCTGCTCACAATTTAATTTAAAACAAAATTTTACAGGAAATTCTGAAAGTGTTGCAGAATCAGCACATAATTTAAAACATTTCAAATCGGTAGTAAATCGCAAATTCGTGCTACTCTTACTACAAAAGCGCGACCCATGAGTGTGGTTATATTAGAAAGAAGATGCTGCTAATTACGAGAGGAATGTGAAAAATTAAACGAGTTAAAAAGAAATTGAGAACTACACAGTCAAACAACTTCATAAAATAACAACAAACACCTCAAATCGGTATAATTTTTAAAACCACAGCCCAAGAAATGCTTAACATACGGTGTTATACGACCACGACGCCACAGTGAATACAAATATCGCATAACTCTATCAAACGCCATTTGAATTTTCTTCATATTATGTTTATTAGTGCCACTATATAGCTCTAAACAATATAGAATACTAGGCATGATATAAGCATGGACCAACTTTTCCTTAATTGATCTAGGCTACACTAAGTCAGTGTTATAAAAACGTCGAAGTCAATAGTTTAAGCGCCGGACTACATTATCCACAGTTAAAGCTTAGTTTGTTATCTAAACTACTCCCAAATAATGTACACTGTGGACCACTTCAATACGTAGGCCACGCTAAGATAAATTCAAGGTTAAATCGTGATTAGAAAAAAACATAGCTTTTGTTTTTGGATCATTGATTAAGAGTTTATTTTCCGTCATCATAAGCAGATCAAATTCAATGCATAATTAATATTACTTTGTAGGGCATCAGCAAACTGATATTCTCCCTTAAAGAGCAATTGTATATCATTGTACATTTGTTTAATATTATGAAAAATAACTTTATTATCGTTTTCCTATAGAAATCCAAAAATACAAAATTACAATAATAGCACAGCAGGTGTAAAATATTGAATATATACGTTTATTGCTTGAAGTGTTTACACTTTGGGAATTGCAGTAACTTCAATCCAAACTGAATTGTTAATGTATTGCAAGTTCAAAATAAATTATTTATTTTTATATACAATCGGGGACTCCGTTACTTAACAAACGATGTTAAATTCATTATCGTTTTATCGACAGGACAGTTTTGTAAAAGTACTTAACTCAATTGATGGCGTATAGTGATATCATCAACCATTTCCAATAGTTCAAACAGTTGAAAAGTTTGAAATAGTTTCAAAGTTTATTTAAAATATCAAATACGAATAAGACTGCCGAATACCTTTTTTATAATTAGTTTTACTAAATTTAAGCTAATCATAGGCAGCACATATACACACAGTTTTTAATGAAATTTTGTGCAACTTACCGAAATTGATTCCTTTTTTCCAATAAATCTTGAACTTTGTTCCTTCTTAGCGGCAGTGGCGAAGCTCCCGGAGAACTTTGTTCTTGTGATTCCGCTACCATGGTGCGGGCCATTATTAAATCTTCTTCTTTCATTATTTTAGATTTTTATAGGAGTTAATTTGAATTTCAAAGTATCCTCTGCCTACAATATAGGATTCTGTATTCTGTTTTAGTTAAAATATAAACTAACAATTTCTCGTCTTGTGGTTATTGAATGTAATGACGGAAACGTCTTTCAACACAGAATCAAATTCTGAGTTGTTTAAGTCAAGAACGGGTGGACGATCTATGTTTGGACCAATAACTATGGCTTGCTACTATCCAAGCCATAGTTATGAAAGGATTTTTTTACGTTTTGCACATCTATTATTCTTTTTGCTCAAAGCTAATTTCTAAGTTTTTATTGAAATAATTAATTTAAATATACAATTTAAGCGCCATTTTGTTCCATAAACTTCAATACAGGACAAACTCAGTTTTTAAGCCCTCATGAGTTCTTAATGATTTTATATTTCAAAAAATTTAGACTTGGAATAAATGAAAACTCGAATGTGCCAGATTATAACTATAAATTGGATACCAATAATTTGTAGTTTGGTTGAAAGTAAGGCACTACCGTAAAATGCCGCCAAATTGACAACAAAGACCTTAAATAGAAACACACAGTTTTGACTTCATAACGGTTTTGATTTTGTGCTCATTAACCTCATTTGGCTAATCGCTGCACTGATTATGTTTGAGCGCGAAATTTCAAGGACAGAATTTTAGAATTTCTGTTAATGCATTCCAATCGTATACCCCACAAGTATTACGGCGTGTTTTTTTTTTTAAATAAAAAAGCATTTAAAATTTTTAAAGATTTTTAGTTTTTAAATCGATCAAAAAATGAAAAAATTTTCACCATTTTTAAAAAATAAATTTAATATAATAAAAAACAATAATAACTTTTGTGCAATTGCAAATTTTTTCACTTTACTACTACTTTCACTACTATTGCAGCTGTCACCTGTGCTCTCTTTCTCTTTTACTATGATTTCAAATATATTACAGTGTTTTAAAGCGAAAAATGTGTTCTTACAAAACTTAAAAAAATAAGTAAATATAGTAGTTTTTCGAATCCCACTACCAAATTTGGCTTAAATGTGTGAAAGCATTTGTAGTTTAATACAAAAAAATTTCAAGAAATTCGACGATGTCACTCAGTGAAAAAAATTTGTTTAAAATATTAAATCTCAAAAATCGCATACAAGCCCACTGTGCTCATTTTTTTCGTATTTTTTATTAGATAGCAGACCAAGAAATAAAAAATTAAAAAAAAATTTTGTTCTATTTGGACTAATATTGAAAAAGTTATGAGTATTTATATGAACACAGTTTCCTTATAATGCGATTATTTTAAACTTCAATATCTCTGTAACCAGTAACCCTACAAATCTGAAAATTTACTGAGGCATGCTGTTGAAAAGGGACATAAGCATAGTAAAAAATGAAACAAATCAAAAAAAATTCTTTATGCTGTCCGGTTTGACTTGGAATGCCCCATATATAGATTTGCTTTTGATTCACTATAAGTGCTAGAAATTGACTTCTGTTTTATTACTTGAAAATTTAAAAAAAATTCCTATGCATTTGCAATTTTTTTGTTTCTTTTGTGTCCTTTGAATGTAACAATTTTGCTAATTGATTTAATTATATATTTTTTTTTTTTCAAATTATCACTTTCATAGCGCAGTTGGGTATAAGGTCATCGATAAAGTTCACAGAGTTTATTAAAATGTATGTCTTACTTTTTGTAAAAACTCTGAAAGAAACAATTTCAAACTTCCACTTAAAATTTGTCCCAAAAAACTCAATTCATTTCGAAAAAAAATCCGCCACTCTTTGCGTTCCACTTATTTTAAGGCATTCCCATAAGATCAAATGTTTGATATCCAGAGAATTTATTAGAATCAAAGAAAATTCCTTTGTTTTTTTTTTTTGCTTCTTTCGTTTTTGTTTACACCATGTTTTTATTCAATTTCAACACATAATTATGATACAACATAAACTTGACCATGTGTTGATATCACAATTTATAATATATCCAAATTTGTGTTAAGTATGCACTACATCATAAATTTCTTTTTGTTTATAAATATTCATTTATAATATATTACTATATATTATATTAATTAGCCAAATGTTTGAGTGTTATTTACACACTGCTCGGTATTTTTGTTGTATTTCTTTCTATTTTCTTTTACATCTATTCACGTTTGAAGTCAAAATTCAACTGATGCGTCCGAATGCATGAATTCTCTAAACGATTCTGAAATAAAAAAAAAGAAACAATACAACAACCACAACAAATATTTTTGCTTTTTGTTAAACCAAAAAGTAAAATATATTAAATAAGAATGACAATAAAAAAACGCAAACCAAAACGTTGTATGGATGAAAAACAAAAGCAAAAGCAACAAAATATTTCAGAAAAAACGTTAAATAAACTATCAGTACAACACACGAGAACAACAACAACAACAAGAAGCAACTGAAAATTTAACTCTGTATATAGTCATGTACAATAAACAGAAGCAACAAAAAACATACGATATTTGGCCTGTAGAATGCTTGCGGGGATTTTCGCTCTGCTCTGCTACAGGCAACATAAAGAAAATGTGTTGGAATGGAATGGAAATCATTCTAAAGGCAGTATGGATCGGTATTCGGGACACACTATAAAGGAAATTGTTGTACAATTGCTGTGAAAATGTGTGGGTGCGGATATGGCTTTGCACTGGAGCAGAAATTCAGCTGAGGGGAAATCGGAGGAGGTACGACACCATATACATATATAGGTATGAATCGGCGTAGACTTGAAATCTAATTGGACAAAAGTGCAAATTTCCGATTTTATTTCTAAAAGTATCAACTCTTAAAAAAAATATCACAAAAAGTTGGTTAATAATTAAAAAATGTAAAATTTTAATCAAAAATACTCATATGAAGCTACGAATCGTGCTACAAACACAAAACGGGGCCTATGGAGTTGAGGGAGTTTTTTTGCCCAGAACTGCGACGAAGGCGTATCCGTTTCAACAGCATATGGTTCCACAAAATGGAGCAACTGTTTGGAGCCAACGAAGATTCCCAAACAAGTAAATATCCAGAAAATCCACTTTCTGCAAGCTCCCAAGATTACCTAACCTGACCGTACCAGACTTTTTCAGCTGTCGCAAATGCGTGAATGAGCGCGGAGATCATTTGTGGCCTATATAAAAAAGTAAATAAATGAAATACATTGACAAATAAAAACCATTTGAATTCCTCATTGTATTCAATTCAGGCGCCACCCTATATAAACATACATTGTGTCAAAAAAAAATTATAGGGAATTGGTCACACATAAAACATTTATTATTCACTTTATATTAGGCCCCCTTCAAAATGATACACTTATACTAACGAATAATAATCTAATAATGTAAATCATTAAAACATTTTTTAAACGAATTTTCAGAAAACACTTCAAGTCTTTATTGTCTTCTATCGACTCAAACTGGATGCTTGAAAGTAGTAATTTAAGCTTTTGAAAGAAAATAAAATCAGCTGGGCCACATCAGGTGAATACGGTCGTTGTTCGATGACATTTGCTGAATTTTTAGCCAGAAATTCGTTCACAATGGTAGCCTTGTGAGATGGTGCGTTACGGTATTGTAAAATCAATGAGTTCTCTTTCCACAAATCTGATGATCTGATCTAATTTGCTCTCATAAATGCCGCATAATCTTTTTTTCTGCCTGAACTTCTGGAAGAATTTCAAGTACACAACACTGCGTTGATAAAGGAAATCGGTCAATATTGTTTTGACTTTCAAGTGATTTATTCGGTTTCGCCTCAGTTGGAAGTTGGCATTCCCAAGCTTGTTGAATGGTTTGTATGTCAAACTCGCAATTACATATCTCATCACTAGTTATAAATTGTTTTATGAATGTGGGTTTGGAATTGAGTCTTTCTCACTATTATGTCTTCAACGACTTTTCCGCGACTGAGCTTTTCAAGAAAATTCAAGTCTTTCAGAACTAGCCGAGGGGCAAACTGTTTCATATCCAAAGCAACAATATGTCCTGGTACGAATTGATTGCTGAACCACAGAAAGTTCGGCAGCTATTTATCTCATCCTTTTTACTTTATAGATGTTAATTTCTGTTGAAGACATTAATGATCGACCAGAGTGAGGCAAATTTTCCACCATATCTCGACCGCTTTTGGATTCACTGTAGTACCGATATGCATGTGTTTCTGATAAACTCCATTATTCATAGTAAAACTTCTTTAATATTATCAGTCATTCGTCACACGAAATTCCGTTTGGAATACAAACAAATTATTTTTTTAATGTTTTTGTCCGTAGTAAAAATCTCAAAACAGGCTTGAGATAAACGGATAAAATCGAGTGTCGATATAGAGGAAAGTTGTGCCAATTTAACGACAAAACCCATTTGGCAATTTTTGAAAGGCAGGCTTTTTTAAATGATCAATTCCCGATACTTTCTTGACAGAATGTTTATTCTTGATCGTCCCAAAAATCTATGTCGATCTTAGCGTGTCCGTCCATACGGTCGCAGGTTCATTTATAGCAGGATACAAGTCGCACTGCTAAGCTGGTTTTCGAATTATGCGAATTTTTTGACACTATTTGGAAATTTGGAAAAAAATGAGGTCATTTTAACTTTTGGGCACATTGTTTTCAAAATATGCCAGATTTTTTAATTTTTCATATTTTGAAGCAATAATGAGCATATCTTACAAAAACTTTAACGCGTTGTCACACACATAAATGTTGCTCTCATGAGTTACTCATGCTGCATCCGTTAGTCATGGCCGTTACCATTATTGGAAATCAGACGTTGCTTATTACTGTGACTCATAAGTAGAGACTTATGAGCAGGGGCTGGTTCATTTCTCTTATCTGCGACTCATGAATAAAGGCTTTTGCGCATTACTTATGAGCCAATTACTGATTACTCATCAAATGCGAACCCTGCTTGCAACTAGTTACTTGCGCGTCTGACCCTTGGCATGGTACCATAATAATAACAAATTTTCAGCTTCCATAACTTTCATTCTTTTTCCACTTTTGTTGTTGTTGTTTTAAATGTTGTGGTGTTTTAATGGAAAACAATATTTTGTAATTCTGTCGGGTTTTTTAAGATATTTATTTACTGGCTTGCATCCTTCAAAGATATTTGTTGACAAACTGTAGGGTGGTGACAAAAAAATAAAATTTATATGAAAAATTCAAGAAAATAATTTACATTTTTGAGAATTTCGTTGTTGCTTGTGTTTGACGTTTTTTTTTTTGTTTTTCTTTTTTACTTTTGTATATCTAAGTTTGTACTCAGAAATCTGTTAAAAAAACAGTACGAAATTCTGCGGGGAGATTTTTTTTTTTTTTTGTTTTGTACATGTGCATATTTGAACAGTACATCTGAGTTCTCTCTTTCCAAACATTTGCATATTAACGCAAAGACACAATGTATAATGATATCCCAAATATTTGCTTTACAGTGCTTCAGCTCAGCGGACAATCTATGGGTGAATACATGGGCAATCATGAATAACATAGGTAACAACTGAGATCTCATTCCTATGAAACTTCACATTTGCTATCAATTGATATTATTTATAGACAAAATCAGTGAGAAGCCGTACAGATAATTTCCATAAATTGAGAGGGAAGTGAATAGATTTAAATTAAGTGCCGGAATTGCGACGTTGCGGATCAGAAGTTTGCACTGATGTAAATGTGTACTTCGCGGTTACCTACATGAGAGTAAGTTTTATAAATTTGAAATGTATTAGCATATTCAACGGAATTAATTGAAACAGGTTAATAAATATGCCATAACGTTTACAGTCGGTTTTGATTTTTTTTTTTTCGTAAATCAATGTGTTCTACTTATAGAGGAGTGAATGTGTAGTTTCTAATAACATGTTCTGTGTTAAAAGGGGGGCGTGGTTGATAACTATTACATTTTATAATATGCATATACTGTTTTCAGGGTTGCAGTTAGGTTTACCGAAGTCCACTTGGTCGGATTTGGGAACATAATATGAAATATAGTTAAATAACTTTACGTAAAACTAACATTTTGTAAAGGAGTTAAAAACTTGGTTCTTGAATGTTTTAAAGCATCTATATGAAATTAGAAGCTCATTCTCTGTTACAATTCTTGTTTTTGTTTGAAACAGTTCCTATTATTAAAGGATAGTATTGCTCTCATACGGAATTCTATTTAATACACAAAATATGTATGTACGAGTATGTTTCAGACGAAAGTTGATACCCTATGCAAAATACTTGCAAAACCCTCAAACGAATTTCTGTTTGCAAAACTATAGTGTGTCACATCTGACAAACTTTTCGATATGTCGAAGTTCTTTTAAGAAATGAAGCTCCATTGATATGTCTTCAAAGAGATTTTTCTATGTAAAAAGGAAAGTACATTCCAAAAAATTTGTCATTTTTGAAATTTGCTTTCCAAGGCAATTTTATTTATATCAAAAGACTATCTTAAAACATGTGTTTGTATAGAAAGATATCTTGCCTAACAGTCGTAGAAGGCACTTCGCGTAGAAGGCATTTTTCATAAAAAGCCATAAAAGACACTTTTTATATAAAGAATCGTCATGTAGAAAAATGGAATAAAAGGTGCTTTTCATTTAGGAAAGTTTCAGATAAGGCTTTTCTCCTGCAGAAAAGTGTCAGAAATGATACTTTTCTTATGGCTTTATAATGAACATTTACAAAACGGAAATGTCATGGATGACAGTTTTTATATGGAATGTGCCTTAGAAAACACTTATCGCATGGAAAAGTGCCATGGAAGACGATTTTCATATAAACAAGTGTCATTGGAAGACACCTTTCATATAAAAAAAGTGCAATGGAAGAAGCTTTTCATATCAAAAATTGGCTTGGGAGATTCTTTTGGAAAAAGGGTGGTGAAAGAAACGTTTCACATAGAAAAGTGTTGTTATTTTTCATATGAAAAAGTGTCACGGAAGAAGCCTTTCATATGAAAAAGCGTCATGAAAGGCGTTCACAAAAAAGTGTTAGTGAAGACAAGTTCGTTAGCCGTTCTGTTGCTACGGCAGTGTAAAGTTGGCAACGCTTCGAGCACATGCTCCTGAAGAATGCTTAAATTAATTTGTTGGAAATTAACTATGAGCTTTTTCAACTATTTAATGCAAAATGTTTTCGGTGCACTAAGTTACACATCGTTTTCGTTCATTTTTCATAGAGTAAATGTATTTATTACAATATTTTTTAAAAATATAATTATCCTTTCACAATTTGTAATTGAGGAGTTGCAACTCATCGGGGTCACACTGTGTTGTGAATTAAAACGGAAACTGTATTTTATAAATCAAATTTGTTTCCAGAGCGAATGAATTCTTTCCTTTTTTTTTTTTTTTTTTTTTTTTGAAAACACGAAATATCAGATCAAACCCTTGTAATGCAATGTGATTGCAACCGTATGTTTTTATTTTCTCATACAAATATCATCTGCAAAGCCGAACGAAATCTTAAAACAAAAAAAAAAACAGGTTTTCAACGGAAATGTGAGTGACTTATGAGTATGCAGATATGTAATATCGTCTGGCGATTATAAAGTACTGATAGCCGTTTACTTCAGGCGGCTTAAGTTCAACAAAAAAAAAAAACCTGCATATAAATTAGGCAATATCCCGAGTAATTTTGAGGTAGATTTTTAAAATTAAATTCAGATTAAATCATTTTTGAGATTAAATCAAAACGAAAACACATTATTTAAGTAATCAGTATGAATTTGCATATATTTATTAACCAGCAGTGCAGACAGTAGGATATTAACACGCAACGCCTGTTAACGAAATTTTTCGAATGTTGCTATTGTCGCTATTCACCTATTTTTTTTTTTTTTTTATTTAACATCGCCAACAAAAAAACTCTAAATACTGACATTATAGTTCGATTAATTGAACATTTACGAGCTTAAATAAGTAAACTAAGGTTAACTACAAATTAAGCTAAACACCAACAAAACAACAGATAGGCAAGTAAAAAAAAAACGAAAATTTCAATTTGAAAATTCTAATATACTTTGACGTTAAATTTGAACCAAACACACACATGCAGCACATAGAAAGGTAGAATTCTTAAGACAGACAGCGCATTTGTTTGATAACTCATTGCTCTAGAACAACGTTATACTAAAACTCCACCATATTAGCAGACAACAAAAATTAATAGTTTAACTTGAACGTGACAATCACTAGGTGCTGTTTGCATACAATGCAACTGCTCCGCTTCTTAACACTCTCCCCAACCCCCGTTCAAAAGATTATATGAGTACACTTAACTAGTCACGCACTCGCACTCGATTTGTCAATTGTCAGTTTGTGCAACGCACTCAAGTGGCTTTTCTTTCCTTGCTTAATGTTGGCTTTTGGAAAATTTATAAATGGTTTTTTTTTAGAACCATGACGTTTAAATTAAATTTCGTTTAGTAACAAATTAAAAACTAATACACTTTAATAAAATTCCAGTTTTTTTCCAATTGCGTACAATTTCTTAATCGTTCTGAAATATTGCAATAACAATTGTCGACAACGACAATGCAAAAATGTTTGAATTGAAAAAAAAAAAAAATATGTTGATTTCATTTGAAATCGCAACGTTTGATCAGAATCTTAATTGATTTTTCTTAAGGAATGACACAAAATCGTGTGTAGTTTTGACAAGCACAATTTATGATACAAATAACAAGGGTGGTTGTAAAAGTCAAGAAACGTCGAAATCGAACAATCTATCTTTATATGAGACCAGTGCTTATTTATGAGTATGTAATCGGGATAGACTCAGAAACTACAGGGATGACTGAGATGAAATAAAAGCGGTGTCACCCAGGTAAGGCGCTGCTCTATTTTAGGAAAGCGAGGGCACCCGCCGCTGATTCAATCTGTTTCAATAAGCCGTCGAAGACATTGGCACGAAACTAGTGTTTTGACTGGGTCATCTTAAAACCTATAGTACATAATGCAGCAATACTAAACAAAATCGGTACACTCGTACATAGTGTAGGTCGCACTGAATAGATCATGAAACGATGTTTAATATGAAGCTTCGGCCGTGTTTGTGGTATTGGGCGCGTAAAAACATATGACTAAATTAGATTTAATGCGATCTAAGTATTAAAAGTAGAATGGATCAAAGAGGGAAGTCTTTAAAATGAGCAAACACTTTTAAATGTGCAACAACTATTTGGTTGATTAAAACTTTCACTTTTTTTCTATTTCTTCTAGTTTAAGCCAGGTACGCAACGGGGATACCAATCCTATGCAAAAGCATGCTGAATCTGCTTTCTGTTTGCATAAATTTTCCATTGTCATTCCGTCCTCAAGGTTAGTACGTAGCTGAAAGGGATTTTTCGTTTCCCACAAAGAATGCATATTTATGGTGCTGCCGGAGTCCCTGGTAGCTAAAAATTTCCATCTCTTCATGAAAATTTCGCCTGAAAATGCTATTACAGGAGTATTAATGCCACAAAAGAGAAATATTTGTACTTTCATCTCCTGCGACAATTGATGTTCTAATAAATATTACTAATTTATTGTCTTAAGAGACAAAGATTTTCAGGCATTTAAAATGATTAAAACGACTAAAAATAAAACGATTAAAATTAAAAAAGACTTTTCCATTTAGAATCGTGTTGCCACGAAACGGAATTAATGTTCTAATAATTGTTTAGAGCAGGCATTTGAATATTTGGTGCATTTAGGCTGACACTATGATGACTTTTGACGTGGTAGAACTCCATATAAGAAAAATTGTGAAATTTGAAGAAACATTTTTCCACCAAACATTACTATGATATTCGCTAGGTAAATTTTCTGAAGTGGTTGTCTTATTTTTTACCTCATAATATTTTCGTAAACTTGTGAAATGAAATTGTAATGCCAAAAAACATGATTTTATATTTTACAGATATATTATGAAACAAAGTATTATGTAAAAACATAAATTGTTTTAATTTCAGTGTTGGAAACCAATAAGAAAAAAAAATCGAAAATGCCGCGATATTTTTTAACGAGAAAACAATGCTTCGTGTAATTTATTCCTCAGGAAAAGAAGACAGTTCTCACCTATAGAGATAAGTTTAAAGTAAACTAAAAACTGCAATAAAATTAACTAAAGCTATTCTCAGCTTAATTTATATTTCCTATCTACTCTGCTCTATACTTACATTTTTTCTTGTGGAGATAAAGCGTAAACCCCTTCGATAGCACTATCCCCTTTGACTGCAATACCAGCTTTTAATTATATTTTTCCGAATTTGTTTAGAATACCACCTGGTTTAATACATTTTGTTGAATTAAATAAGTGTTTAATTGTTGCAATTGTTTGAAACATTAAAAAAATTAAAAATATTTCCGAAATTAACGACGATCTACAATTTACTATGCACACCGAAGCGATATGTCTCAGCAGTGGCATAAATTAAAAGCGATGTCGGCAGCATTTTTGGTACATCACCTATATTTTGGAAAAACAAAAGATATATATTATTTGTATGTGTAAAAATAAATAAATGATGCAAAAGAAACGCTATCCTAATGACATATCATGTTGACATAAATTGGTTAAATCATACTATTCAAATAGAAGTGTAAGGTGTTAATACTTTTGAATACTGGGGGTGGTCGGTCTCTATAAAAAAAGAAGAAAAGTTTAATCGGTCACTTTAAAAAAATATTTTTCGACTCGCCTGCGATTACCGCCGTCTTGGTTTTTTATACATTACGTCACCATTTGAAATTTGATCGTATCGTTGTTCATAGTTTAATAATAGCTGCATTTCTTTCTATAGTAATTTTTTCTGGTATTTCGATTTCGATTAAAAGAACCTGATTCCTTAAATTCTATAACACTTTCGCTTTGAAATTATTGACTTCTTATCATAAATAAGAAACCAAAATGGAATAAGTTTCTTTTTTAACTCAAATGCTTCAAAAAAAAAAAAAAAATTAGATTTTCAGAAAGCAAATCGACATCATAATCTTTGTTAATTGCTACCATATGGCAACTCTCTGCGACACCTTTTAACACATTACTGTTCGCATTGCTTATTCTGTTATTGTCCCTGTTATTAGTACAACTCTGTTATGGACCGTCTCTCGTTTCTCCAATTGGACACAAATGTCATAATCATATTGTCGACGAGAAAAAAATCGTGTTAGTTTTGTGCGACTAGAAATTGTTTTAACAAATTATTAAATAAAATAAAGTTTAGTTGAATAAAAAAGTGAGCAATAACGCGAAATGGCAGCGAAACAAATTATTAACAGACAGTCTCATAAACTCCTTGCATTGCTGGCGTCCAGAAATCGAAGGTAAGTTCCAGATTGATGAGTCGCATGATTTCAATAGAACATCGAAATTTTGCATAAACTCAAGTGTCAGCAGCAACGGCAGCCGGTACCAGAGCGCGAATGCTGGGCGATAACGCATATACTATGTGACGTAATAGATTAACTTGCTTAAGAATTAAGCATGATGTCCATATTTATTGATTACTTCATTGTTCGTACTGATTATTTTCAATTTCAGTTGTTGGTCCACATCATCCTCCCCACGCTTTTATAGCAATGAAAAGTCAGCCGAAAAAGAGGCTCAGCCAGAGACGGCTGATGCCGCTGCCGGTACTCCCGCCGAACAAGTAAAGAAATTAACCGAAGACTTAAAGGTATTGACCAAAGAAGTGGCCACATTGAAGGAGAAAAACGATGAACTCTTGGATAAATATCGTCGTTCCTTGGCTGATAGTGAGAATTTGAGAACGCGTTTGAACAAGCAAATTGCTGACGCCAAAGTCTTTGGCATCCAGTCGTTTTGTAAAGATCTGTTGGAGGTGGCCGACATTTTAGGTCATGCTACACAGTCCGTGCCACAGGATCAGGTAAGAAAGGCGGGGAATATTGATTTCAAGTTTTATTTTTAGAGGATTGCAAAACTAGAAATAAACATTTGAGGCCTCATAAAGTAGTGGTATTAATGATTCCGTTAAATTTTTTTGTTAAATTCGTAATTGAGCGAAATTAGAATATAATTTAATTCATTCATTCAGGACTAATTTTACCTCTACAAAAAGGGGATATTTCAGCATTTTTATTGCGAAAATTTGATTTTTTTTCGTTAATTAGAAGTAGTATATTGAGATAAGAGAAAGCGTCATCTCAATTCACTTAGACAGCTTAATTTCCTCATTATTAGAGAAAATTAAATTAAATTCATAATTAAAGGAAGACTTCGATACGAAAAGGCAAATACGACGACGTTCATTCTAAGTTGTAAGAGGATATTAGTATCAAATTTGCTCACAATTGTCAATAATACTTGATACTTAGTTCATGTTGTTAGCTTGGAATGTACAAAGAAAAAAAACAATCAAGTTCTGTTTAATACTTAAGCGTATTGGCGTGATCAAAAACGTAAATGGCCGAGTAGAATCTTAGACCTTGTCAAGTTGCTATATCGGACATCGATCCAAAGATATACTTAAATGACAACTTGCCCGACTTGTCAGTGAAATAAAAAATATTTGTCGTCTTGAAGAGTCCACGAGGGTTTTACGTGAGTCCCGCCGTGAAGGCTTTACTCACGGTGTGCAACACACTGGGCATATTACAATGCGATTGCCAGCGCCCCCCTGCGATTGCCAAGTAAAACTTGGACTATCTAGGAAAAGGGGCTGATAATTGTGGTACTACCGCATGTTGTCAACACTTTCTTCGCAGCCAGGAGATACCAAATTGATTATGCTAGTATGGAACATAATCCATATTGGAGGAGCTGAGGCCTATCTTACCACCTCTGCTACTCTATGGGTCTGTAGCACTTGGTTGCAATGAAACTCCACATTCGAGCACAAAGTCTCTACCAGCGATTTTGGTATCAACCACAACTCGCGTGATGTTCCCACTAGGGAAGAAGAATAAGAGAATTAAAAGCTGTAGAATGGTGTCACCAATCCCTGCAGCCAAGGTCGTTTTTGGGTTGGAAATAGATGGTTTGTTTCACCAGCAGTCATTATGATGAAATAACTCCACCTGTACAGGGGTTTTAATCTGGCTTTGTTCTTTTTTTTTTTTTTATTTATCTAGTTGTTATTGTTAATACTCAAAAATGCTGTAAAAAACGTATCTTTGGTTTTGAACGTTAATGTAATACGGCGAGCTAAACGTTTGAATGGCACTCGATTGTTTCGTCACGTTGATAACTCGCCTATAATTTAGAAATATTAGTGAATTCTAAAGCTCCAGTGCAATATTTGGAATTTCAATGCCGTTGGTATGGATGAAATTCCAGTCCGTTTTGCTAAATGAATGTTTATTTTTATAACAGGGATGTGTTTTGCATCTAATAAATTCTGTAATAACTACTTTTTTAATCAAAAATTGAAATGTGAGAACAATTGAGAAAAAAGTAAATTTTTTCAGAAGAGAACTTTGAAAAAAATTTGTAAAGAAATAAATGGAACAAAATGAACTGAAATTAATATTAAAATAAATTACAAAAATCGAAAAAAATGTAAATGTTCAAACTTTAATTTTTTTTTTAAAGAAATTTCATGTTTTTTTTTTTTTAATCCCTTTTTCAATAAATAAATTACTTTTGGAATGCACTCACAAAATTTTGAATAAGATACAGTTTATAAAATTTTGCAAAAAAAAAAAAATGTTCTAAAAAGTGTGAATTGAAATACAATTTTTCTGACAAATATTTACGAAAATTAAAAGGGTTAGCAAGAATTTTTTTTTTTTAAACCGTTAAAAAATGAAATTTTGTTAAAAAAAATTAAAGTTTAAACATTTAATTTGTTTCCTATTTTTTAATATTAATTTCATTTAATGTCGTTTCATTTATTCCCATTTTTTACTACAAAAAGTTTTAAAGAAAAAATATAATTTTAACAAAATTCTTTGAAATTGTACATTAAGGAACTGTACTGACCTGACCATCCCAAACTTCTTTAATTCTGATCATTTTTGTCTTGAATAAAGTGCACCATGACATTCTTTTAGATTTTAAGGATATATTTAGCTATTGTTCATGTAAAAATGACTAAACTCAATTTCGAATCTTTTACATTTTCATACCAGTTAAATGGCAGCAACCCACATTTAAAGAATTTGTATGATGGTTTAACAATGACCAAAGCTTCGTTACTGCAAGTCTTCAAACGTCACGGTTTGGAAGCGATGGATCCTATAAATGAGAAATTCGATCCCAATTTACATGAAGCATTGTTCCAAAAGGTGAACTACTTACCAATATAAGATCCAACAATCATTTGTAATCTATTTTCCTACTGTTTTCTAGGTGGACGCCTCTGTTGCTCCTGACACTGTGGTGGAAGTTACAAAATTGGGTTACAAATTGCACGAGCGCGTTATACGACCTGCTTTAGTGGGTGTATCCAAGTCAACATAATTTGTTTCATTTTAGCTTTGGGACTGTTGTGAAATATTCTAATTTATTTAGCATTGTTCATAATGAATTGTTTTTCAAGTCTTGAGGAATTAATGTAAATTAACGTCTTACAGAGAATTACAAATTTTATGTTAAGTTATTTTTTATTATTATTTTGAAATAGTTGATAGAATTCTCCATAGCCTTTTTATTGCTTAGCTTAAAGAGAATTCTTTGACTGTGCTTTGTTAGTTTAATATTAGTATTTCTGATTTTGTTTATTTACTACTACCTTAAGATTATGTGTAAATAGTTTTATCAGGTCTAGTACAGAAAGAGGTTATTTTTCGCTTTTTCTTAAACACTCAATGACTGGGCTTGTATGAGTTTATATTATTTATCAATAACAAAGCTTAGTTGTTAGCTGTGTTAATTGAAAGCACGAAATTAATTCAGATTTCTTTTTACAATTTATATACAACATTAGAATTTAATTTGTTAAACACTGAGGAAAAATGATAAATAAAAACTAAATGTAACTGTTTGTTAAACAAACACAAAATTAATAATGTAGCAATACTGTGATGAAATGAATACCGAATGACAGGATATTAAACAAACATAAAAGGGGATCATAATTGCGCCTGGAAAGTGTCACCAAATTGGTACAAAAGCTGTAGATTATGCAGTTACCGAGTTTTTCTGAATTTGAGTATCTTCAGAATTAATAATAAATAAAAAGAAGTGGAATAAAGAGATCAATAAACCTGAAATCATAAAAGGAAATCGTATTTTCAATATCCAACCACAAAAGAACCGAAAAAGTTTTCGTGCTTATAGCAATTGTGTACTTTGCTTAGAATTGCTGAGCGGACTTGTAGTATCTTAGATAAATTCAAATATATTTGGGATAGTAATCAATTGATTCCTATTCATGCAAGCTACATAAATTATAACATTTACCATTTTGGATTGGTTTATTTTCTAAAATATTTAAATTTATAAATTTCTAGGAAATACAATTTGATACCAAAAATAATTGTACGAGTATTCAATTCAGCAATAACGTATAAGATATTCACCGAATGGTTTCAGCCTAATCTAAAAAAAATAAGAATAATCTGCGTCATCTGTTGCAAAAAGTAAGTAAATCGTCATCAAATTTACATAAGAAACTAACAACTTGTCACTTGTTCCATGATTCCTGTCTCATCTATGTTATATCACAAAACACCGTTTGAGAAAATGTCCCAATGTTGTTGTTATAAATACAGCGTTTGAAACCTGATTGTTCTGTCTAATCGTCGTCCTTCTAGCCCTTTTAGTTTAAAACATATGAGATCTGCCAAATCAACCTATTTTAAAATTTAATGTAAAATATCATTTGACAAAACGGTTGAAAATGTGTGGTAAATGTTGTTAAAAAAGATATGAACTCATTTTAACAACGCATCTTGTATTAATTTAACAATCTGAATTGTTATTCATATATTTGCTGAAGATACTTTATCAAATTCAAAGTTTGATATTTAAGCTTCGTAATTGGAATAATTTAGTTTACTATATTTGTTGAAAATGAGCGGTTATTGTGACAAAATATCGCATATTGGTATAAGTACTTTTATAAAAATTGTATAATAAAAAAATTTAAATCGTATATCTGTTTAAGTGCTTTTGCATTTTGTTCTTTCTTTGAACTCACTTTTAAATTCCCCACCATTTTTAAAACCGTTAATCGGTACGTTGAATCTGACTTCGGTCGCTGAATCCCATTTCAGTGGATTTGATTGGACTTCGATCTGTTAAATCCGACTTCGGTTGGTTCAAACCAACATCGGTAAATTAAATAGGTCTTCGATCTGCTGAATCTAACTATTACCCAATTAATTAGACACCGATCTAATGAACCGTTGCTTGATCTGCTAAAATCGATATCTATTGATTAAAACGGACTTCGGTTTATTGAATCGAACTTTGGTATGTTGAAATCAAATTCGGCATGTCGAATCGGATCCGTCGATCTGATTTCTATCGGTTAAAACCGATGTCAACTGTTGAATTCGACCTCTTTTCGTTAAATGGGACTTTGGTGTGTTGCATCTGACTTCTACCTGTTGAATCAGACACAGTTCTGACCATAGTTGATTGGAACAGTTTTTGGTCTGCTGCAACCGGTCTCTGTTGGCTATTGGCCTATTGAATATGGTTTCGGTTTGTCGAAGCGAATCTGGGACTGACTTCGGTCGGTATGAATCTGAACTGAGAACGAAAGTAATTTTAGGAAAATGGCTCCGTCTACGGTGGTGTCGATGCTGATAGATGATTCTAATTTTCATTCATGCATATTCCCGCTACCTGCCGGAATTGTCTTTAAATTAGTCTTGTCTCTTTCTATTCCACACCCCTACGCTAACAAACCGCTCATCTAGCCGACGTCTCTGACTGCCTTTTCTCAATATAATCTGAAACCCAAAACTATTTTCTTAGCAATTAACTGAGAAAACCTTTTAAGCCCGAAGCTACCTGTATCGCATGTCTAATGGCGAAGCTTGCTGCACTAATCTGTGAGTTAACCTCTGCATAGTAGAGCCATATTGCTCGTACACAGACGTATAGAATTCTCACCAGACATCAAATGTAAATCCATTACAAAAACAACTCGACCTACGTTGAAACGAAATAGATGACCTAACACTAAAACCGAATTAGTCGTAAAATGCAAAAGGAATCATAAAATAAAGAAACCAAAGTGTAATTTGAGAATTAAATGAACAGAAGTATGAAGCAGCAGGAAATCCATATAATTGTGGTGTGTGGACGGTATTGATGATTTGTTTTGTTTAGATCATAGAAGATGTAAGAATTTTTTTCATTGGGAATTAACCGAGTGGAGTCTCCTGAAGGGTAGGTTATAAATGGAAGACAAATAACAAATAAAGAGGGATAACTGTTAAGATAAAAATAAGGAAAGCAATATTTGTGTTTAAACAAACCACAATGAGACCAGATGAGCAAGTTTACGTATACTAAAATAAGGAAAATTAGGAAATTGTTTGAGAAAAAGTATGATAACCATTTTCACCTCACAATTTTCTATTTGGTGGCTACTGATGACTCAATGGCGTAGATAATATTAGGAGTTATAACTAGAGCTATACCTTTTGATTTTACATTGAGGGAGTGTTGCCGGAATTCCAGGAACTTTGAAAATCAACCCGCTTTCCGAAAAATTTAAAATTGGCAGAAGGGCTCTAGTTGTAGTTCCTCATATTTCACGTATACATTGTATAAATCATAAATAAATAAAATAATGCTAACGCTTCTCCCACTTATCTTGCAATAAATCGACAATTCATTCATGACACTGCATGCCAAAACAATATTGCAGCCATAGACGATCCATAGACGGTCAATATCGCCCGTCTTATTTGGGAACATAGTTAGTTAGCTTGTTACTGGGGCTGGTATTAAAAACAAGTTTCCTTACATCCCGTGAATGAGATATGGGATAAGTTTTTACATTTAGTGAACTAACACGCATTCTTTTTTTTTTATCCCACTCAACAGGATCTACAGTTTAACGACTATTACGAACGTCACAGTTAGAGATGCATTAACTAAACTTGTTAATTACTCAACTACACGAAATGTTAGTCAGATGCATCGATGTGAGAGCCGTCCAAGTGATGATAGACTGAGATTGAACTAGCGTTCATGCGAACGATAATTGGGTGTGCTAAAAACTGCGCCGCAATACAGAATGGGTACAGCGTCAAATTGCACAAGGTTCCACAAAAAACAATGCTTGCCTCCACATCAAGTCTCCTGAGAAGGGCTCCATCCTCGAAACAAAATTCACTACCACATCAAAATCATCGTGGACAGAAAATTTGTCACCGTAGTGAAAAACGAGCATTGAACTTATATTTGTTATTGCCTCAGGTATCGCCAAGTTTTAATAACAATAATAACCATCTAGTCAATATCCCCCTCTGTGAACTTACATCTTTCTTTTCTGACATAATTTTCTTTCTGCGAAAAGAGGGAAATCTCTTTGCTGCCAATTACTGACGAGAATAAAGTCATTCATGTCTGATTTTCTTTCACATTTCTGAAAAGAAATGAAAAATTTTTCTCTTCTGTGGATGCAAGCCACCCCCACGTTCTACAGCGAACGTGCTGTAGAATGACCTAAGCCAAAGAACGACCCTCTCTCTCTGTCCGTCTGTGTAGCACAAATCTCACTTTAAAAAATTTTATTGCGGCGTCGTGTACGATCTACCTGAAGCCGCTTTACAACTAGATTATTAGCTGGAAACCGACAGGAGAGACCTGAGACGAATTTCAAAACAAAGACGAATACGCCCATAAAAAGGGGAACAACAATAAAATTAAAGCGTAAAAGATGTGTTAAAATGTGCTCGGAACACAATAAGTTTTCGAAGAAAATTCTCAAAAAGAAAAATCCGTGTTCATTAACAAAAAACAAAAACCAACACGAAGGCAAGAAAATCTGGGAGGGTTCGTTAGAGCACAGCACGAATGTATGCCGAGCATCATAATTTGTGAGATGGCCAATCTGTCTTTACTTGTCTGAGCATAATTATGCGTCTATTGTCTGTCTGCCGGTCGTTCGGTCGGTCGAACAATAAACCAAAACACGGCTTAAATTACGTTTCTGATTTTTCACAAGCAGTAGCCAGTAGTCCTTAAGCGATAACAGACGTTGAAGTAACAGACTTGCGCACAGTAGAAATTTACAAATATTGTAAAAATTTCAATTGTTTAAGGAACTTTTTGCGCCAAATTCATTTGCCAAAAATGATACGAAAGGTGAATATGAAGTGAATATTTTATTGTAATTTGTTAAGTGATTGGAATAATTTAGGCTCATATACTACTAATGATATATTTAAAATATTACGCATAATGACCAATGTGTGTCTGAATATAGACTCTCGTATCACTCATCCAATTGTGGTGAATTTTTGGCGAAATATAATATTATTTGAATGTCTGGGATGGAATGGATGGAAGGCATAAACTTTGCCACACAATAATAAAAATAGTAATTTTTGGAAATCACAATTATTTCCCGAATTCTGCGAAATGTGTTAAAATTTCGAAATGGTCGTTGTAATTTCTGAGTTCGCCGTGAACATAGAAATATCTCAATTTTTATAGACGAATATAAGAACATATTTAACATTCTAAACTTTTAGACATTACTTATACATTTTCCTTCTCTTTCGCAGATATTATACTTATTTCTGATTGTGAAAATATCAGAGGCCCGTTATAATAATGTACCCAAATTCTATGGGCAAGATAGTGCGATTATAATAGATACCGATAAGCCATTGCCAGCTATGAATAAGTTACCAACGATGTATCCCACCAAAATGAGGTTACCACCGCCATTCCCATTGTGGCGACATTTCCCTCGCTATCATATAATACCACCACCGCCACCGGGACAAATATTGCCCTTCAATACATGGCCAAAAGTTCCGATTAAGCCACCGGGGCTACAAACAGCCAGGAGAACAAATGCAATTAAGACAACAAACCCAACCACTACTAGTACCACTACCTCAACAACGACCACAACAACTACAACTAGACCTACGACGACCGCACTTATCACCAATGCTCCCACCGTGCTCACGTCATCTTCTATTGCTAGCGCTCCCAAGCCCATAAATGTAAACTCTAAATTTCGTATCGATGATGAATTCCCTAAAGAATTATTAGATATAGCTCAAAATAAGCTGGGCCTTAAGAGTTTAGATGAAATACCCAGTATTTCAGAGTTGGGCCAACTATTGGGTACCAGTACCCCACAGAGGACACTTACGTATATCAAACAGTTAACTTCTAAAGAAGAAGGCGTGGCTTTGTTGAAAGCCTACATTGAATCCACAGATTATACCGATAATGCTGGTGATTTAGACAATAATTCCGACAATGAGACAACCCCCAGCGATGATACCGACGATAATAATGATGATGATGACAATGAAGACGAAAATCTGGTTGATACCGAGGACTCTTTAAAGGTAAACGATGAAGGTTTAGTGGTTATAAGTGATGAGGACAACAATGAGGATTATGAACATGATAATATAAACCTGCAAGATAACGTACAGTTATCTACGGCAAGGCCCACGTCAAAGTCTAGGGAGACTCCTAAGATAATAAGTAAACTAAATGATGTTAAGGCTGACAAGACGGGCTTCTTTGGGCGCATTGTTAATTATACGCATCTAAATAGTTTATGGCACGAAGATATTCAGAAAGATGCACATAAAAGTCAAGACACTAAAATGCAGATCAGTAATAATAAAAATTCCCTAGAAGGTTCCTCAGAATCTAAGGAAAAAGTAGAGGATCGTCCTATTTTAGTAAGGGAGCCTATACCGTTCAATTACCCAGTACCGATACGACCACAAACTTCAAGCACTACAACTACATTTAAACCCACGACCGCCTCCTCTACCATTTTTGTGCCCAATGTCTCGGTGGCTCATTTGAATACACCTAAAATATTGATACCCCATGTTCAACAATTGGCCCGCGCTACTAAAATTTCACCGCAGAAAATTGAGGATTTCCTAGCCAGCAAACCGAAGCTGTTGGAATTGGCTAACAAGGTGAGCCGTTTTCCCATTGGCTATGATCGCAACTCACCCGTAGAGGCTCAAGTTATGGCAGCGGTACAAAGGGCCCTGGCACAGGATGACGATCTCAACAAGCTGCTGCATTCAACAGCTACTTTAAAATGAAAAACCAGGCGAGGGGGCGGACAATATTAGGGAATAGATAGTACGATCAGATTATGAAGCTGGAAAACGGAACAATTTATAAAACATTGTTAATAAATGCAAAGTCAGAAAAAAATCTAGAATCTTAGAATTCTAATTCCGTTCTAGCTGAAAAAACGTTAGTTATGTGAAATTACAACCTTTATATTTAAATTGGCAAATCTATAATTTGCATTGCATAATTTTTTTCTAATGCATTTCCTCACTTTGAGCCCTAATATCTCAGAATCTATTCAGAGGATTTGATTGGAAATTTTGGCATTTTCAATTCGCACCATTAGTACTCAACTCAAATTCATCCCAATTCATAAATGTCGTTTGAAAAATATTATATGTAAATTTTAGCAAAAAAAAAAAATAAAAAATAAATAAATAAAAAAAAAAAATAAAAACAAAAATCTATTTGAATCAAATTTTTAGCAAAAAAAAATTAATATTTCGGAAATTGCTATATTTAAATGATGAGATTTTCGTTCCAGCAGCATAAAATTGTACCGGTTTGTTGAAATGTATAGGTAATTCAAATATTGCAATTTCTATATTACCGCCATATACATATATCTTTTCTGTAAAGGGCCATGTTTCCATCTGTATTCTTCTCTAAAAATATCAAGGCATCTGTAGTTTATAAATTAACAAAACTGGAAATTTTTCTTTGAACTCAAAAGTTTTTTGAGAAGTCCATACGATTGTAATATAGAAACATTAGGAGAAATTTGAAATGTGTTCGGTAATTTGTTGTGGTTTAGAGAAATTATTTCTATTTCAGCTCTACAAGAACTTATCAGTTTACAGACAACTATTAAAAATTTGCTGACAGATCGGTTAATTTTTTCCAAATGTTTCTTTAGATATATTTCTTTAATAGATATATCTTTCACTGATTCTAAGCTATAAGAACAAAAGCCATTTCGTATTTCATAATAAATAATACAACAGAACTGAAAATATATATATATAAATTGTTAATAGTATCGTTTTATATGTCGTAAATACAGTGCCACTCACTTGAATAGCACCCCCTTTAAATAATTTTCTAAGATCGATTTTTTCCAAAATAGTAATTATAACGAACTGGTTGTGTTTTTAGAAATCATATTTCACGTATTTGCTGTAATCCTAAAACATTAAACACAAAAAAGTCAAAAATTCAATTTTAGTTATTGAATAGCCACCCCTTACAAAAATTAGATTATACGCGAAAACATTTATTCTAAATTAAAGGTATTATTGTTATCTGGAGATTGTGTAGCGGTGGTTTCTTTTTAAGTCTCAAGCGTCGCAAGTGTGGTGCTTTGAAAATAACTCTTTTTATAGTTGATACACGTGCACTTACGCCAGCTTTTTCCTTGATATTGGGAGCAGACTCGTGTGAATTTGAGGCATATTTCAGAATAACCCTCATATTAACTCATATTATTCCCATAGCCTTCGGCGTTACGTAAATATGCCGATATAACTTTGCGACTTCTATTAGTTTTTCTGGCTATTTGATAAATAGGAAGTCCACACTCCTTGTAGGTTTTAATTTTGGATTTTTCCTCGACACTCAAGGATTTAGCTCGGCCTATTTTACTTAAAATCGATTGTTTTGTATTTAATTATACACAATTACTATAATCCGATCTGATTTGATGATCTGGAAAAGACTCACGCTTAACCTGATTACCAAGTGAAGGATGCTTTTTAAATGGGCCAAAAAGGAACATATTTTTCACTCATTTAAAAGAAAAGAGCGAATTAAAATAACGGTACACTTCCATGGCTTAAAATTTTTTGTAGGTGATGTGTGGAAGTAGGAGAAACAAATAAGTAAATACTGTACTGTGCACTTTAAATAATAGTCAGTATTGTTAAATGATTAGGTGAGGCGGTATTCAAGTGAGCGTCAGTGTACGTTAAACAATAGACAGTGGCTTCCTGCTAAATGAATAAGCGATCTGTACCCTTTTTCTTTTTTAAATAAAAAATATTCTATTAAAAAAGATTAATATAGGATCAGAAAAAATATGCAAATGTACAACAATAGGAATTTATCACGAGAATTAAAAGCAAAATGATTGTGAGATAATTTATTTGATGCATTATTTTCGGTAAACTAGTATTATTATTTTCATTTGTTTGCCGTTTTTTTCTTTCTTTATTCACTCACATCATTTGATGCATTTTAGATCATTACATGGCAACATAACCCGCTTGTTAAATACTTAAATTGGGCAACACTGTATCAGATAAATCAAGCCATACGCCATACAATTTCGGAACGAATTGTTCGACGACATATTTGCGGTTTTCTGCGTTTTTCAATCTTCGAATATAACACGTGCGACCCTTGTGTTAGTTAAGCGGAAAACCGTTTAACTTTCCATACAGATAAAGCTAGCGAGAACAGTGGTCTTCGCACCTAAATGTTTTCCAACGAAACACGTGTTTTACGCAAAGAACACGTTGGAAACTGTTTTCAATGAAGATAAGCAGCAGAATGTTACAAAATGTTACGTAATTACATTCGAGGCGGAAAACGTTCACATTGTAAAGACACCTTGGTAGTGCAAAAGGTACGAAAGTTGTACTTTCAATATATCAAACAATTTTATATGAGCGTTCCCACAAAGGTTGAGGAGCGATGACGCATAGCAGCAAAACCTGCAAATTTGTTAAAAGCAATGGCAGCATTGATAGTCATAAACCAAAAAAACGAATCACAGCTCTGCACTACAGTTGCAACTTACGGACACCCAGCCTGCAAATATTCATTCATTTGATTGCCGTGTTGTGGTACCTCAAAACATTAGCAATGTTTGGAAAATCACTGCCAACGTTATTAAATACCACATTCTTTGTTCTATCGTCACGTGCATTAATTGCAACTTAAATTGCAGTTGCAACCAAAAAAGTAACGAAAATTGTAGAACCTCATTTAATGAAAAATAATAGCTGCCTATGCTCATAATATGAGGGGTTATTAAAACATTGCTTCAAAAAAAACCCTCATTATATGAACAAGGCGCTAGTAGATTTGTTTGTTGAAACGAAACCTCAGAAATGCCACTATGGTGAGGTGAGTGCCATCTCAAAAGATTCCTTTTATTAATTTCAGTTTTAGTCTTTGTCCATAAAATAGCACTCAAAAGTTCTGACAAATTTATAAACAAATGAGCGTGCATTGGACATTAGTCAAGAAAATAAAAAGACCACACAGCACGAAAATTTTCGAGAATATACGCTCCTGCCGTTCCACCGAATGTTGAAAATGTAATGAGATAGTTTAACATGTGAGTTTGACGCACGTCACTTTTATTAGGCTTGTTACGTCATTTAAATTTGTGAAGTTTTTAGAATAGCTGTGTGTGTCAAGCATGATCTCTCAAGCACACAGAGTTGTATTTGGTTGGTTAGGAATTTAAAATACTTCATACTCCCAGATTTTTGGGTTGATTTAATTAAAAAAGTATAAATGTAAATAAAAAAAAAAAGAAAAAAAAAAACACAAACAAGTTTTATAAATGATTGAAATGAGCATAGCTTACATTTCAGCTCAGAATTTTACTTTTTGTGATTTCTTTAATAGTGCTGTTTTATTTGTAATTTATCGGTACTAATATGCCAAAAGTATTATTTAGCAATTATTTTCTTATTAGTTTCAAGAATAAATTGATATTGGTGCGTTATTTACGTTTCTTCTGGCATTTCATGCAGAAGGTTGCCCTGCTTGCTTGCGTTAAAGCAAGCTAGAGAGGACAGCTTAAATCTACTATTATGCCAACTCTTCACGGTGAAATTACATATAAAAAAATTACTTTGAATTTCAAGCCAAATAAGTTTAACATTGATTCATAAACAAATAGGTAACTGGTTGCACCTACCTGTTTTATTAAAAGAAAGGAAGGAAATTTTTATACAAAGCACTTCGCTCTATAGAAAATCAGAAAAAATTTAAGTACAGTAAGAGAAGCAATTCATTCAGAGTAGTGAAAAGAAAATCAGTGACAAATTCATTTTTTTGCCACCTTTTTGCTGTATTTCAAAACTGAAATCGCTTGGAAACATGCTTTTATGGACATTGTCGTAAAATTTTATTATTAATGTAAGATATTTAAATGTTTAAAAAAGGGAGGTGCAGTTATTTACATCAGTTGTTTATAAATCAGCTGCATGTCAGAAAATTAACATCGCCAAAACATAGTATGTTGAAAAAATTGCCATCAAATTTCAAAGTTTTTTTTTTTTGTATGGAGTTTTACTGTGAAAATATACAATACAAAAACAACTTTACAGCACTGGTTGAATAACAGTTACAGACGTATATGCATTTTACAGATTTTTTTCTTTGGCCACTTTGTACAATTCTGATTTGGTTATTTCCATATTTGGACATTCCGTTTCCAAAATAATGGACACATTTATATTTTAGTGATTTTATGGTTTTTGCAATTTAAAGAAACGGCAACTATATTGACAACAGCTTGTGAAAGGCAGTCCACTACGCTTGTGTGATGTGAAAAAATTTGTATTTTAGTATTTTTTTTTTTAATTTGCCAAATTTTTTAACACTTCTTTATGACTTATGATGGGGGTACGATTCCCTCTAAATCCCCTAGAAGCGTAAAATATGGAAATTTTTGCCATTAAATGCTCCGGGTTTGTGAGGTATGTATACATTTTTACATGTTAGCAATTTTTTATTTGAAGTCTTTTCAAATATTTTTTGACACCACTTACTTGCTTACCACTTTTGCCAAATGTCTTAGATATTAGTAAATTTTTATTACTTTGTTAAATTTTCTTTGTTAATATTCTATTTCTATTTAAATTTTCTATTGACGCATTTGTATTAGGCCATTTGATTTTAGCAATTATAAATTTGCTGATTTGTCATGATCAATAGATTTACTTTGGTGACAAATTTACGCCATTTTAGCGATTGGATGTTCAGTTCCCATGACATGGACGCATTCCAGCGATTTAATATTTTTTTTTTTAGAAATTGAAGCAAGTAGGTACTGCATTGGTGACAGATGGAAAAGGCAAATGTTGCAGCCAAATGTTGGTTAAGTTTGCGTTTACATAGTCCGTTCGTAAGATTTAATAATTTTAAGTTCTTCCTGATTTTTTCTTTGGCGATTTTTTATTTATATTAAAAGATTACATTAAATGGAACTCTATGAAGTAAAAATTAGGTATTTTTAGTGACTGGTCGTCCTGTCTTCGACGTCCACAAAATTTTTTTTTATATTCATTTTAGCGATTGTACGCTATGTTTATTTAAGATATAAGCTTAGCTTGCACATCACTGCTGACTCACGCGCCGGTCGATAAAATCGTTTCGAGCAGGCTTTCAGCTCGCGGAACTCTATAGGTGTCAGTAGAGAAAAATAATTGGGTGGACGTTCTTGTAATTATAATTAGACTTGCGGAAGCACCTGATATACGAGGATTTAGACATTTTCTCAACCTTACCCCTCCAGCGCAACCAACAACGCTGCAATATAAATGAAACGACAAGCAAAAAGACCGGCAGCATATACTTATTTATTCCCTAAAGCTCCCTACTAAATGATATCACGCAGCTAACAAATAAATATCACTTACATTCTGTTACATTTTATCATTAAACATATTTTTCACCGTGAATTTTAAGTGACAGGATGTTTCTCATTGCAGTAAAATTTAAAATGTAAATATATATAGATCCAAATTTTTGGGAACAAAATGTCCCTCACGATGTGAGGAGATAATTGAGATGCAAACAACTCTTTGTGAAAATCACGTAAAAAAACGTAGTACCAGATTTTACATACGATACAATAAAACCAAACCCCCTATGACATCCATACTCTCCTACTATTTCCGTCACATACAAATTCGCCTATACAGATTTCAAACCTTTCACGTAACATGTTTCGTTTCCATAAATGTGGAAATGTTACACATACGACTTCAAACATATGATGATGCACAAACAACGCAAAAACAACTTGGCAGCACTAATAATTTTTAGAAATAGAGAACACTTGAGGATTATATTCTTTTCACGTTGAAAAATGTTTTTGAAACTTTTTTTCGTAAAGAGAATATAGCATCTAGATTAAACGTGCATAAACCAGTCATATACGTATTCTGTTTATAATTCTCCATAACTGTTTGGGACATTCTACAGCAAATTCTATTATACCGCATTCTTCCGTCATTCAGTTCACAAATTATAATCATCAAAATCACTTAAACGGGGGGAAAAATTATAACAAAAGTTTAATCACCAAAAATAGGGGATGTTTCTAAATGTGTTATCAACATCTGCAATAAACTGATACCCTGGTAAAAATGGAGATCCACGCTATATATGTATATGGAGGCGTTTCTCAATTAAAATCAATAAGAATAGTAACACTCTACTGTTGACAAATAAATTGGTGGTATTTTATTTCTTCAGATTTTCAAATTCTAATTACGACTGCCCAAGCATGCATAAATTAAAGAGCCCTTAATATCCACTCCTCGTCTATCTGGTGTGTTTTTCGTTTTGTTCGGTAAATGAAAGCACTTTATTTATTTATTTGTCTGAAAAATGCTTTCCGATCGTATCTGGCTTTTGTATGTTGGTGCTGCTATACACAAACTGTATATTGTTTAAACAATTTGAACGAAGTTGTTTTGTAGGTATATTATTAATATATTTGTCTATAAACAAACTGTGGTAGTTTTTGATGGGCTATCAGCAGTGGCAGTAGAGAGTTTATTCTACAAACACTAATGTAGACATTTTTGTGTAGACTTATAAATTGAACTCTGAAAAAGAAACTAGACGGACAGATAGATTTACGAGTATATGGCCTCAGACGAGCGAATGGACAGACATTCATCCACATGCGCTTTATGATAATCGGTCCCAAAACTTGTGACATTTGAAAATTAAATGCGTTTGCTACTCAATGCGAGAATGTACTCATGTTATCAATCGTCTCTCAATGAGGCAATAGCCGATAGCCCTAAAGCACAGTAGAGCAAAGATGGAATAGAATATACGGTAGATATTAAGCATTGAGTTTTTCAATTAAACGAAAAAACATTCTGTCAATAAAAGTACTGAGAACTGAATAAAATATAAAGTATTTATAATTCATTCAACTTTGCTATACCATCTTCTAAATGTAACAATCATCAAAACGTTTTTCACATGCATCTTTGAAAAAGATTTCAGTTCACGACGCGATTTCTATTTTACTTCTTCTTCTTCTCTCGACTGAAAACGGGTGTCTTGAAGTGGTATTATTTTTTATCTATCGCCTAAACTTCTGCGAAGCATTCCAAGTGCACAATACATCGGTAGCCGGAGAAATCAGTCAATATTAACTAGACTTTTGTTCGACCTTGACTTCTCTCCAATTTCTATATGAAAAGTGTATTTCCACTCACTTTGCTATATGAAACAGTGACTATTTCGAGACCCTTTTCCATATGAAGGGTGTGTTTCCAGTCACTTGTGTATGAAATGTATTTCTACAGAGTGGTTTAAGTATGGAAAGTATCTTTGCAGTTGCTTTTTTACATGAAAGGTGATTCTACTTCTACTTTTCTGTATGAATATGGACTTTGCAGGCACTTCCTGTACGAATAGTGGCTGCATCCCTTATTAATACTTATTAATTTCATATAGATTATCTTTCCAGTTAATTTACTATATGGGTAAAATGTTTTCAGCCGCTTTTGCATATGACAAGTATTATTCTGGCTCTTTTTTTAAATAATTTGTTCTCCCTCCCAGTCTGTTTTCTGTTAGAAAAGTGATGAGAGAATCGGCCCTTAATGAAGAAATGCCTGTGAAAAACTGAAATGTAAACAATTTTTTACCTACAAAGATACAATTTGGATAAAAATGTGCTGTAAAATTTAGTAGTTGTCTTAGCTTGGAATTCTCGCAAAAAATATAACGTTTCCACAATCGCTTAAGGTGGAGGCATAATCCAAGATAATCGTCGAAACATATCTGCGTCAATGTTTTGTTTCAAGACAAAATATAAACGAATTTATGTTTTTATTTCACTTTTGACATTGCTAGCATAACAAAATCAACGTAATTATCATAATTTGAGCCGGAACAATAAGTATTTATGATTTAAACATTTGACGACGCTGTTTTTACATGCGCCCATCTCAGTGGGGACATGCAAAGAAATCCTTGAGATTTTCACTGAGCGCCTAATATAATTTCCGCTGCTAAAGTCAGTGGCCTGTTGTGTAGTAGGTAAACCTTCAAATCGCATAACGCGATTATTGTACTCTTGAAAAAATATTTGTTTATTTAATAAATTATTATATTTAAAGCTATTCTCTATTGTAGCATTCGGCGATATGTCTCCATTTACTGATCGCCTAGTGTCGCGAGAACAAAGATTTCTCAATATAGCGGAAAAAACAAGTAATAGAACGATCTGTTAATTATAGAGGATATTTATTAATCTATGTAGCATGTAAATGTTATTAATTAGCATAACAAATAAGCAAATTTAAAGTGTATAACGAATCTGAGGGATCTTCTTTATAATTTGAAAAAAGGAAACCATTTTTTTTTTTGTATATATGGAATTATCGAATTTGTTGCCACGTCTGGAGTTAGCACATTTGTGGGAGGAAGCACCGTCAACCAGTGTGTCGTGCGTGTACACAATGGCATGTTGACATACATATGATTCGCACGCGTATTGAGTCATATGTCTCGACAAACGCAACCTATCGATCATTGCAATAGCTAACTGTCATTGTGAATGGAGAAATACGTTTTTAACAAAAGATGTCTGCGGAGATACTTTTCGAAACGAAAGCCGTCTGAAAAAAACATTTTTAAGAAGAATTTTTCTATATGTAGATAAATTTTCTGTAAGGAATTTGCTTGTGAAGACACTTTTCTAAATGAAAAGTATAGAAGGAGCTACTTCCCATACGAAAAGTGTCGAGAAAAGTGCTGGGAAGGCACTGTTTGCCATATTTGGGTGAGAAGATGCCTTCCACAAAGCAAGATTTCTAAGAAGAATTTATTATATAGTGGGGAGAATTTTCCCAGACGCTGTTATAACGTGCATGAAATTTGTTGCGGTTAACTCTTTTCAACAGAAAATAAAAAAAAATACGTTGAGTAGTGCCCAAGGAAGGTATGAAGAGACGAAAAAAGAAGGAAAAAGAGACAAATAGAGAGAGAGAGAGAGAGCGACCGGACATCATTCGTATGGAAAAAACTGGAAGGTCAATCTTTATATAAATATATATCTTGTTAATGTATATGGGAAATATTAGTAAATCAACACGAAATGTTTGTATGTGCCATATGAAAAAACTGGAAAAGCTATCTGCGAGTTAATTTTTCAAATATAAAGCATTACATTGGAAAGCTTGTGGTAGGTCTCTCTTCTAAATGAAAAATACAGTTTCTCTCTATTAGGTCAAAGGAGAATCAAAATTAAAGTGCCTTGCGAAGCACTGAAACTTAGGCCGATAATTTTGAAAACTCTTTCGCATACAGTCTGTTTGCTCACCTCTCAACGATGTATGTTGAACTGCTTTAAAATGTGTATTAAATGTAAATGATCAAAGATTTGGTATATACCTGGTTTTGACATAACAATCATTGCGTATACTACTTCATTTCACGTTGAACATTATCATGGCGTTGCTACGCTCAACACAAATGCTGGATAAAAATCCTTGAAATTTTAGCTGAACGCCTAATACACTGACCTCGCTTAAGGTCATCATGTTTGTAGCAAAGCTTTAACATTCAAATACGGCCAACGCGGTTCATTGACCTTCCGAAATAAACAAGCGCACAGCTATTTATGGTTTTTAGTTAAATAATACTCATATTGTTTAAGGTTAATACAGTTTTAGTTAATATTGAAATATACACAGTTATTGTTTGACATAAATCTACAGGCTTTAAATTACTGCTCGCCTAGTAAATAAAGAACTGGATTCTCCCAATTTTATAAAAAAAAAAATTAGATTTTTTTTCTTCTGATTGTGGAGGATATTGATGTAGACTACGTATATAAACAAATTTGATTTTCTTTCTATATTGCTAAATGATATAACACATAAACAAACATTTAAAATGTAGTATAACTAATCAACGGGGCAACAAAAATCTTAGAGCGGAGCTGGATCATCTTTATAGACAGAAGAAAAGAAAATCAATTAATTGGGCTGGTTTATCACGCATTTATTGCGGTATACATAATATCAATAAGGATATTCATTCTTTTGGATTTTTTACATACGCTTTTTAAATGATGCGAGCTGTTCAAACAAATTGAACAATATAAATAAGTGATGAACAGGACTCAACTTTTATGTAGATCCATAAAATAAATTAAGCGTCTTTCCCACATAAAAAGTGTGCATGAAAACAGCGCATGAATCTATATTGGGAATATGTTACTACTCTAATTCTAATTACGGGGGTACATCGAATCTTAGAATCCTTATTATTCTAAGTTGGTAGCACTGTGAGTGAGTGCGCTAGTTGGTAGCTTAACTCTGTACAAGGCAAAGAGTGATTTTGGTGATTTTTGCAATGTGTAATTTTGTTGAACAGAGAAGTTGCATTAGTTGTTTTTACGAAATGTAATTTATACTGCGGAAGAGTCTAGAATGTTGTTAAAAGCCTTCGGTGAACAAACTTTGTCGGAATGGAATGGAATGGAAGTGACATAAACAGTGCAAATAAGTCCAGGATGAATATGAACGCGAAAAGCTCACAAAAATTTTGTGCTCGTTGATTAACAGGG